>OZ010738.1:21415898-22015898 GCA_963932295.1 Tipula lateralis | reverse complement strand
GGGCATATGACTTCATAGTTTTGGAATCAAACGGGAATGCATCATCAGCCACAAACAAAAATGGTAATAATGAATTTCCAATTTTTGGGAACGGTCTTGTATGGTTTTTTCCCAAATTTTTTATTTGTTAATACTCCATGATCTCCTACACTACCATATACCACAATGTCAAGAAATGTAAATTTATAATTTGCGTCAACTGCTGCCATTAGCACGATGCTATGAAACCCCTAGTAAACGATATAAGATGTAAAATATCGAAATCTATTAGTCGTAATTTTCGGGGCTAATGTGGAGTTCCTTAAAAACTCCTATATTTGATCTTATATCATTGAACTAAAATTGTTAAAAAATATTAAATGAATTTTTATTCAATTTTAATAATAATAATATTAACATCGACAGTCCATTTCCTTTACGCTCTGTTAAGTAGCGATTTACATAACAACGTCGATGATGTATCCTATTTCTTTTTATGGCTGTATGTAAAAGTCCTGCAGACGTAATAATAATATCATCTTCACTGGATGTATAACTCATATTTTAACTTTTGAATTATATAATCACTATTGTCTAAAAACTTTTATAAAATATTAACATTTAATTTTGACAGTTTAACACATCAAACAAAAATGATGATGGCTAGTGCTACTTTACACAAATATGTATTTCAAACTAATTTTTGGAGAACGCGGTAAAATTTCATTTCACTTTGATCAGAGTAGTAGGCTTAAGCAGTACTCAGTTAATCAAAAGCAGTACTCATTAGCGAAAAAAGTATGGTTATCTCAATGCATCATAGGAGGCACGCGTTAACTCTTTTTTTTTTATATTAAGCTTTAATTGGGTGCAGGGCGGACTTTTAGACAGTCCTAGCTCCTTATAACTGTGAGAGCTCCTGCACCCAACGCGCGGTCCTTTAAGGCAGCTATCAACCAAGTAAAGGTTGATAGCTGCCTTAAACTTGTGCATTTTATAATCCAACGGAAACTGAAAACCGGATAACGAATTCCACTTCCTGGATGTTCGATGAATGAATTCGCGCTTTGTACCTTCAGTTCGAGGTTTCGGCAGCTTCACCGTAAACCTATGCGCATTGACCGTTCCTCGTGTTACCCGTCCTGGCGTAACTAATGGTGGTATTTTCTCGTTTAATTCTGCAGCACATTTACCATTTATTAATCTATAGAACACGCATAGTTCTGCAGCATCTCTGCGGTGCTGTAGGCTGTCTAGATCTTTCGTAAGTCTGGAGTTTCATATTATTCGTATGGCACGCCGCTGGACTCTATCCAGCAACTGGAGAGCAGTGCCATATGCTCCACCCCAAACTTGACAGCAATATTCTATACACGATCTAATAAAGGTTTTATACATCTAGAGAACCTGATGAGATTTAAAAAACCGTCTGCATCTATTGAGGAACCCGAGTTTACGTGAAGCTGATTTGGCCAATGCGATAATGTGTTCATTCCATTTTAAATTGTTGGTAATCTGAACAACAAGCAGACGAATTGAGTCACAACTCACGAGAACGTGGCCTTTTACCACAAAAGGGTATTCGTTGCGACTTCTTTTACGCGAGAACGTGCATATTTGTGTTTTTTTCTCGTTAAATTTGACCTGATTTTTAATTCCCCACTCAAATATTGTACTCAAATCGGAATTAAGCGAAGTGACAACTTCCAGCCGTTTACCGTTTAACTCTGAAGGAGTAGGCTCGACCTCGAATGAAATAGAAGAGTGCAATGTTGCATCATCGGCAAAACTGTGGATATGGTTCACAGTGCTATCCAACAAGTCATTTATGTATGAGAAAAACAAAGTTGGTGACAAAACTGATCCCTGAGGGACTCCGGCATTTGGGGAGTGTGTCGTTGATGATCTCCCATTTAGCACAACGTTGATCTTTCGGTCTTTGAGAAAGCTTTTTATCCACTTGATGGTCATCGAATCTAAGTCGTATGCCACAAGTTAACAAATGAGATTCTCATGCCAAACCTTGTCAAAAGCCTTGGATGTATCCAAAGCGATTCCAAAGGCTTCTCCATGATGCTCAAGGGCGAGATTCCATTTGTTTGTAACATACGTCAAAAGATCGGTTGTGGAGCGGCTTTCACGGAAGCCATATTGTTTATCTGAAATTCTTAATCTCAAGATAATGCACCAGTTGTTGGTTAATGCATTTCTCAAAAACTTTAGCCACGGCTGACACAATTGATATTGGCCGGTAGTTTGAAGGGTCAGTTTTATCACAACCACGTTTAAGAACCGGTTGCACCATCGCACTCTTCCAGGCGTTCGGATATTTACCTTGCTTATAAGAAAGGAGAAAAATTTTAGTTAATATTGGAGCCAAGTCACTGGCAAACTCCTTTAATATTCGAACAGGAATTCCGTCAGGTCCAGTGGCCTTATTTATGTCCATTGTCTTCAGGTTCCTGAAGACAATTTCCTCCGAGATGTTGACAGGATCCAATTTGGTACCACAATACGGAATTGACGGAGGTGTAACTCCATCGGGGACAACTAAGGTCGAGTTCGAAGTGAAGACGTTTGCCAGTAAGTCGGACGCCTGCAAATATGGATCCATCACCAAAGCACCGTCTGCACATTTCATTGCTGAAATAGATGTTTTAGAAATATTGGCAACCGATGCGACCATCTGGTAAAAGTTGCGATCGGAGATTTTCAACTAGGAAGCCTTAGCGGCTTTCTTGTTGTCAGCTCTTTTCGCTTCCTTCGCACAGATTTTTTTACAGATTATTATAAGTATAAACTAGGCACGACACATAGTGGAAGAATCAAATTATCTGTACAGTTTATCAGATCTCTTTCACACATTCACTTGAAAGAAATCAATGTGACGATCTTTTCAAAATTAACTGTT
This sequence comes from Tipula lateralis, assembly GCA_963932295.1. NCBI lineage: Eukaryota > Metazoa > Arthropoda > Insecta > Diptera > Tipulidae > Tipula > Tipula lateralis. The sequence continues at coordinate 22,013,008 of OZ010738.1, read as the reverse complement.
CCCACTGTAATTTTAACAAACTTCATTCCTAAATTACAGACTGATTGTAATTGGAGTTGTTCTGAGGGTTGTCTGTGCTGTGCTATTTATATGTATCTTTCATTTGAAACGGAGACTTAAGATGCCTTCAGTTTTGCGTTCCTTCAGTCCAAAATTGTTTTAAGTTGAAAATGACGTGTTTTTTCTTATGTATTATTTCATCAAGTTGGTATTACTTTATCTTACTGTCAGAACGAACATGGCGAGAAAGAGAAAGCATTATATTTAAATGAAAAAGACGAAATTAAATTCTTTCAAATCTAATGTCAAAAATTTTATTCCGATTTATCGAGAGAATAACAATAAATAAATAAAAAATATAAATTTAAATTTTTAAATAATAATAATTTATTAAAAATAAAATAATTAATATGTATTTTAACATTATTTTATCATTTTTAACCAATTATGCAGGCACCCTATTGATTGTATTATGTCGACCAGTCTGCTGGCATAAAAGCCTGTTAAATTTTATTTACTGGAACCACGATGCTTTCCGTCAATTGCACCTTAACAGTTCGGAAAATTTCAAGATGATGAAAATTCGGCTGCAATATTATGCCATGTCACAGAACTAATTTAAAATTGGCAAAACATCCGGTTTTAATTTTTCCTAAATAGCAGCTGTCGTTTCTCTGATTATGCCAGATGTGGTTGATTGGTCTGTTCGATAACCGAAGTAAATATGGGCCGATAGAAACCATACTGTCTCCGCTTACCAAATAACCGGAATATAAATAAAAACAATCATGCATTTTTACCAAATACGATGTCAATTATTCTTGCTTAACACTGCCTGTTTCGCCTGGAGTAGTAGGATTAATAGTTAAAGCCTCGTACTTTTGTAGAGCCGGTCCAAAGAGCATCAAAATTATAATGTGGTGACAATTTTTCAACCCCTCGACAAATTCTTATGAAAAAATGCCAACCACCATGGAAATGTCAATCAGTTAAATTTTTATCTATAGATGGCAGCAAAATCGTTCTGAATCTTTCCATCAACCATTATATCGCAAACAAAAAAAAAAAAGAACGAAGGCAGGAACGCAGTACTGAATGGTAATTTGTAACTATATAGGAATGTTAATTTAGTTCAGAAGGATTTGTTAGTTTTCCGGCTTCAACGCAGTACTTAACACATCGTTTCATCTTCCTCGCACCGCTCGAGCAGTATAGCGTAAAAGGTATGAAGTAACTTTGCTCGGACAGTATATGAAGCTCGGATTTTAAAAATAGTAAAATTCAAGTATGGGATCAAATTTTTTCTACAAGTTGCCTATGAGCCATTCAGTCTTCTCAAATTTTTCAAGTAAAGGATATCTTTATGTCTGTCTTTAATCACTTTTTAAAGTCCGATAGAAAGCTTCAAAACCCTGTGAATGATCTATAAACTTTTGAAAACACCCTTGTATAATCAACATAAGTCTTCCTATATATACGAGTACCTCTATATACAAATGTATCATATGTAGTATCATATAATTTCGATTGGTATTATTTTTATGTTTAAGGGAAAATTTACAACAACCGTTGTATTAAGACATTTTATACATGAACAGAGGAGGAATTTATTTTTTGTTACATTGTTCATATATACGGGAGAAAAAACCAGAAAATTTATTACCGCGAAATTTTGCTGAACTCAACTAAAAATAAATAAATATAAAATGAAAAACGAAGAAAGTAAAGTAAATCTTTTTCTTATAAATTGTTTCAAGTTTATTAAACACACACGTTCCGTTTAAATGGGATGATGATGATGATGACTATATACTATGCCTTGATATATAATTTTACCATAAGTTTTTGAGTTGGGTACACTCGTTTCGAGGTATATATACGAGAATAATATCATAAAAAGAAAATTTTGTTCGGTGAATTACAGAATGGTAATACCCCCTGAATTGTAAGTAGGATATTTTTTTTTATTTTCCTATATTTTATGGTCTTTCAAAGGTAAAATATTGAATTTATGTTATTCTATAAAACAAAATACAAGAAAACCTTTAGAAAAATTGGTTTAGTGGTTCAATGTGGTTTTTGATAGGTGAGAAAATTGGATATAAAACTCATTTTTCTACTAAATAAATCTCGTGTGTTGCTAATCCAAATGCACAGTGCTGAACTACCTATCTCTATAGCATATCTGATGCGTCCTGCCTCTTTATAATCAAACATACAAATTTATACACAAGAAAACTGTATAAATTTATAGTATAATTTGGGCCTTATGAAAATGGAAAACTACAAATCTCCTATCCAAAAAAAGTATAACAAAATGAAAATTAGTTTATTTTCATAGTTATACCGAGTAGATCTACGTCATTTAGCGTGGTGAGTTTGTATATACTTGTTCCTTTTTTAAACCATTTTTACAGGTCATTATTGGCCCAAAGCTTTTTATATTGTTGTAAATATAGAAAGATGCCAGACTCTTTACCCCATGGAGCCATCGTCGCCGACAACTAGGTTTCAGGCACTTCTCCTTGTTCATGCAATATTGAGTGTATGCTGGTCCCACTAATGCCTAAGGTTGTCTCTATCTCACGATAGGCCACATGACGATCTTGCTATATCAGTTCGCCCATAGCGTCAATGTTTTTCGGAACAACAACTGATTTTGGACGACCTTCACGAAATTCGTCTTGAAGTGAACTCCGACCACGATTGAATTCACCATATCATCGATAAACACTGGTCCTTGATGGAGCTTCATCGCCAAAAGTTGATTTAAGTTCATTCGTGCACTGTTGCCTATAGTTAATCCACGTCGAAAGTTGTAAAAAATAATCGCACGAAAATGTTCACGATTTAATTCCATTCTTGGGGGCAGATGAATCTTTTAATTTACTGTAAACAACACAAATAGCGCTCGTATGTCAAAACGTTCTGAGTACGTATAACCTCAATAACTTCTAACTTTACGATATAGCTGTCAGTTGACAGATTGCAACACCAAGGTTGCCAAATCCCGAAATATAAAAGGCAACCCTCGTATCATCATTACAAAATATGTAAACTGTAGTCGTTTTTAGAATAAAAATAGCTCGAATGTTAGTGACAAAAGTATCAGTATCAGTATGGATTAGTATCTCTCGGGATTAGTTGATCGTTCGACTTTTGATAGAAAACGTTTACAACTCAAAAGAGAGAAAAAACATCTCTTTTGAGTTGTAAACGTTTCCGAGCAAATTAGAGAACATGGTTAGATTTTACACTGATAAAAATTTACCAAAGAACTCAATGACAATCGTTATTCCTACATATATGTTCGACCCAAAGAAGGCCCAAACCAATCATGAAATAAGCAACAACGCTATTAAATAATAAACTCTTCGAGGCCACAACTATTCATTCGAGCACAAATAATATTGACTAAACAAGGAATAACATCCAACCATACCCAAAAAATTCAAGCGACACGAAGTGGGTATCAAAATCAGTATACAGTAAAAACTAGATGGCCTTCCTATTTTAAATATGAAGGAAAAGAATGAAAATAGATAAGTAGATAAGTGAAGGGATGATCTATTAGGATGTGACGATTAAATTTTCTATCTTACATCGATCTCTCCTCTAGAGGAAAAAAGTTGAGAAATTATAATTCAATAAAGGTTCTTCAAAGTACATTAGATTGTGATCTGTAATTGAAGATATCCAATAACAACCTATAATATGCATATCGCAGGATTGCAGGACCGAGTCAATTTTGATAAAACATATTCTTTCAGATCCTGAGTTTGAAAGTGTGCTATATTAATACCACTTATGTCCACAAATTCGAATTAGTAACTGTATTCAAGATGGGTTGCATTTCTCCTTGGAAATTTAAACAGATTTTGTAGTTCATACCTTATGATCACGGTTAGCTGCCATTCGGAACCAGGATGGATCTTTGTTAGCGTTAATACATGGAGTGAACATTTTTCTGACCTTAATGTTCCAGATGTCCATTGAGGATCCATCTTATGATGAATTCACCATAGCCTTGCAGAGATTTAAAAAAAATGGAAGAATGGAAAGTGGTCGCGTTATGCTCAATAATCAAGTAGGGGAACGCTTTAAATGCGAGAATTATTGCAGTATAGCTTTCCTTTGCACAGAAAACAAGTAATTGTCAAAAATTATTTTGGGAAGAATTAGTCCTCTGGCGGTGGAAATCAGCTTTCGTTGGTCTTAAAATCGAGTCCAAAACCATATATATGATCTCTGGTTTTTAAGGAAGGAGTAATGAAATGCAAGTATCTTGGATTTGTCAGTACTTCCGATGTTAGTGTGGGAGAGGATTTCAAAGTTCACTTTGCCGCTGGCAATTGGTCTTTATATCCTCTAAGACTATTTCTGAAATCAAAATATTTAGCGGATAAGCTGAAATTGTACAGAGTATTGATCAGACCCGTTCTCAAGTTCTGTTCAGCCACCAAATCAGGAATTTAATGCGAATTTATGACATTGTGCATGAAATCATAGGGCAGCTAGTATGTTGGCTCGGTCACGTTTTGCATCCTGATCCGAACCGAATGATGCAGCAATTTTTAAAGTGAGAGCCACCGGCTTCGGTACGACAGCGATCTTGCGTCTACTAATTGTTTACATTATGGAGAGCTGGATCGTGATCGAAGGCGTCCGATTGTTGTCATGGTATAGGCCAACAATAGCCTGTACTGCAAAATTTTTCAAATTTAACTAGATACCACACTTTTCAAGAAACATTTATAACTTTTCAATCTACCCTCTTAACATATTTTGTAAGGTGTTTGTAGTGTTTGGTTTGGGAATGGTTGTAAATCGTAATATAATTGAGAAATTGTTAAAAGTCAAAATGCTTTAAAGGTGCCTTTTGTTTATTGGTGTTTATATATAATTTATGATTTAAATCGTTAAGTATGATTCATGGTTTCTATGTATGTATCGGTTTTGCTTATTAGAAAAAAATTATTTTCCTTCCTTATACCTAGATCAAAGCTAAGTAGATAGTTCATATAGTCGTATATCATTGCACAAAGTAGATAAATTTTGTTTGTCTTAAGGTATGCCAAAAGCGCGTAAACATTTTATAAACCCATAAAAATGTTTACATCGACTGAATCAATATATAAAGGGGGTACACCAAATGATACCCTTATTAAAAGAAAAAAAAAAATTAGAAATGGAAAAGAAAAAGGTGACGATAATTCAAAAAAATATCCTTAAAGACATTAGATAATTTCAACGAAAAAAAAACTATATATAATATCAGCTACGACAGGATGATTGATTTGATTGAGAAGGGATCCGTGAAATTATAAAAAAAAAAACGAAAAAACTTAAATTAATTTCTTCCTGTTCCAATTTAATTTTTTTTGATGGTTCTATTTGAATTTCAGGCGACGATTATGACAGATTTCTTTTAGTGAAATTGTAAATTAAAATCGAGTTGGGGTGAGTGTCTTCATTTTTATTTTGTTTATGTGGAAATGAGGTGCTAATGGATTTGTTTTTTATGTTTACGGTTTAAATTTTCCTTTAAATGTTTTAATTAGTACCGTTGGTTCGATCGTATCTGTAATAATGGGTTAAGCAGATGCAGGACAATAAAAGGGTCCCTCTTACGTTATAGCTTGATATGATTCCTGGACTCGAAGAAATGGTGAAATATGTTTTTCGGCCAACATAATATTTTCTTCTTCTTATATGTCATCATGCCTTTATTGATACAGTAGCAAATTGTGAATTTACAACCAGAACTAATTCTTTTAAAATTCTTTTAAACTCAACCACATGTTACACACTGTCTTAAAAAACATTTTCAAAAATTCTTCCAAATTATTTTAACTATCAACGATAACACATATTGTGAAACTACTATTAACACCTTTTATATATAAGAAATTTATACCAACAACAATCTATATGTAGAATGGCTTTTTAAATGGAATTTTAAATTGAAAATGAAGATATAAAAATTTGCATAATAAGAAAGTCAACAACAACGGAACCAAACAGCAGTAATGACAATAAAAACGGATAAAAAGGAAATAACGCGATTTTAATGGGTTTTATTTATTTATAAGGTTTTTATTCCTTTTTAAATAAGAAATACACCTGTCACCCGTGTGTTAACCTCGTAACTACAAAAGCACATTAAGATATACAAATAAGTATAAATGAAAATAATAATATTCGGTACATTAAACTAAATAAAGTGAAATATAAAATCTTTTTAATTTTGAAAATTAGAAAATTTAATGTTTGTTTTCAAATTGTTTCACCTAGCACGGTGTACAAGACCGCGGAATATATTATTTTTTATAGTTGTGTATAAATAGGGATATACCTTAACTGATAACTCCTGATTCACAATAATTTGGTAACGTATAGTGAACCATATGTATATGAGATTTCAATCCCTACGTCTGAAATGACTTCTAACTATTTTCGACGGCTTTTACAGGCCATTATTGGTCTGTACTGTGTCAACAATCTGACTCCATCGGTTACGATCACGAGTCAGCTTTTCACACTGTAAGCAGTTAGAAGATGCCAGTTCGCTCTCTACGCCGTGAAGCCATCATCGCCGACAGTGACCTCTTCGTCTACCGCAAGGCTCTTCCTTCAATGATCGTTGTATCATTCGGTTTGGATCAGCACGCAGCACGTGATCAGCATGTGCACGATATTTTGATTTCAGAAGTGAACGAAGAGGATTTTATCTCGATCATCAGCGGCAAGGCAAACCTTGATATCCTCTCTCACACTATTATCGTGATTCATGAGAGATCCAAGATACTTGAATCCCATCACTCCTTCAAACGTGTGGTTACCACTACTGAAATCAATTGCATCTTGCGGCCACGAAAACCAGAAATTAGATATTTGGTTTTGGACTTGTTGATCTTTTTCACTCCGTTGCCATTTAATCCAATCACACAGATATCATCTGCATTTGCAAAAATTTGATTGAATTTTCGAAATACGACATTGTCTTGAGGTGTTTCACTTTTACGAAGGATGTATTCCAACATGAGATTAGCCTGACATTTGTGCTTTTCACTAATGGGCAAGTACCATACAACACGGCAAAGGTAATAGCGATTGAGAAGGCAATGAACTGGTAAGACCTATTGTGGTATACTCGACTGATATCACAATTTATGTAGACAGTCAGGTGGCAATCAAGTATCTGGATTCTGTTTCGCTGACGTTTAGACGTTTGACGTTGGGTTGCCGCTCGTCTTTGAATGAGATGAGTGAGCATTTCAAAATTCAGATAGCCTGGATCCCTCAGACATCATGGGGAACTGAAGGGCGGACGAACTAGCGTGGCATTGTTCAACTCTTCAACTGTTGCCGGAAAGGCAAAGTTGGGGTGGCCCATTAAGGCTCTCAAGACTGTGCTTAAAAAGGAGGCAGTAGTCTCAGCGAACGAAAGATGGACGAATATCTTCTCTGATCTTCCTACGAAAACGTGAACTGAAAACGATCGTGGGGATACTCACAGGACGCTGCCTACTTGGAGAACATGCGAGGAGGCTAGAGGTAGCAGTTAATGCCTTCTGCAGAAGCTGTATGAACGAGGAGGGGGAAGAGACGGTATTCTACCTCCTATGGTCATGTTCGGCCTTGGCACACAAAAAATATGAAAATTTGGTTAAATTCTTAATGAACTGCCTCTCTGATCTTAGAAGCTGTAAGGTGCACGACTTATCACGCTAAATAAGTAGCTCAAACTGGTTCGCATAAGGTTAATAGGGAAGTAAGGCACCTTTGCTGTAGTTGTCACTCAACCCAATCTTACCTAACTTAACCATACAAAACCAGTGGCAAAACATTTACTTATTACGTTGGCGCGTATACAATCCTAGTTTTGGGTTAGATTATATACATAGTCTATAATCTTAAAATAAGTCTACTGATTGAAAGCAAAAATGTAATTGAAACTTTAACAGTATTATATAGCAACTCATTGTGTAGATGTTATTCGTAAATCGGATATATATGACTTGAAACTGCCACATTGCTGTAAATGATTCGCGTACTGTACAGATAGAAACAAACATACAAATAATGTCGCGCACTTTAGCCGATAAATATCGCTTCAAGAAATCTCATGCTGATTCAAGTCATAGTGACGAATGGCTTCTAACATTATTGTTCGGTTACTTAAAAGTTAGAATTACATGCCGGACTCGAACGTTGTAACGGGCATCGGTCAGTTCCCGTTATTGCCCATTCCATATTTCAATAACGGCCCAACCTTCTTTTAGGCAAACGTAAAATTTTTCAACCCAATTCTAAAAGTGCGTTACTCTAGGCCTTAAAGATGAATCTCACCAACCCAGATCACTTTCTCTACCAACTAAGTTGCGAGAAACTATGCCGCTTGAGATTCGACATTTCTGGAGGTAATTTTTAGAAACCGTTACTGGCATGCGTAGGCACAGGCTCATCCGTTTCAAAGTAAATCTGTCGTATTCTACATGCCGGATTCCGAGATAATGTAAATCTGTCGATACCATTTTACTGTTCTGTTCACATATATAAATATAAGAATTTCTTACTTATGGCTTATTATCGTACCAATCTGGCTATTACTCGTATAAATAACTCGTAGAAGCGGTATTATTTGGGATCATGTTTGGTTAGTATTTCACGTCATATATAAGATTGATTGCTGAATTCATTATTGAAATAAATAACATTGATGGTGAAAGTCGCTAATACAAGCGTGTCCTAACCGACCAAATGGCGCAGTGGTTAAAGCGTCAGTTGGAGCGGGAGGTACCGGGTTCGAATCCCAATAGGGGTGGAATGCAAAATGGCTTTTTAACTTCTGATAGTGAATGAAGACATCTATGACCTCCTGTTGGGGTGCAAACTTATGGGCTAACCCATCTTCCATGTCAGTACTATAGGCTGACATGGAGCTATGCAATCTGCAGATGATGGTACTACGTAAATCAGACCTATAGGTCGGCGTAAGGTAAGGACGTAAATAAGCGAACCGCGAAACAGTTGGGTGTGCATTGAGCCCAAAACATATTGGACGGATCAAATACAAATAAACAAAGCGTATCTTACGACACTTTCGATTTTATCCTGAACCCCAACTCAGCACTGTTTGTGTTGTTAACTATTATTAAAACAATGATGGCTCGATCTTTGGTATATGTAATGAAATTTTGAAGTTCTAGGATATAACTTACCTTAAGTTATATCCTAGAATTTCAAAGGTTGCCTATTACATCAAACAGATAGCTTCTTAATTTAAAATACTGTAATTTTGGTGGTAATTAAATCACATACAGTAAACTTCGCTTTACGATGGGCTCGCATACGACTAAATCGCTTTACGATGAATCGACTAAATCAACATCTTAAGCGATCAATGCAACAAAATCTGTCGAAAAACTTTGTAGGTGTGTTAGTATTATATTCATAAGTGTTTTAAGGGTTTTGGGACATTATTCAATTTTCTTGCTATACTATACTATAGGCTGGCATGGAGCTATGCAATGTGCAGATGGTAAGGTAAATCGGACCTATAGCCGTACGTCCTCAATTTGGCTGTAAAGCGTAAGGTAAGGACGTAAATAAGCGAACCGCGAAAGAGTTGGGAGTGCCTTGAGCCCCAAAACAGATGGCATAGAAATAAACGAAAAAAAAAAACTTGTTTATGTCATATAAAATGTGGTTCACTTTACGATAATTTCACAATAGGATGAAGTTAGTCGAAAGAATTACCGTCGTAAAGCGGGGTCCACTGTAGTTATATTACAAACTACAGTGGACCCCGCTTTAAATAGTTTATATAAGTTAAAAGTAAAATTTTTTGAATGGTTAATTAACACTTTGGCTGCCAATGTTGTCATGAGCATACATTTTAAATTCCACACAAATATGCCAATGTTGTTCTATAGACATACATTCGAAATTCTGTTATGCTGTACCAGTGCAGACCTTAAAAACTTTTTGTTAATTGAAGAGTCACTGGCTCGAAACACATCTTCGAATATTTTATCTTAAATTTAAATTATTTAACAGTTCGATATCCTATTGGGAAAAAGATGTTATGTGTCCAAAGTAGTCTGACATTAATCAGAACAAAGGTAGCATAATTATTCGTTTTTTAATTGAAAGCTGGTATGAATGGTTGGACGAAATATTAAACTCAACTTATTACTAAATAGTTAAACTGATTCTTTTGAAGTTTTAGTTGGCTAAGCAGACGAAGGCATTACGTCAATACTGCGAATGATTATAAAAAACATGCCGATTTGTGAAGTGTTCGGTGAAGATACTGTGATTGAAAGAAGAACCCAGAAGTGGTTTAATCGATTACGCTCCGGTAATTTGTATGTCAGTGCTTTGATCGGCCAGTCAAAAAAAAGTCGATGAAATTTTGCAAGTGGTGGTACAACACCGGCAAGCAAGCAATCTGGAAATATTGTTAAATCGATTGTTAAAAACCATTTTTAAGCGAATATCAAACGTAAGCGCTCGTTGTCAAAGGCTGGTGACTCTTCAAAAACGACTTCAAAGCCTGGATTAACGGTAAGTTAGGTTATCTTGAGTGTTTTGTGGTATTTGACGAGAATTGTCCATTATGAGACAATTGTCGCAACGTAAGCGCAACGTGGCGAAACCATCAAATCGGTCCCTTATTGTACACAACTAGACCATTACACGTAGCAATCCCGAAAGAGTGACTTGTGTTCCATCATGACAGTGCACGGTCACACACATCTTTGGACTCGGATCAATTTGACGGATTTCGGTTGGGAATTTTTCTTATATGATCTTGTCTTGAGGAATGTTACTTATTTTACTATATAACAGTAAAGCGTATATGTAACAGTAAAGCGACTTGAGTAAAACATTATTAATTAATTCAATTTTCGCAAAGTTATCAAGATAAAAACCTAAAATTCCATAAACAAAAATTTAATTTATTCAACACAACAACCCGTGTTCTTACAAATTTGACCAACAAGACGAACAAAACATTCGCTTTTAGTTTTTCCCGGTATTTCTACAATTCACCGCATTATGGTTGGTATTAATATTATACAAAAAGGAATTTTCCATTTTGGTTTCGTCATAACAACAACAACCTACCTAACTATATAGAAAAATCGAATTTATTGTTTGGAAGGCGCACAACAACACAAGAAAATTTAATAATAAATTCCACCTACCATTACTCGACAATTGGGGGGTAAATCATATTTATGTTTTATACATAAAATACGTAATCCATCTCCTTCAGTCATTGTATTTCTATAGAGTTTAGTTTCGAAATCGTTTGGTGAAAAAAAAAACCGAAAATTTCAATATACACGGTGGTTTGGGTGGAAAACATCTTAGTGTGACGTAAAAATGTGGTGAAGCGTATCGTAATAATCACGTGACCCATCATAAGTATATATACTTAACTTCCTTAAGTATTATTATATAGTTTTTTATGTAAGACGATTTTTGTTTGAATTTATAGCTACGAGTATGTTCTATTGAGTTTAACATATTTGGTTGAACATAAAAAATCCCAACAAAAACCGCAACTAAAAATATTACTGACTATTAAATGTATCTCGTTTATATGGATTAACTTATAAGAGTAAGAAAAGGGGTGGAGCCTATATACACAACCTTAGAATGCTCTAGTTATTATGCTATTAAACATGCAAGCTCGATTGTTCTTCAAGCTTTAATTATGTTATAGGTTTAGGATTACAAAGGGATGCTAATTTATTTATTAATGTTCATAAATTCGAAATGTACCAAATGCAATGCTTTCTTTGATGATTTAAGATTTGTCCGTTAAGATTTGTCCTGATGTTTTGTCCGTTTTTAGCAAAGTTATAACAGTTACATATAGCAACAGTCTCATGCTTGTTGCTTCGATATTGTTGAAATCTTGCCAATCCTGATTTCATAGAAGGATGTTCAACCATTCTAGTTTGAGATCGAGTATTCCAATATTGTTTGGAAGTTCATTAATAGCACAATGAATAATGTTAGATTACTTCAGGCGTTTAATATTTAACATTATTTTGTCAACTATTTTATGGCAGTCTCCCTCTTTTAGTTCAGAGTCCTAAAGCGAAAATCCTTAACCACCTGAACTACCGCTGTCAGCACTGACAGATTAGAATCGACATCTTGAATTAATTGGGGCTACGTACCAACTGCAAACCCGGCAGATTGTTCATCTATACACCTATAATGATATTAAACAATTACAACCTATGGTGGACGGGACCAGAATGGATCATATTAAATATTGGTCTAACCAGAAGAATCTAGCCCAAACAGTGCCTCATATTAACGAATACAAACCTATGAAGCTACAGAAATTGGATGTTTGTCTACAAAATATTCAACATTTTCCAAACTCGTTCGAATCATTACTGTCACATACCGGTTCTACAATAACCCCAACGATTCATTAGAAACGAAACCCCGGGAATCATACTATCGCCTTTTCACTACCGAGATTTTAGACCAATATTTTAGTCAAATAGGTGCAAACCAACAGTTTCAGAGCTCTCCTGTCTCCAAAACAACTCAGCTTTACCAAAAGGGAGCAAACTGATGTCATTAAATCCTTTTATAGACGATCAAGGAGTGCTAAGAGTTGGAAGCCGAATTCAGCATTCGAGTATCAAAAGAAATTTCCTATCATTTTGCCTGCATCTCATAATATCGCCAACCTCATTATTGCTGAATTTCATACAAAATATTTCCATGGTCTCTTATGGTATCCAACCAACGTCAAAAGTATTGGATAATTAATTGTAAAAATTTGACAAACAATACATTGATGCGTTACCTGCACAAGATATAAACCACAAAAAATTAACCAACTAATAAGAGACTTACCATCTGCTCGAGTAAACTTCAAATATGCATTTAACAAGACTGGAGTCGATTATGCCGGTCCTATTACGCTTCGTGCTATGGTTGGCAGACGATCAAAGCTCTACAAGGGTTATATATCTATATTTGTCCGCATGAGCACGAAAGTCGATCACATCGAATTGGTGAGCGACCTGTCTACGAGTGCTTTCATTACAGCGCTGAAACGGTTTATGTTCAGGCGCGGTGTCTGTATTGACCTCTATAGTGACAATGGGACGAATTTCGTGGGTGCATGAAACCAAATAGCTGAAATCTATAAATTAAATAAAACTAAAACACATGATCATATGATTTAAAATTGATTGTTAGATTTCGAAATAAAATAGCATTTATCGCACCACCATCCGCACCAAAATTTGGAGGGTTATACGAAGCAACAGTCAAATATCTACGAAGTTTCATTTGCGACGGGTACTTGGAAACGGGTACTTGCTAACACAAATTGGGGCCGTGTTAACTTCTCGTCCCTTGTGCTCGCTCACTTCAGGTCCAGAAGACATAAACATGTTAACAATAGCACATTTTCTCACCGGGCACCAGTTGACACAGCCACCTGATCCAGATTAAAAATTATGAGTCATTTTTTCGTTCCGTGACTTGTATTGTTCCGTGACTTGTATTGTTTGTTGTTCCGTGATTATTTTACAGTCCAATCTTTATACCGTGTCATCCGATACAACCGTAAAGATTATGAACTAAGGATGTATAAAGTCTTTGTCTCTCTTAATATGTTTGCTTCAAATCACGGCATGCGTTGTCACGACGGTTTTATAATAAAATTTAGAGTTTATAACTTTCAATTTACAACAAGCATTGTGCAAATTGTTCTCTAGTTTGCCGTTTTCTATTTTGATACATCATCGAACATGCTGCAAATTGTGATACTATCTAAATGCGATAAATCAAGTGTTAAGAAGATAATTTTTGTTATTTGAACTGACATTATATCACCTTCCGAATATATGTAGTTAAGCTGGTTTTAGAACAAACATGAGACTCGTAAATATTTATTTAAACTAAATATCAGTTTTATCTCCAAAAATAAATGTTTTTGTTTGTTAATCGCTATTCCACGCGATTCCATAAGTTTATGATAGTTATGTTTTTAAATTTTATCTCTAAAACAGTGATAAAAGTGCACAAATCTTAATCTAACAAAAATATTTACTTTCCTATATTAGATCCGCCTGGGTCGATCTTCTAGTCTACGAATGATTTTAACTCAAGTCTACTATTTCACAAGACTAGCTAAGTTTGCACTGCACCTGTAATAAAGCGAGTCGATCCTGAAGTGTTATCTACATTACAGATAGTACTGTAGCAGGATCGTTTTTAAATAAAGTTCAGATATAGGAGAGTAACATTTAAAGATTATTTTCACCAATTATTTCAAAAGATGTGAGATAGTAACATTTAGTGGTTCACAATGATGGCTCCTGAAAATTTGCTTGGTAAAAATTTATAGGAAGCAAAGTTAATTAAATTCGTTACCAAAAGTTCATTTATTTGTGTTTAGTGAATTCCAGACGACTATAGATTTTTTTTGCCGCCGCTTGTACCTTAGTGGTTGGTTAGAGATAATTTTCGATTTCTCATCACATCGCGGTCTCAAGTTCAATTCCTGCCGTTGATCATTTGTTGGAATGACCATTTACAATGTGCACTAATATGTACAATGTGCCCTAATAGGTCTCAGTTGAGATGCGGCTATTTAGCCATAGATTAGATTAAAATGTTTCAGAGCAAACTGAAAATATATGTTCAACCTAGTTGAACTCATTATATAGCGCAATGAGTTTGAAAAACAATGAATTGATTAGACATGTTGACAACATTACTCGTCAACATGCCTTTCATCGACAACCAGACGTTTCAATATACTGCGGTTAGGTGGTCAGAGAGAAAACGAAACACTCAATGGAATTCTATATAGTTCATTATGTCTGCCCACAACTACGTGAAAAGGTCCTGACCATGTCACACTTCAAATCAAACATTTCAGGTTCTATAAGAAACTTGAATGTTTGATTTTTTTGAAGTTATTCCATGTTTACATAAAATATTTCATATTAGTGGTAAAAAAACATTCGTAGTATAGATAACATATGAAATATATTTTATGGTGGTAAGTTGTTTTTCAGTTAAGACGGCGTTTGGGTCACTCTATAATAATCTACTGTACATATCCATTCACACTACTGTAATCGATCACTATTTAACCAAAATCACTCTTTATTTGAAAACAATTCCTTATAATAATGCTAATATATTATGAAATGAGATTCAGAATAGCCATGGTGTGAGGTGAGACATTAGTAGAAACGTGGAGATTAGAAAAAAAAATAGAATTAATTAAAAACTTTTGTTTATCATACTATGTTTAAATAAGAAACAATCAATTTCTTCCACACTTGAACATCCAGGATATTCACAAGATTTGTTTTTTATATTTATGTCATATTGACACTGTACAATTATCATTGATTAAATTTGTATTGAATATTAAATGGGCAAATAATATATTTATTTAAAAAATAATCACCAAATAAACAATCTCGCATAACTGCTTTGCTTAAGATTACATATTTGTATTACTTACGCATACAATAAAAATATTTATTTAAAACCAAGTGTATATGTTCGGGTACATATACTTAACAACACTGTCGGAACTTAAGTATAAATTCTTATATTAAAAAAAAAAAAATTATAATTCATCACATACACCCATAAACACAATGTAATAAATTTATGTCGGAAGTTGTTTTCGAATGAAAAATAAAACAACAACAAAAGGAAAATATGGAAAATGGAAACGGAATTTAGACTTATTTTATATTTCCATTTCGTGTATTTATTTTCTTCTAACAGTCGATATTGGTGTTTTCGCCATTCCACTTGTTTATTAAATGGTGAACGGATCAATCATAAAGTTTTAAAAATCGATACCGAACCAATGTTCATTATATGCTGTTGTAAATAACCAGAAGATGCCAGATTGGTTTCTACATACCTTTAAACGATTTCTGCACCATATGTTCCAGATCTTAGCAAGTTGAATGCTGTGTTCTAATTCTCCCTGCACTCAGAGAAAAATTTTGATCAAAAACATCAAAAAGCTAGATTTAATCAAAAACTTTTTTTTCAACCAAAAACGTATTTTTCAACCAACTAAATACCTTAATAAAATAAATAACTAAATTCTTGGTTAATATGACGTCATTGAATGACAAGATGATAGAAAAGATCAAATCCATCTCATCAGACATATGCTACCGAACTTGATCGCACTTTGTACCTGCGATTCGTATATATACGTTCAGTTGTGACGCGACAATACTAGTGAATTACAAGAACTTAACTCGAAATATCGATTTTATGAATTGCGTGTGGCGTGAGCTAATTTGCGATTTGTTTGAGCTGCTCTATTTTAACCTAAAGTATTTGGTTATTTTCTAAATATAAAAAAAAAAATAATAATTCTTATTAACAACCAAATAAAATAGTTAGACTTAACCAAAAAATATGTCACATACAATTTAGTTATTTCTAACAAGTTTTCTTATTGGATATTATTCAAATCACTTTCCTGTTTAAATTTATCAAATGGCCTGTTTTTTTATTATATCGGCGAAATCAGAGATAATTTATATGAAAAATCTGACAATATTTTATCTAATTTTAAAAAGATCAGAAAAAATTTTGTCAGTAGTTTAAACCAAAGCGAGAAAAAAAAACAAAAATACCATTAGAGTGACAGAGATCGTTCGTTAATTTCTTATTTTTTATAGTGGGTATATTTTGACAGATGCTTATAACATAACCAATAAATTAAAATTTATTTTGTTTTTGAAAAAAAAACACATAAAAAACTTTGAAACTACAACAATAAATTAAAAAAAATAAACTTAACATAATTATTCATTATTTAAATTATTTTCACAATGAATAAAGATGAATGACACGAAACGAAATGTTATAATTATCAATTGACCATAAAATACCTACTATACAGTACGTCATAATGACGTCATACAAACGATTTCTCATCCGTTTCCTATAAAATATTTTTCCAGTACTGAATAAAAATACTTCTCTTGATATATTTTATCAGTACTGCTATAATAATTTTCTCAGTAACCATAAAAATTTATTTAGTACTGAATAAATTTTTTATACTGGAAATGTTTTTTATTTCTCTCGCACTTTAAGAAAAATTATATTTTTATCTTACTTTGATTTTTTTGTTAGTTTATTTTTTATAATGGAAATCAGAGAAAATCACTTTTTAACTCGTTTTGTCTATTTGTCTCGTTTTGTTTAAATCGAACAGATTCTTTTGAATGAATTGATCTTTTAATACGAAATGATTCTTTTAATCGAATTAATCTTTAAATCGATATTATTCTTTTGAATGAATTGATTTCGTTAAAAAATTTTGTAATTTGAAAAAATTTTGATTATTTTTTGTTAATATTTTAATTTATTTTTTCAAAAAGATTAATAATTATATAAATAAAATTATTTTTAAAGATGTTTTTAATATATAGTTCATATTCATTTATTTTGAATTATTTTTAGATAAAAAATGGGTAAAAAATATATTTTAAATAATTTCCTTGATTTACAATTCCGTTTTAAAAATACAAGAATCAATTGATCAAAAAGATTGATCGATCTTGATATTAAAAAGTTTCTATTCAGCGCATTACTATTTAACATTAATCCATTTGGTAAGCTCATGTCTGCTCATCAATGATAATGCCACAGTTTAACTTCTGTTATAAACATCTGCATTATTTAATATTTATTTATGTTTCATCAGAAACTAGTTTTAAAATTTGATTAAATACTAATTATATTAATTTAAAGTAGAATAATTGGATCAATAATACTTATAATTTTTATATTACAAATCGTTCGTTGCGAATATCATCATATTATAATTAGCATCATATGATGGTACTGCAGCACGTGTCGCCAGAGTTCACGATGAAGTACATATGTTTATTTTCTATATGAGAAAAAATAAACTTACTGTACTATTTTAGATGTTTATAGTTATCAACATTTTGATAATACAATCAATGTGGGTAAACGCCAATCGTATTGAAACTTAAAACTATAACGTTGCTTTCCAATAAAATCCAGGAATATTGTCCGAAATTGGAGCACAAACGTTTATTTGCTGGAAAAAGTAACTCACTTTACATTTAACAACGCCCAAGTGGCGCAGTGGTTAAACCTCTGTTAGAGCGGCAGGTACCGGGTTCGAATCCTGATTCGGGGCAAGTTACAAATGGGGTTTTCACCTTCGATCGTTTGGACTCGGACCTATTGAAAAACTCTGACCTATAGCCGTACATAGAGTGGTATCACAACGGACCGATCACCGGTTTAAGTGTGTGATAGCAGTCACAACAAGCTAACCTACATTTAACAAATTTGCACGGGAAACAAACAACACGATTTAACTTATAAAATTTAATTTCTAATAAAATCCCGTTTTCTAGTAACCAAATATTTTGTCGATTGTATCTGGTGTAACTAAATATTTGGTTAAAACAAATAATTGTTGGTTGAAAACATACTTTTACTTTTCAACCAGGCGTATTTTATCCAAATAGTATAACCAAGTTTTGAAAAATTTCAGGCAAACAAATATTGTTAGTTAAATTATTTGGTCAATACTACTTTATTATTGAAAAAACTTAATTGTTTTATTTTAAATATTTTCTTTGGTTATTTAATTCTTTTTTGTTTTAAGATAATTTAACCAAAAATAAGTACTAATATTTTTCTGGTTTAAATTTTGATCGATTATTCCTTTAACCAAGTAGCTGTCGCTCTCGTGGCAGAGTCTCGGGTTCGATTGCCGGGGTGGTGACGAAACTTCAATCACGTTTGGGTGTTTTAATCTGGAATTGTATGTAGGTTGAACCGTGGGCCCCTTGTAGCATTGAGTTCTGGAATAATTTCGCCTTTCTTTACCTAAAAAAAAGTAGCAAAAGTTTCATTTTTAAAATAAAACCATAGGTTTGGCAAATATACAACCAACATAAGATAACCAAATTTGTTTACTATGACTTTGGTCACTATATTTTTTCTAAATATCAATTATTTGTTTGGTGCTTTTAAGCCCTTTATTCTGTAAGCGTAAGCTATTCAGACAGTATTTAAAATCTTTTTCTAATTGATTAAAGTTTTGATCCCTGTCAGGATTCTCAAGCTTGATCGTTTGTCTAATAATTTTTCGTTTTGTTATTCAACTCAAATATAATTTGAGTTTCTTAATAACATCTGCTTTAATTATTCGCGCGCCTAAAATTTAGCTATAAATATGTCATTAACAATTTCTTTAAAAAACTAATTAATAATTTATGATGTTTTTAATAATTTATAAAAAAATTAACTAATTTATAACCTTAACTAATTTATAACCTTAATTTTTCGCAAATTTTAATTAATTTGACCTGGAATTTTATTTTGTAGAGTAGGACGTCTGGCTTCTATTGTCTTACCACATTGATTTAAACGCCTTCTACACATCGAGCATAAATTGATCTCGTATTTATTTTGTAGTCGAGATTGCGACAAACGTCTGAAGTTAGTTTTACTATTGCGTTGCGTGGGTACTGGATAGTCGTACCTAAACCCAAATTGATAATCAGCTATAAGAATATTGTTGATGGTATGATGTTGTATTTTATTTGGTATTATTATTTCATATACTTTACTGAAATTGGGTATAGTGGACTAATTGGTCTGTAAGTTTATTTTAAAGGATTTTTTTAAAAGCAGTTATTCGGGAACGATTTGTTATTCATAAAAATATTTTTTGTATGTAGAATAGTACGCCATATACCGCCCAGGTGGCGCAGTGGTTAAAACTCAGGCAGTTGGGGCGGAAGGTATCGGGTTCGAATTCCAAAAGAGGCAAGTGGTGTGAATGAACACATCTGGATCCCCTGTTGAATTTAAAATCCATGTGCCGTCTCATCGTCCATGCAGTACTATAGGCTGACATAGAGCTATGCAATGCGCAGATGGTTCTACGTAAATCGGACCTAGATTACTACATAAACTGGTATCACAACGGACCATCGCCGGTCTAAGTGTGCGGTAGCAGCCACCCAACAAAAGAAAAAGTACCCCATATAATTTATTTTAAAAAGGTTCATAATAAAAAACGTTTGTTGTATTATAAATGCATTTATTTCATAATATTTAATAATACAAGTATTTTATACTATTTCAAATTTTGCCACCAAAATTTTTTATTTAGTTATTCATGTTTGCCCTCGCTCGCAGCGCATTGTCCATAAAATAGCCAATTTACCCATTGTCCGAATAAATGATATGCGAATAATGTGTTACACAATCCACTTGTTTAAACCAATATAATTATCAGTTAACTTACTTATGCTTTGATTTCGCTACCCTTTGATTGCAATTTAAATTTCATATTATAAACCCAATATAGATACTTTTTGCATGAAATAACAAACTGAACTGATTTTTTGTATCAATTAATTGTACTCGTAATTTCAACCAGGAATATTCGTGTTTAGAAAAATACTCTTCTATTTTGGATAATTTTTTAATTTCTATAATTTAACGAAATAAAAAACAAAATCCTAAATTTAAACAAGAATATTCATGTTCAAAATATTTCTTCACAAGGACATATACCATGTTTCCATGAACCGATTTAATTTAGGTTTAGGTTTTGTTGAGTTAATAACATGGCGGCGCTAATCCGTATCGTTTTCATGAACAAGTATAGAGTAAAGTTAATTTGACAGATGAGTTTAAG
Source organism: Tipula lateralis (assembly GCA_963932295.1). Classification (NCBI taxonomy): domain Eukaryota; kingdom Metazoa; phylum Arthropoda; class Insecta; order Diptera; family Tipulidae; genus Tipula; species Tipula lateralis. Next base: position 21,992,253 of record OZ010738.1, on the reverse strand, counting down.
GATAAAAATCAATTCAATATACTTCTTATTACGTTTTGATGTATTTCAATGAGTGAAGTTTCCTTGTATTTCAATGAGACATGTTTTGATCACAACTAAACAAAATGTCAAGCAAACCTAACTCAAACGTATTGGTTTCGTTGAGTTAATTTGGGTTTAACGAAACTCTAACCTAATCTGCGTTTCCATGCACGTTAACTCTGTCATAGAAACATGGTAATAGACACCTAGATTATGAAGACTCCGTAATATTTTTTTCGATGTATGTATTGAACTTTCTTATTGAATTTCATCAGTTTCCTTCTATATTTCGAAACGGCTGGATGTGTTTTATGTTTTAATGTAATTGTTCTTTTAGTTATGTAGTGTTTTGAATTTATTTTTTACGATTCACTTATATTGTGCTTTTATTAATATAAATATAAGTTTCGTTTTTTTTATAAATTATATTTTTAAAGATGTAAAATTAAAAGTATTCCTGGAAGATGTTGTATTGATGGGTGTATGAGTTATTCTCCTCAAAATAAAGAAAATAGGGAGATTATTCCTACATTTTGTTTTCCTTTGGATTCAAATTTAAAATTAAAGTGGATAGAAGGAATCAAAAACCAAACTGGCAACCATCAAATATTCGGCCATATGCATTGAACATTTTTTACCGGAAGAAATTCAAAAAAATGTAATGCTTAAAAATTAAAGCGTGCGCATATCCAATTTCAAAATCGAAATTACTTACTGGAACCATACCGTCGGTTTTTTCGGCCAGCCCCAACATGAACCACCAAATAAACATAAACCGAAAAATGATTCCAAGAAATAAATTGTAGAATTGAGAGAAATAATGATACTTTTTTACAAGCTGATTATCAAAGGATATCAGGACACAAAATTTTAAAGAAAAACTCAATCAAAATACTTTAAAAGTGTATAATACCTTCGACCAAAACAAACAGTTTAACTTTTTACATAGTTGACGAAGATTTACAAAAAGGATGTAGTTCGAAAATAGAAATTATGATATTTTGTAGTTTAAAGAACAAGATCAAACAAGATTTAAAATGGATTCTTCCAATTACTTTAAAGTTAACACTGTGGTCTGAATGGAAAATCTCTTGGTAAGATAAAAAAAAATGAAAGTGTTAATACGTCTAAAGATTTTAGTAACCTTTTATAAATGCGTGTAACACAATGAATTTGGCTTTAGATGGCATTCCGGACGAGTTTGAGTTTCATAATGAACTGCTTTTTTTATCTGATCAAATAAAATTATTATTAACTTTTACATTCATAGTCTAGTGCTGCAATATTATTCGACAATGCCTAACTCTACCACATCCAGAACATATTCGTCACATTTCCTAATCTCTAAATGTTTCTCCTATCACAGATCTTTCTAAAAATAATTACTTGAAACAAGTAATCTCAAACCATAACTAATATAGAAAAAAAGTAATTTAAGTGATTGACGAAATTTATATTAAATCGGGTATTGATTATAAAGGTGGAAGTGGTAAAGGTTTCACTTATAATAACTCAGAATCATTAGTTAAGACTGTTCAAACTTTTATGGTTAAAATTGCATTTGGAATTTCAAAGAAGTGGTAAAATTGATACCCGTTAAAACTTGCACAGGGAAAGTGTTGCACCAACTAACAAAAAACTTATTGCAGTATCTATACGAGATAGGTTTAGAAGTTTTTGTTATTATAACCGACAATAACAGAATAAATAAAACAATGTTTGATATATTTACTCGCAATAATGATAATTTTTCATTCTCTCACCGCTGCGATTCTGAGCATCTGGTATTCTGTTGTTATGCTTCTGTCCATATTTTTAAAAATATACGCAATAATTGGTTAAATGTTAAAAATTTTGACTATTCATTTGTTTACCTCGATTTTGAAACCCGTGAGATTAAATATGCTAAATTTTCTGAATTAAGAGAGCAATACACGAAGGAAATAAGCTTACCTGAGAAAACTGCTTTCAAATTTAACTATAAATCTATGTATCCAAACAATTGAGAACGCCAAAAAGTTACACTTGTCGATTACATATTTCACATCAGTACAATTACTGCTCTTTTAAAAAATAACAAAAATGAAAGAGCCGATTTTCTGAAAATAATTCGAAAATGGTGGGATGTTTTAAACGTAAATTCAAAATTTAAAGGAACAGCGAAGCGAAATGAATATTGTGAACCAGTTATAGGTATAGAAGACAATAAATTAAAAATTTTAGAAAAAGTTGTAATGTGGCTAGAATACTGGTATAACACAACAAAAAATAGTGGAAAGTTATCTCGAGAAACAAACTCGGCCATGGTTAAATCTACAAAAGCTTTAATAAAGATTTCAGAATATTCATTTAAAAAATTTGGTATAACTTATTGTTACGATTTCACCGAGTGTTTATTCTAATAATTTATCCGGTTCGATCGCTGGATTGTGAATATTAAACTCGCAAAGATTAAATTTTAACTAAATTTATTTTCCACAAAAATTTCACAAATATTTGACAAATAATTCACTGCTATTTATTTTCACTATTATTTTACACAATATTTATCACTACTATTATTTTAACACTTCACTTTCACTATTATTTTCACTTCCCGATATTAACACTTCAAAATTCAAAATTGAACTGATTTCGTAACTCAAATGTCTACACGTATTTATACGACACAAAGGCTTGTAGAACATTCTATTATTTTTCTTCTCTACACTTCTCGAAATTTCGTTGCGTCGTATTTGGTTCGCTCCGCCTATTTCAGTATTTCTTTTTACTTTGTTCGTATTTGTAAACATTTGGTTACAGGGTAATCCCTACTGTTATAATTTTCTTTTTAATTATCACAGGTGACATCTGTGATTCGTGACACTACCCTCCGCCCAAACCTGTTCGTCCCGAACAGGATCCAGATCTCTTCCTCTGTAGAACGCCAGTCGCTCCAGGTGTACAACCTTGGGTTTTCCTCGTACTCCTCTTTGGATCCTATAGATCACATCATTTATTCTTGTTATGACCTTGTACGGTCCCTCCCATCCAGGTTGTAATTTCTGCGATAACCCTTTCTTACGTTGTGGGTTGTGAAGCCATACCAATTGTCCCTCGTCAAATCCTTTATTGTTCGCTCGTACATCATACCGAGCCTTTGTTTTATCACTTGACAATCTGATCCTCTCTCTGACAAATCCGTGTATGTTGTTGATCTCCTCTTTCAAGTTGTCCACATATGCTTGTCCACATTTTGCTGATGATGGGACCGCTCCGAATTTGAGATCGCTTGGTAGTCTTAAATTGTTGCCAAAAAGTATTGACGCTGGTGTTACTCCTGTTGTATTATGCACCGCCGATCGATAAGCCATTAAGAACAATGGAATACCTTGATCCCAATTCCGCTGGTTTTTATCCACTGTTTTGGCTATAAACTCCTCCAATGTGGCATTGAAACGCTCCACCATGCCATCAGACTGTGGGTGGAAAGGCGTTGTCCGCGTTTTATTAATTCCCAGTAACTGGCACATCTCCTGGAAGACAACCGATTCAAAATTCCGTCCTTGGTCGGAATGCAGTTCCATTGGTACCCCATAACGGCTTATCCAATTGTATACCACTGCATTGGCGATTGTGGTTGTTTCCTGATTTGGAATCGGGTATACCTCTGGCCACTTACTGAAGTAGTCCATTATAACCAATACATATTTGTTGCCACTATCGCTGGTTGGAAATGGTCCTGCAACATCTATGGCAATCCTCTCAAATGGTGCTCCCACATTATATTGTTGCATCGCTCCACGGCTCTTCTTTGCCGGTCCTTTCACTGCCATACATTGGTCACACTTTTGACACCATTCAGCCACTGCCTGTCTACATCCTGCCCAGTAGAATCTTTCACGTATCTTGGCTAACGTTTTGTTGATTCCTAGGTGACCTCCGCTTGTTCCTCCGTGGTATTCCTCCAATATTTCCGCCATCCTGATCTTCGGTACCACCACTAGCGACTGCTTTGTCTTGCCATCGGAGCTTTCCCATGTTCGTTTTAAGCATCCGTTTTCCATGGTTAAACTATCCCATTGGGCCCAGTAAGCCTTGATAGCTGGGCCTTTATCTGCAATATCGCTCCATGTGGGACGACGTTCTTCCTCCATGAATTTGATAATCACTGCCAAATCTGGGTCCTCCTGTTGCTCTTTGGAGATAACATCGTTGGTCCATTCATCAGCTGGCAACACTTTCATTAGTCTGATATCGACGATGTTTTCCTTGTTTTCCACCCGTCCGCAATGTTTACAATCCACTCGACATGGCCGTCTTGACAATGCATCCGCATTTCCATGAGCGCTTCCCTTCCGATGTTGAATTTCGTAGACAAAACTCCCCAATCGCTCAATCCACCGTGCTACTTGTCCTTCGGGATTTTTAAACTGAAGTAGCCATGTCAAGGCGCCATGATCCGTTCTTAATAGAAATGATTGACCATAAAGGTATTTCCTGAAATGTTCCACACATTTCACTATGGCCAACAATTCTCTTCTTGTTACACAGTAGTTCCGTTCTGGCTTCGATAAGATCTTTGAATAATATGCGATGACACGTTCTTGCCCATCGATTTCCTGTGACAACACTCCTCCCAAGCCATAATTGCTTGCATCCGTATCCAAAATAAAACGATAATTCGGAACCGGATACGAAAGCAATGGTGCTGTACATAATCGCTGTTTCAGTTCATTGAACGCTTCCTCGTGTTCATCACTCCATTGGAACGGCTTGTTCTTCTGTGTCAGCTCGTGTAAACTTCTTGCGATGTTGGCAAATCCTGGCACAAATCGCCGATAATATGTGCATAGTCCGATGAAACTCCTTAGTTCATGCAAATTCTGCGGTCTTGGCCAATCCTTTACGGCGGAGATCTTGTCTTCATCTGTATGAATGCCGCTAGTTGTTATTTTGTGTCCCAAATATTTGACTTCATCCCGGAACAATACACATTTCTTCGGACTTAACTTCAATCCAGCTGCTTGGATTCTTTCGAATACTTCCTCTAGATTACGTAGGTGCTCGTTGAAGTCCTTTCCCATAACGATGATGTCGTCCAAATATACCAGGCATGTTTTCCAGTGGAGTCCTTTTAGAACGCGTTCCATTAGCCGTTCGAAAGTCGCAGGGGCGTTACAAAGTCCAAATGGCATGACATTGAATTGCCATAATCCATTGCCCACACTGAACGCTGTCTTTTCCTTATCTTCGTCTGCGACCTCTACTTGCCAATAACCGCTCTGCAGATCTAATGTTGAAAACATCCGTGCTCCTGCCAATGTATCCAGTGTGTCGTCGATCCTTGGTAACGGGTAACTATCCTTTTTGGTAACTGTGTTGAGCTTCCGATAATCAACGCAGAATCTCATGCTTCCATCCTTCTTTTCCACCAATACTACGGGTGAACTCCATGGACTCGTTGACTGCTCAATTACTCCCGATGTTTGCATATCAGTTACCATCTTATCCACTTCTGCTTGTTTAGCCAATGGCAATCTTCTTGGCGCTTGTCGAATAGGTGTTGATGTTCCTGTGTCGATCCGGTGTTTAACCATATTTGTTCTGCCATTATCTTCCGGTGCACCACAGAAAATGGACATATATTTTTGAAGCAACCCCTTTGCTGCTTGTTTTTCTTTTGGAGTTAATTGTTCCGTCCATTTCTGTGTTAGTTCCTCCGTTATTTTCCGTTGTCGTTGGTCCTTGGCCTTTACACACGGATTCGCCTCCTCACATTTTATAATCGTGGATACTTCCTCACCTCGGCCGATGATAGTTCCCTTTTTGATTGTTTTTGTCACATCCGATAAATTAAGAGCCCTTATCGGAACTCTAAAGTCACAATCCGGTTTAACCAAAGCTTTTCCGATGATAATTTCTTTGGTTTGTAGCTCGTCACTGTTGGCTTCCACAACCCACAACCCTTGTGTTCCAGGACCTCCATCCAATTTCCCCCAAACAACCGTTTCCGAATGTGGTGGTAGCTTCGTCCGATGATCCAATGTTATCCTCCTTACGACTGGCTCCTTCCCGTTGTTCAGTTGCAAAGGCAGTTCGACATTACCGTAGCTCAATGTTCCTCGTCCGACATCCAATACGAATCCATTTTGCTTCATGAAGTCCATTCCCAGGATGATCTCATCCACAATATCCGCAACCAGAACTTCATGTCGAAAACTGTTGTTCCCGATTCGTATTGTAACCTCCTTCTTTCCTTTGATAGCCGCACTGTCGCCTGTCGCCGTTTGTAACTTGAACCCTTTCATTGTCTGAACTCCATTCATGATGAAATCTGGCCGCACAATCGTTCTCGTTGCTCCGGTGTCCAACGTTATTATACTGGATCGTCCCTCTACTTCGCCTCGCTCCATCAAGCTATCACCACCTTTTGCCAATCTGGAAATGGGGATGAAGGTTATGGAGCATTTGGTTGTGGGAGTCAGCTTTTGCTCCTCAAAGCTGACTCTTACTCGTTTAACGCCTTCGTTGTTGTTGGGCGTTCCTCCACGGCTGGTATTTTTCGTTCCTCCGGTGGTCTTCGGTACATCGGCGATGGTGTTCTCGCCCGTTTGCGCCTTATCTCCCAGCATTCCCGTGAGATGTGTCCTATTTTGTCACAAACCCAACATCTGATTTTACTAGTCCCATCCTGGAATCTCGTTGTCCGCCAGTTATCTGCTGGTTTGATGTTATTTCCCTGTTTGTGACTGAAGGCTGGTTCCACTTTCACACGTCGTACCATGACTGCTGGTTTGATGATATTGTTTGCAGTCTCGTTGGTTAGTGCACACGCGATGGTTTCCGCGAACGATGATTTTGGAGACAATACAACAGCACGTCTCGTATCCGGATCCCGTATACCATCGGTAAAAGCGTCGATCTTGATCCGCTCTGTATATTCTCCTGCCATGTTGTAGTGAGCGAGGTGCACTAACCGCTCTATATCAGCCGCATACTCCTGGAGCGTCTCTCCAACCCGCTGACATCGTCCCTTCAATTCCATACGATGTAGCTCCCGTCGATGGTCTCCTCCATATTTACGCTCCAACGCCAACATGATTTTGCCGTAATCTTCTCGTTCGTATTCCGGCACGATTTGTAGGAGCTCCGCAGCACTGCCTTTTAGCGCCACAATTAATGCTGCCACTCGATCTTTTTCACACCAACCGTTCGTGGTAGCCGCCATTTCAAACTGGAGTTTGAAGATATTGTATGGTGTAGTTCCGTCGAACGTTGGTGGCTTCAATTTTATAGAACTGGTTGGTCGTACAATTTGAGCACTGCCGTTTGTTTTAAGATCCATCAACTCCTTTTCAATCCTCATGAATCGTTGGTCGGCCACCTCAAGTTGTTGATCGATTTCCTTCTTTACCGTGTCTACTTTTGTATTTAATGATTCCGACATTTCTCGAAATTTCTCGTTGACATCGGCCATTAAATTTTGCTGAAACTTTTCCTGGTGATCCATTCGTTCAATCAATTTTTCCTGATCACCTCGCATTTGTTCCTTTAAACTTTCTTGTCCGCTTGTAATATCGGTTTTGAGCCCACCGATCATCTGCTCCTGCACGCTAACCATTTCATTTTTAAGACCTCCAATCATATGTTGCATTGCGGCCATTAATTGTCCCATATCGAAACCTCCAGATGTTGTTGGAGTAGTTTCTTTAACGACGACATTCTCTTTAACTGGTCTGGTCGTTGATTCTGTAGTCACTTCAACTGCTTGCACCTCGGTTGAATCCGGTGCCCCAAAATTAAACTCATGTTGATCTGGGTCAACATTATCATCCAACAAAGCTGTACGGAGTCTCAACTGCAACTCATTTCGGTTGCCCGCAGTTGGTAGATTCCGTAGCCCCAACTCCTTCTTCAAATCTGCCACTTTTAAGTCCAATAATTTCATCTTGGATATTCACAATCCCACCGCTGTCACCAATTGTTACGATTTCACCGAGTGTTTATTCTAATAATTTATCCGGTTCGATCGCTGGATTGTGAATATTAAACTCGCAAAGATTAAATTTTAACTAAATTTATTTTCCACAAAAATTTCACAAATATTTGACAAATAATTCACTGCTATTTATTTTCACTATTATTTTACACAATATTTATCACTACTATTATTTTAACACTTCACTTTCACTATTATTTTCACTTCCCGATATTAACACTTCAAAATTCAAAATTGAACTGATTTCGTAACTCAAATGTCTACACGTATTTATACGACACAAAGGCTTGTAGAACATTCTATTATTTTTCTTCTCTACACTTCTCGAAATTTCGTTGCGTCGTATTTGGTTCGCTCCGCCTATTTCAGTATTTCTTTTTACTTTGTTCGTATTTGTAAACATTTGGTTACAGGGTAATCCCTACTGTTATAATTTTCTTTTTAATTATCACAGGTGACATCTGTGATTCGTGACATTATATTCTTGTTGGTAAATTTCAATCGGACGACATAGAAAAAAGGTTTAAATTGTTGAAATTCATATTAAGAATTTCTCTAATGTGTGACTTATTCCACTTTTAAATTCAATCAAATAAAAATTTGATATTTTAAGTTCAAAAATATTCCTTATAGTGGATTTTTATTTTTAAAATTACAAATATATTTCGGCAATCAAGTTGCCATCTTCAGTATTTATCATGAACTAAAAAATAAATTTTATTTCCATGCCTTTTTATACTTTTTGCAGGGTACAGTGTTTTTATTTTCAAGGTATAATATTTTGTGACGTATTTTTCAAAAAAATATGGAAATAAAATTTATTTTTTAGTTCATGATAAATACTGAAGATGGCAACTTGATTGCCGAAATATATTTATAATATAAAAAATAAAAATCCACTATAAGGAATATTTTTGAACTTAAAATATCAAATTTTTATTTGATTGAAAATATCAAATTTTTATTTGTTTGAAAAAAAAAGGTTTAGTAAATACAGATTTTTATCCGGCCGGTGTTACAATATTTCATTTATAAACATTTCTGAATCCGATAATCAATCAAGAATTTTTTCGAAAATCAATTCCATTAAATCTATTTAAAAATTATGTAACTCCTGACAACAGTGTCTGATTATCCAGATATATTCAACTCCGATTATTTAGCCAATGTGGAATTGGATGATATTTCAAATAAATACGTGTGCGGGTATGCTGCACATTCAATTTATAAGATTTCGTGTTCTGATTGCCAATTTGTATTTATTAAAGATCAACTCTGGTGGTTCAACAGCCATTTTTCCATATGCGCGATTTTTCAAGAGATTATTCGTCATGATGAAATGAAACCAAAATTTTGTGTAATTTAAATCAAAGAAAAAGTTTACTTTGTCTTTCTTAAAATAGCATTCAGCAAGATAATTTTTATGAATGAAACATGACTATTGTTAAATTACTGTAAGGAGAAGTTAACCATAACTTCTCTTTACAGTAATTAAACAATATAATATTTTTTTTGCTTAAGAAATCTATATTTCTGTATAATGTTACAACTAATCTCAGTGATTATCTAGTAAATGTTTTGTATTTTTAAGCAGTGAAGCATCTTATGGGATGAGAAAAATCGGTTCATCCCAGTTCGTCCAGTCCTTTGATTTCAGTAGTTCAGGGAACCACTAATTCTAAAGGCTTTGTTCTTTTTATGCGCTTTGGTCGATTAGTGTGATCCAGTAGGTTCCACAGCCCATCATTCTCACGCTGCTGCAATTGCAGTACATGACTCCTTGCAAGCTTAATTATTTCATCACTGACGTATTCCATGTTAAGGTCTCGATGGAGGTTGTCATTTCTAATATACCATGGGGCATTACAATGCTTTACGTAGTACTTTGTTTTGAAATGTTTGTATGATCTTAACTGTAGTTTTCTTTGCACAGCCCCAAAGTTGAATGCCGTATGTCCAGATAGGTTTAAGGATTTGTTTATATAATAGTAGTTTGTTTTGCGTTGTCAGCTCAGAGTGTCTTCCAATAAGCCACTGCATTTTTCTGAATTTAAAATTCAATTCTTGTCTTTTCTTTTTAACATGTGCTTTCCACCTAAGCTTAGTGTCTAGTGTCATGCCAAGGTATTTCGCATTGTCTGAGTAAGGAATTTGTTGAAAATCAGTCTAATTGGGATGTATTCCACTTTCTTGTTGGTGAAGTTGATGTGTGTTGATTTTGATTCGTTTAGCATTATTCTCCAAGTTTTTGTCCAAGTGTTTACTGTATTATCAGCATTTTGTAGTTTCCGTGTTGACTCGAAAATACTAATATCAGTGGTCATAATTGCCGTGTCATCAGCAAAAATCCCTATTCTGGCTTCTCCTATATTTGGTAAATCATTTGTATACAGAAGGTATAACACAGGGCAAAGCACACTACCTTGTGGGATTCCTGCCAATATTTTCTTTAGTTTTGAGTACTCTTCTTCTTGTCTCAATTGAAAATAACGGTCATTTATGTATGACTTTAGCAATTCAAAATGTTGTTTTGGTGGATCTCGTTGAAACTTAAATTCCAGACTATGGTGCCAAACCTTATCAAATGCTTGGGCTACGTCTAGGAATACTGCTGAACATACCTTCTTCTCGTCCAACGCCTCTTCAATCGTATCAGTGATTCTATGTACCTGTTCTATTGTTGAGTGGCCTTCTCGAAACCCAAACCGATGTGGTGATAAGTTTCCTAATCTCTATAATTGGCTTAAGTCTCTTCAGAAACAATCGAAGATTGTTGATGTGGTTGTTAATAAAGAGATTGGCCTGTATGATGTTTTGTCATTTAACGGTTTATTATGCTTAGCAATTATTATTATTTCTGCTTTCTACTTTCCACTTGTTACTTCTACTTTACACTGTCTCGGAACATAACTTTGTCTAAAGACAGCATTGATTATGTGCTGTAGCTTCCGTAGTGCTTTGATTATTTTTGCTGTTATCAGGTCGTAACCAGGAGCCTTTTTATATTTAAGATTTTTTACTTCTTATTTGATTTCTTTCACAGTAACTGGTAGGAGAAGTACATCGTCTAATTTGTTGACCGGTGTTAAATATTCATTCACTATCTGCCCAGTTGGTGGTTTGAAGGTAATTTCTAGGTGTTCGGCAAACAGATCAGCTTTTTGTTTATCGCTGCGAGCCCAGGTTCCTTTTTTTATGGGTGGCACTTGCAGTTTAGGTCTTTTTAGACTTTTAGTGGCCTTCCACAACGAATAGTCCGTGTCAGATTTACCTGTCAGGTTACTTAGAAAGCAAGCTACTGACTCATTCTTGATCTCTTTTATAAGCAGTTTAAGTTTGTTGCACAGATTATTTAGGATTGTTTTATCTTCAGGAGCTCTAGTTCTTTGTCAAGTCTTGCGAGCTCGCCTTTTTTCGTTAACCAGCCTCACTTCAACTGGGTAGCTTATACTTTTCTGTAATATACCATGCTGGATGGGGGTACTTTCCCATGCCGCTTTCTGTATACTTTCAATGAGATTTTCCAGCTCTTCTTCTATCATATAATCGTTCGAGATCGGCACCTGTAGATTGACGCTTTCTTCGACTAGCTGGCGAAAGTATTCCCAGTTTGTTTTGTTATTTGTTAGTCTTGGAGGGCTTGCTTTCCTTATTGCCGTGGAACTTATTGTCATTAAGACTGGAGAGTGATCCGATGATAGTGCTTCTTCATTTTCAACTACTAGGTAATTTTCGGAGATACCTCTGGATATATAGAAGTCTAGAAGATCAGGAATTTTATTTACGTCTGTAGGCCAGTAGGTTGGCTTTCTACTGGAGTGGAACTCACATTTTAATATTCTGCCTGCTTCAAATAGCTCTCTTCCTTCGGGAGTAGTTCGATTTGATCCCCAAAATATATTTTTTGCATTAAAATCGCCTCCAATAATGAAATTTTTACCAAGCGATTTAAAAAGTTTGATGTAGTCTTCCTTTTTTGGGTTATATCTGGGTGGACATTAGATTGCTGATATAGTGTAGCTCTTATAGTTTTTGGTTTCAATAGAAACAGTTGCTACTTGCATAGCTTCTTCCTCTATTTTAAGTTCTTCTTGATGTTTAATATTTTCCTCTAGCTCTTTCTGCTGGGTGAAGAGCTTGATAGCACTGGTATCCACGAAATTTGAAATACGAGATTTTAGTAGAGTGATTTTCTGAGATTTGGCGTATATCAATGTTTTTTGTGTTTAAAAATAATTCTAATTCTGAAATACGTTGCGCAAGACCATTTGCATTCCAGGTAGCAATTCTTAAATAGTGTGTCATACTTGTTTAATTTTAATCGATTAGAATTAAGGTAGTCAAGGATTTCTATAGTTTTACCTGTCGCGTCTGTTATCTTTTTATTTTGGTTCATCGATGTATTTTCCAGTGTTTCTAGTCTTTTTTCTTGTTGTTTTAGTAGCTCACTCATAGATTCTAGTCGTTGATCTTGCGTCGCCAGATGAGAATTTATAGTGGTTAACTTCTGCAGTATTTCTTGCAGGACATGATTTTCCTGACTGGGTGCTTTCTTGACATTTTCCTTTTGGCCGGCCATTTGGGCATATGTCGTGCCTTCTCTAACTTTCGCGCTATTAAGAGGGATTTGGTTTGGATAGGATGGCGTCCTAGGTTGAGAACTAAGAGTTCTGATGTTCTCTGTTGGATTTTTTTTACTATTCACAGCCTCTGTAATTTGCTGGGTGGTGATTCCCACAGTGTATACATTTCGCTGGTTCGCTTTTACTTTTGTTGCATTCTTTGGATGGATGTTTCCCAGCGCACTTTACACATCTAGGCTCCCTATTGCAGTATTTTCGAGTATGGTTATGTGCCTGACAGTTGTGGCATTGTGGAATTCTACTGCTGTTCTTTTTTAATGTCTCAATTTTGACTTTCATGTTCAAGATTGCTTTGATTCCATATATCTTATCAATGCTCTCGGTGTTGTTAAATGTTAGCATGAATAGGGGTAGGCCGATTTTGGTTCTTACTCTTTCATCGTTTGAGTTAATAATAAACAATTTAATAAACAATATAATGTTTATTCTTTCCTTTCTTTCATTCAATAGACCGTATACATGTATTAGTTAAAACAATATAACTGTGTCTGGATACATATAGGCGTCTATGACAGACCCACTTATGACTAAAATGAGATTCCTATACATATAATAAAGCCCACTTTTACACTCAAAAAATATTATTGATGAATTTCGAACTCACACGCTTTTTCATTGTATGATAAAAAATGTCACATGGATTAAAAGTGTGATACATCACCACACAAAGAGCTACAAAACGATTCCGTTTTCAAATCACTTATGTTTTATCATACATAAACTTTATAGATTTATAGTTGCCAATCACTATTGTGATATCGTATAACATGGACTTAGCTAACACCACCTTAGTGCGTGTTCTGTGCTTCTGCTTAGATATTATACCGTAGTGAATTTTTATTAATCACCACTACATACTACAAGCACAGGTTATTGTAGTAGGATTAAAGGTTAATTAAATCCTATACTTTATGTGTTATCAAAAACATATCTTGCGATAAGTCTAGCCATTTACAGTCTTCAAAATCATCCATTTCAAAACAAATAGTGACAATTTTTTGAATAAATAATTCATCGGCATGTTCGTTATCAGTAATTTTTTTTCTAAAACCTAGAAAAATTACTTATTGATAAAATAACTGCTCCAGTTTCGATTGTGCGTTGTAGTTCAATGTACGATCAATATACACGTTTTGATAAAGCCGGAACTTGTTTTTCGTTGGTATACCTGATAGAATAAACTTAATAAACACCTTTGGTAATTAGCTTACGAACTAAGATCACATTTAAACCGGTTTGCTAGACATGCTTATATATAGTAGCATTGGCTGATAGCTTTTGACATACAATTGATAATCTCAAAATTAGTATTCGACAATAGTATTGAACTGTATTTTGTGAAAAATTGGAAAAATGAATTATTCCGAGGAATTTGCAATCTCTACTTGCCATTAACGTTGTCTTATCTATACCGTATAGTTTGAATCTGACTTCATAGTGTTAAACATTTCTTTTATGGGATTTGCTTACTTTTTCAAATCGATGGCAAAATGCCAGATATTCATGAATATTGTTTGTTGCCTTAGCATACGAGGTTAGAATGCTAATAAGTTAGATATATTTGATCAAGATATAAAGGTGCTTATGTAGTTAGCACTTATTTATATTTACTCTCGCATTAACGGTGTATTTGTATATATGGCTTATGTTGCTTATTACATATAAATCGCGATAAAGCCTTAGTAATAAATCTTGGTCGCACTTGTCATACAAAAAACCAAATTTAATTGTTTTGATGTTTTTGGCACAATCTTATCTTTTTTTAACATTAGTGAATAAGAATACTGTTCTAGGCCCCATCAGCTTTTGATTTTGTTTAAATGTGTGAGAATAACATAAAACAAAAATAAGAAGACGTTTTACGATAGAAACTTTCACATACAAGTTATTATTATCTTTCAAATTTACATTACTGTCGACAAATAACGAGTACACATAAAAACACGTACTTGTGATTGTATTGTATAAAAAGTCGTGTTAACTTTAAAACTAATTTAGTTTGATTATTTAAGGTGGTACAATCACAACTCAGACCAATAAAGTTAACGAGTTGATAATGGTTTCTGTGATATTAGTGGGCATTTACGCTGCCATTATTTGTTATAAGTGTTACCAATGGATGACTTGGCGGCCCGAGAAATTTCCTCCAGGTTTTTAATTATTTTTTAATAATATTGTGTGTGTTTGTGTTAATAACCAAGTTATAGTGAATCAAATTAACAATTTTACTCATAAACAGGTCCACCACGTATTCCAATTTTTGGTAGCTACTTATTATTGCTGCTAGTAAATTCATCGCATTTACAGAAGGCGGCCAATTTTCTGTGTAAAATCTACAAAACGAATATTTTAGGCCTATACATTGGTCCATATTATACCATTATTGGAAATGATTACGCATCGGTTCGAGAAATATTAAATCGGCAAGAATTTGATGGCAGGCCGGATTTATTTGTGGCCCGTATTCGTGAACCTGATCTGCAGTTGAAAGGAATATTTTTCACCGACAGTGTACATTGGAAGGATCAACGACGGTTTGTTTTGCGCCATCTTCGAGATTATGGATTTGGAAAACGGGACAACCAATTCGAAATAGAACTACAGGATGAATTGCTCAGCTGTATTGATTTGATTAAAAATGGTGCAAAATACGAACACGAGAAGTATTTATTTATTGGAGATGGTGTTCGGTGTCCAGATGTATTTTTTTCATGTATGGTTAATTCGTTTATGAAAACAGTTTATGGTGATCGAATACCGAGGGCTGATCAAGCACCACTATTCGAGTAAATATATAATTCATAATATTTAAGGGATTGTGCTTAATCAAATTGTATTTATATAGGATGGGAAGAGCAGGAATGCATTTCCAAAAAAATTCGGATGACTATGGACGAATGATGAGTATAATCCCATGGATTCGACATATTGCTCCAGAAAAATCTGGTTATAAACCGGTCCGTGATGGCACTCGAACTGTTTACAATTTCATTAAAGGTATTGTGGATCGCGAAATGAAGACGTATGATGCAACCAACGAGCGACATGTTATCGATCTGTATATTAAAGAAATGGCAAATCCAAAACATCAACAGAATGAATACAATAATTTTTTGTGTTAGTTAAATGATAGTTTTATCAGAAAAAACTGTTGATTGTTATATTTGTTTATATTTCCAGATGACAGTTTATTGATGCATTTTACCGACTTTTTATTTCCCGCATTAACTGCAATTGGTCAACAAATGGCATTTTTATTCCAGCGATTAGTAAAATATCCCGAAGTACAAGAAAAAATTCAAAAAGAAATCGAAATGCATGTAGGAACTGGACGGTTGCCTACGCTTGACGATCGAATTAATTTAGCCTATACAGAAGCTACAGTGAGAGAAATAATGCGACACGAAACACTTGTACCATCTAGTATTCCGCATAGAGCCTTAGTATCAACTGACTTTTTCGGTTACAAAGTACCTCAAAATACAATAATGATTGCGGGACTCGAATCATTTCATAATAGCGATGAGGTTTGGGGTGATGCATATGCATTCCGACCGGAACGATTTTTGGATAATAATGGTAAACTATCGTTAAAACTCGATGTGAGTTTACCGTTTGGTGCGGGTAAGCGACTCTGTGCAGGTGAAACATTTGCACGAAACCAAATGTTTCTTTACACGGCTGGACTACTTCAAAATTTTTCGATTAAGAAACCATGTAAAGCAGAGTATTTGGATGAGTCACATATTTCTACGGGTTTAATTCGGTATATAAATGGTGATTTTTGTGTTAAATTTGAGGCAAGATAATGAGAATAAGTTATATTTATATAAATTATTAGAGATTAGATTTTTACGAAATATAAACAAGATTATTTTAAAAGTTGTTTATTTATTAGAAAATTCGAATATCATGTATGTTATCCTCTCATTCGAGACTTGTTTTCTCAAACTTTGTAGATAATCTGATATGAGTTGGGTGATGTCAGATTGTCGATTTGCGTTCTAGAAAGTAGTCCAAGTTTATTGCATAAATATAAATATACACATAAATATATATATATATATATATATATATATATATATATATATATATATATATATATATATATATATATATATATATATATATATATATATATAAATATATATATATATATATATATGTATATATATATATATATATATATATATATATATATATATATATATATATATATATATATATATATAAAGTGTGTGAAGTTATCCCAGGATTTCATCCCAGGAAAAATTAAATGTTCATCAGGCAATACTATTTCTATCCCATCCCAGGATTTTTAAATCATCCCAGAAATTCGCGAAATTTGCGTAATAAGTGTAGTCGTATTCCTAAATATTCAATATTTACGATAAAGAAATGAGGACAAGGTGTGTGTACATTAATAAACGCCTATGAAGAAAAGCAATCTTTTTTATTTCATTAAATTCGAATTTAAATTTATGGTTCCCAGGAACCTAGAGTGTCGTTCCCGATCTCTATTGATTTCGATACAGCATGATGCCCAGTACCTAACATAACATTGACAAGGCCAGCCGTATGTTAGGATTTTTGCTATTGGCCCAAATGTGTTTGGCCCAGTAAATTTTTAATTTCATATAATTCGAATTTAAATTTATGGTTCCCAGGAACCTAGAGTGTCGTTCCCGATCTCTATTGATTTCGATACAGCATGATGCCCAGTACCTAACATAACATTGACAAGGCCAGCCGTATGTTAGGATTTTTGCTATTGGCCCAAATGTGTTTGGCCCAGTAAATTTTTAATTTCATATAATTCGAATTTAAATTTATGGTTCCCAGGAACCTAGAGTGTCGTTCCCGATCTCTATTGATTTCGATACAGCATGATGCCCAGTACCTAACATAACATTGACAAGGCCAGCCGTATGTTAGGATTTTTGCTATTGGCCCAAATGTGTTTGGGCCAGTATAATTTTAATTTCATATAATTCGAATTTAAATTTATGGTTCCCAGGGACCTAGAGTGTCGTTCCCGATCTCTATTGATTTCGATACAGCATGATGCCCAGTACCTAACATAACATTGACAAGGCCAGCCGTATGTTAGGATTTTTGCTATTGGCCCAAATGTGTTTGGCCTAGTAAATTTTTAATTTCATATAATTCGAATTTAAATTTATGGTTCCCAGGAACCTAGAGTGTCGTTCCCGATCTCTATTGATTTCGATACAGCATGATGCCCAGTACCTAACATAACATTGACAAGGCCAGCCGTATGTTAGGATTTTTGCTATTGGCCCAAATGTGTTTGGCCCAGTAAATTTTTAATTTCATATAATTCGAATTTAAATTTATGGTTCCCAGGAACCTAGAGTGTCGTTCCCGATCTCTATTGATTTCGATACAGCATGATGCCCAGTACCTAACATAACATTGACAAGGCCAGCCGTATGTTAGGATTTTTGCTATTGGCCCAAATGTATTTGGCCTAGTAAATTTTTAATTTCATATAATTCGAATTTAAATTTATGGTTCCCAGGAACCTAGAGTGTCGTTCCCGATCTCTATTGATTTCGATACAGCATGATGCCCAGTACCTAACATTACATCGCTAGCCAAATCACGGAAATATTCTCGGGATATGGCATTTACCGATAGTTAGGTAAGTGAGTGGGTTATATATAAAAATAGATAGATTTCATTATGACGACGATTTTGTTGATTTTTTCTTTCAATAAACTACATTCAGCGTTACCCAGGAACAACGACATGGACGTAGTAGTATTTTGTTCCCTCTGGGGTGCTTGATTTAGGTGAGTCCCCTTGCCTCTCACCATCGGGGTGCTTGATTAAGGTGAGTCCCCTTGCCTCTCACCATCAGGGTGCTTGTGTTTATTGGGCCCCTTCGCCTCTCACCATCGGGGTGCTTGATTAATGTGAGTCCCTTCGCCTCTCACCATCGGGGTGCTTGATTTACGTGAATCCCCTCGCCTATCACCATCGGGGTGCTTGTTTAATGTGAGTCCCCTCGCCTCTCACCATCGCTGGAAACGTAAATGTATCATAAAGTTATGATTTGAAACAATATGTAATACTATTCTAGCGATATGTTTTCGATACATTTTGTGTATATCAGCAAATGTGGAGATACTCTTAAGGTATGTGGAAATTTAATGGTAATTGCGTGTTCCATCAAGTCATCATATTTCTCCCAATGGCCATTTCTAAATAAATAGCTTATGTAATGTTTGGATGACTTGAGATAACTAACAAAACTGTTAAGTTTTAAATCTTGACCGAAGTAATTTAAATTTACTGGTATGCTGGATACAGTAATTTCTTCAGTTTTGGCTGTTTCGACATAAATAAAAGTTACCTTGTTCGTATATATTTCACTTATAACTTTCTTTGTTCCACAGAGACAATATAATAAGTCGGGTTCCTTCAGACATTCCTCTAATTTGGTGATACTTACTTGTTCCAATTTCTCAAAGTTAATTGGAACATATTGATACACGTCACCTTCCGTTTTAAGGCACGTTTTACATTGTGCCTTTGTTTGAATGCTTCCATAATTTAATTCTTTGCAGAAATATGTTGAGATTTTTGTTATATTTGCTGTACAATTCCACGTTAATCCATATAATCTAGCCAATAATCCGTACCTTTTGGCTTGGGCCAGTGACAAATTTCTTATTTTTAGAGCGCTAGTCAGTTCGGTTAATACGTTATCTTTATTGAACAAATTATGTGTCTCAACATTAAGCATGCATTGGATAAATGAATCAAATGCACATGTATAATAATAATTTCCATTATTCATTGTTCCGTTTTTTAAAAACGCAAGATGATCAGATTCTTGATTTCGGAACATTTTAATTCTTTTACCACATAAAGAAGTTTTTGGTGTATCATCAATTTTTCTTTTTTTAACTGAAAGGCATTCAATTAGGGTTCCCGTTTTATTGTCGTGATCCAGATTCCTTATTTTAGTAATCGTACTAAGATTAAAGTTACTTCCTTTAGTTTTCACTTGACCTTTCCAATTTTCTTCTTCTTTCAAAATACCACTGAAATTTTTTTCAGTTACATCTATACTGGATTTTTCTTCTAGAGATGCTTGACTTTTATTTCTTTTAAATTTCTTTGGAATATTGTTAACTTTCCTCTTTAAAACATATTCATTTCTAATCGCTAGTTCTTTAAAAAATCTGAGAGGCTTTGCTGGTAGGTTTCCAATCGTCTTGGATTGTCTCATTCGTCTTTTAATGGTGGCAAAATAATTTTCAATTGGACCATTGCTCAAAGTGGATTCATGGAAAATATTTGACCAGAATGGTAAAAGCGTTAAATACTTTTTTAAAAATATAACTACAAAATTTCGATTGTAATACATATTAAGTGGACCATCCATCGAAGATTCCTCCAAGCAAGAATCTGAAATTTTCATAAGGTCTTCATAAAATCGACTCTGCTGATACAGAGTTTCATTGAAATGCCGATGGCACGGTTCGTCTTCTTTTGAATAAGAAATATCATTTTCCAGGCTACAGTTTTCGGTAACAGTGTTATCCTTAAAAGTTTTAGAAAGATTCACGATATCTTCTAATGCTTTGTACACAAGCGGCGAGAGATGTTTATGCTGCAAAATAATACATAAATTACGCCAAATTTCCTTCAAGTCTTCATAACTTTTGATTAAATATAGTGCAGCGACTATCTCTTTTAAGAGTTTAGTGTTAATATTTTTTGAAAAATGTTTATTTATATCAGCGGTCATGCAATGCATTAGATGCGAAACACATAAATGAATAAGAACTAAATTTTGTTTAACTACGGGATTATTAATTGATTTGTGCATTATATCCAAATATTGAACTATATCCAATCTATTAAATGCAACTAAAATAGCATTAATTTGGGCAAAGCTAAAATCGGTTACAATGCTTCGAAATGGAGGCCACGCCTTTAATCTGTTTACTACTTCATTTCTATACGATGACAACCAACTGCTAATGGTATCCATATTGTGTCGAGAACTGACCATATCGCTCAAGGGAAATGGATCATTTGGTTCGCCTTCATCTACTTTGACTTGCACAACGAGTGCATAGTATAAAATGCAAGCAGGGGTTGGCAAGGGATTCCTCACTAAACCTCCAGTTGCATCAACGTATGCAATTAAATTCTTTGTTTTCTCCTGCAAAAGAATAAAACGACACTCTAGGTTCCTGGGAACCATAAATTTAAATTCGAATTATGTGAAATTAAAAATATACTGGGCCAAACACATTTGGGCCAATAGCAAAAATCCTAACATACGGCTGGCCTTGTCAATGTTATGTTAGTTACTGGGCATCATGCTGTATCGAAATCAATAGAGATCGGGAACGACACTCTAGGTTCCTGGGAACCATAAATTTAAATTCGAATTATATGAAATTAAAAATTTACTGGGCCAAACACATTTGGGCCAATAGCAAAAATCCTAACATACGGCTGACCTTGTCAATAATATGTTAGGTACTGGGCATCATGCTGTATCGAAATCAATAGAGATCGGGAACGACACTCTAGGTTCCTGGGAACCATAAATTTAAATTCGAATTATGTGAAATTAAAAATATACTGGGCCAAACACATTTGGGCCAATAGCAAAAATCCTAACATACGGCTGGCCTTGTCAATGTTATGTTAGTTACTGGGCATCATGCTGTATCGAAATCAATAGAGATCGGGAACGACACTCTAGGTTCCTGGGAACCATAAATTTAAATTCGAATTATATGAAATTAAAAATTTACTGGGCCAAACACATTTGGGCCAATAGCAAAAATCCTAACATACGGCTGACCTTGTCAATAATATGTTAGGTACTGGGCATCATGCTGTATCGAAATCAATAGAGATCGGGAACGACACTCTAGATTCCTGGGAACCATAAATTTAAATTCGAATTATGTGAAATTAAAAATATACTGGGCCAAACACATTTGGGCCAATAGCAAAAATCCTAACATACGGCTGGCCTTGTCAATGTTATGTTAGTTACTGGGCATCATGCTGTATCGAAATCAATAGAGATCGGGAACGACACTCTAGGTTCCTGGGAACCATAAATTTAAATTCGAATTATGTGAAATTAAAAATATACTGGGCCAAACACATTTGGGCCAATAGCAAAAATCCTAACATACGGCTGGCCTTGTCAATGTTATGTTAGTTACTGGGCATCATGCTGTATCGAAATCAATAGAGATCGGGAACGACACTCTAGGTTCCTGGGAACCATAAATTTAAATTCGAATTATATGAAATTAAAAATTTACTGGGCCAAACACATTTGGGCCAATAGCAAAAATCCTAACATACGGCTGGCCTTGTCAATGTTATGTTAGGTACTGGGCATCATGCTGTATCGAAATCAATAGAGATCGGGAACGACACTCTAGGTTCCTGGGAACCATAAATTTAAATTCGAATTATATGAAATTAAAAATTTACTAGGCCAAACACATTTGGGCCAATAGCAAAAATCCTAACATACGGCTGGCCTTGTCAATGTTATGTTAGGTACTGGGCATCATGCTGTATTGAAATCAATAGAGATTGGGAACGACACTCTAGGTTCCTGGGAACCATAAATTTAAATTCGAATTATATGAAATTAAAAATATACTGGGCCAAACACATTTGAGCCAATAGCAAAAATCCTAACATACGGCTGGCCTTGTCAATGTTATGTTAGGTACTGGGCATCATGCTGTATCGAAATCAATAGAGATCGGGAACGACACTCTAGGTTCCTGGGAACCATAAATTTAAATTCGAATTATATGAAATTAAAAATTTACTGGGCCAAACACATTTGGGCCAATAGCAAAAATCCTAACATACGGCTGACCTTGTCAATAATATGTTAGGTACTGGGCATCATGCTGTATCGAAATCAATAGAGATCGGGAACGACACTCTAGGTTCCTGGGAACCATAAATTTAAATTCGAATTATGTGAAATTAAAAATATACTGGGCCAAACACATTTGGGCCAATAGCAAAAATCCTAACATACGGCTGGCCTTGTCAATGTTATGTTAGTTACTGGGCATCATGCTGTATCGAAATCAATAGAGATCGGGAACGACACTCTAGGTTCCTGGGAACCATAAATTTAAATTCGAATTATATGAAATTAAAAATTTACTGGGCCAAACACATTTGGGCCAATAGCAAAAATCCTAACATACGGCTGACCTTGTCAATAATATGTTAGGTACTGGGCATCATGCTGTATCGAAATCAATAGAGATCGGGAACGACACTCTAGATTCCTGGGAACCATAAATTTAAATTCGAATTATGTGAAATTAAAAATATACTGGGCCAAACACATTTGGGCCAATAGCAAAAATCCTAACATACGGCTGGCCTTGTCAATGTTATGTTAGTTACTGGGCATCATGCTGTATCGAAATCAATAGAGATCGGGAACGACACTCTAGGTTCCTGGGAACCATAAATTTAAATTCGAATTATGTGAAATTAAAAATATACTGGGCCAAACACATTTGGGCCAATAGCAAAAATCCTAACATACGGCTGGCCTTGTCAATGTTATGTTAGTTACTGGGCATCATGCTGTATCGAAATCAATAGAGATCGGGAACGACACTCTAGGTTCCTGGGAACCATAAATTTAAATTCGAATTATATGAAATTAAAAATTTACTGGGCCAAACACATTTGGGCCAATAGCAAAAATCCTAACATACGGCTGGCCTTGTCAATGTTATGTTAGGTACTGGGCATCATGCTGTATCGAAATCAATAGAGATCGGGAACGACACTCTAGGTTCCTGGGAACCATAAATTTAAATTCGAATTATATGAAATTAAAAATTTACTAGGCCAAACACATTTGGGCCAATAGCAAAAATCCTAACATACGGCTGGCCTTGTCAATGTTATGTTAGGTACTGGGCATCATGCTGTATTGAAATCAATAGAGATTGGGAACGACACTCTAGGTTCCTGGGAACCATAAATTTAAATTCGAATTATATGAAATTAAAAATATACTGGGCCAAACACATTTGAGCCAATAGCAAAAATCCTAACATACGGCTGGCCTTGTCAATGTTATGTTAGGTACTGGGCATCATGCTGTATCGAAATCAATAGAGATCGGGAACGACACTCTAGGTTCCTGGGAACCATAAATTTAAATTCGAATTATATGAAATTAAAATTATACTGGCCCAAACACATTTGGGCCAATAGCAAAAATCCTAACATACGGCTGGCCTTGTCAATGTTATGTTAGGTACTGGGCATCATGCTGTATCGAAATCAATAGAGATCGGGAACGACACTCTAGGTTCCTGGGAACCATAAATTTAAATTCGAATTATATGAAATTAAAAATATACTGGGCCAAACACATTTGGGCCAATAGCAAAAATCCTAACATACGGCTGGCCTTGTCAATGTTATGTTAGTTACTGGGCATCATGCTGTATCGAAATCAATAGAGATCGGGAACGACACTCTAGGTTCCTGGGAACCATAAATTTAAATTCGAATTATGTGAAATTAAAAATATACTGGGCCAAACACATTTGGGCCAATAGCAAAAATCCTAACATACGGCTGGCCTTGTCAATGTTATGTTAGGTACTGGGCATCATGCTGTATTGAAATCAATAGAGATTGGGAACGACACTCTAGGTTCCTGGGAACCATAAATTTAAATTCGAATTATATGAAATTAAAAATTTACTGGGCCAAACACATTTGGGCCAATAGCAAAAATCCTAACATACGGCTGACCTTGTCAATAATATGTTAGTTACTGGGCATCATGCTGTATCGAAATCAATAGAGATCGGGACAGACACTCTAGGTTCCTGGGAACCATAAATTTAAATTCGAATTATATGAAATTAAAAATTTACTGGGCCAAACACATTTGGGCCAATAGCAAAAATCCTAACATACGGCTGGCCTTGTCAATGTTATGTTAGGTACTGGGCATCATGCTGTATCGAAATCAATAGAGATCGGGAACGACACTCTAGGTTCCTGGGAACCATAAATTTAAATTCGAATTATATGAAATTAAAAATTTACTGGGCCAAACACATTTGGGCCAATAGCAAAAATCCTAACATACGACTGGCCTTGTCAATGTTATGTTAGGTACTGGGCATCATGCTGTATTGAAATCAATAGAGATCGGGAACGACACTCTAGGTTCCTGGGAACCATAAATTTAAATTCGAATTATATGAAATTAAAAATATACTGGGCCAAACACATTTGAGCCAATAGCAAAAATCCTAACATACGGCTGGCCTTGTCAATGTTATGTTAGGTACTGGGCATCATGCTGTATCGAAATCAATAGAGATCGGGAACGACACTCTAGGTTCCTGGGAACCATAAATTTAAATTCGAATTATATGAAATTAAAAATTTACTAGGCCAATCACATTTGGGCCAATAGCAAAAATCCTAACATACGGCTGGCCTTGCCAATGTTATGTTAGGTACTGGGCATCATGCTGTATCGAAATCAATAGAGATCGGGAACGACACTCTAGGTCCCTGGGAACCATAAATTTAAATTCGAATTATATGAAATTAAAAATTTACTGGGCCAAACACATTTGGGCCAATAGCAAAAATCCTAACATACGGCTGGCCTTGTCAATGTTATGTTAGGTACTGGGCATCATGCTGTATCGAAATCAATAGAGATTGGGAACGACACTCTAGGTTCCTGGGAACCATAAATTTAAATTCGAATTATATGAAATTAAAAATTTACTGGGCCAAACACATTTGGGCCAATAGCAAAAATCCTAACATACGGCTGGCCTTGTCAATGTTATGTTAGGTACTGGGCATCATGCTGTATCGAAATCAATAGAGATCGGGAACGACACTCTAGGTTCCTGGGAACCATAAATTTAAATTCGAATTATATGAAATTAAAAATTTACTAGGCCAAACACATTTGGGCCAATAGCAAAAATCCTAACATACGACTGGCCTTGTCAATGTTATGTTAGGTACTGGGCATCATGCTGTATTGAAATCAATAGAGATCGGGAACGACACTCTAGGTTCCTGGGAACCATAAATTTAAATTCGAATTATATGAAATTAAAAATTTACTGGGCCAAACACATTTGGGCCAATAGCAAAAATCCTAACATACGGCTGGCCTTGTCAATGTTATGTTAGGTACTGGGCATCATGCTGTATCGAAATCAATAGAGATTGGGAACGACACTCTAGGTTCCTGGGAACCATAAATTTAAATTCGAATTATATGAAATTAAAAATTTACTGGGCCAAACACATTTGGGCCAATAGCAAAAATCCTAACATACGGCTGGCCTTGTCAATGTTATGTTAGGTACTGGGCATCATGCTGTATCGAAATCAATAGAGATCGGGAACGACACTCTAGGTTCCTGGGAACCATAAATTTAAATTCGAATTATATGAAATTAAAAATATACTGGGCCAAACACATTTGAGCCAATAGCAAAAATCCTAACATACGGCTGGCCTTGTCAATGTTATGTTAGGTACTGGGCATCATGCTGTATCGAAATCAATAGAGATCGGGAACGACACTCTAGGTTCCTGGGAACCATAAATTTAAATTCGAATTATATGAAATTAAAAATTTACTAGGCCAAACACATTTGGGCCAATAGCAAAAATCCTAACATACGGCTGGCCTTGTCAATGTTATGTTAGGTACTGGGCATCATGCTGTATCGAAATCAATAGAGATCGGGAACGACACTCTAGGTTCCTGGGAACCATAAATTTAAATTCGAATTATATGAAATTAAAAATTTACTAGGCCAAACACATTTGGGCCAATAGCAAAAATCCTAACATACGACTGGCCTTGTCAATGTTATGTTAGGTACTGGGCATCATGCTGTATTGAAATCAATAGAGATCGGGAACGACACTCTAGGTTCCTGGGAACCATAAATTTAAATTCGAATTATATGAAATTAAAAATTTACTGGGCCAAACACATTTGGGCCAATAGCAAAAATCCTAACATACGGCTGGCCTTGTCAATGTTATGTTAGGTACTGGGCATCATGCTGTATCGAAATCAATAGAGATTGGGAACGACACTCTAGGTTCCTGGGAACCATAAATTTAAATTCGAATTATATGAAATTAAAAATTTACTGGGCCAAACACATTTGGGCCAATAGCAAAAATCCTAACATACGGCTGGCCTTGTCAATGTTATGTTAGGTACTGGGCATCATGCTGTATCGAAATCAATAGAGATCGGGAACGACACTCTAGGTTCCTGGGAACCATAAATTTAAATTCGAATTATATGAAATTAAAAATATACTGGGCCAAACACATTTGAGCCAATAGCAAAAATCCTAACATACGGCTGGCCTTGTCAATGTTATGTTAGGTACTGGGCATCATGCTGTATCGAAATCAATAGAGATCGGGAACGACACTCTAGGTTCCTGGGAACCATAAATTTAAATTCGAATTATATGAAATTAAAAATTTACTAGGCCAAACACATTTGGGCCAATAGCAAAAATCCTAACATACGGCTGGCCTTGTCAATGTTATGTTAGGTACTGGGCATCATGCTGTATTGAAATCAATAGAGATCGGGAACGACACTCTAGGTTCCTGGGAACCATAAATTTAAATTCGAATTATATGAAATTAAAAATTTACTAGGCCAAACACATTTGGGCCAATAGCAAAAATCCTAACATACGGCTGGCCTTGTCAATGTTATGTTAGGTACTGGGCATCATGCTGTATCGAAATCAATAGAGATCGGGAACGACACTCTAGGTTCCTGGGAACCATAAATTTAAATTCGAATTATATGAAATTAAAAATTTACTGGGCCAAACACATTTGGGCCAATAGCAAAAATCCTAACATACGACTGGCCTTGTCAATGTTATGTTAGGTACTGGGCATCATGCTGTATTGAAATCAATAGAGATCGGGAACGACACTCTAGGTTCCTGGGAACCATAAATTTAAATTCGAATTATGTGAAATTAAAAATATACTGGGCCAAACACATTTGAGCCAATAGCAAAAATCCTAACTTACGGCTGGCCTTGTCAATGTTATGTTAGGTACTGGGCATCATGCTGTATCGAAATCAATAGAGATCGGGAACGACACTCTAGGTTCCTGGGAACCATAAATTTAAATTCGAATTATATGAAATTAAAAATTTACTAGGCCAAACACATTTGGGCCAATAGCAAAAATCCTAACATACGGCTGGCCTTGTCAATGTTATGTTAGGTACTGGGCATCATGCTGTATTGAAATCAATAGAGATCGGGAACGACACTCTAGGTTCCTGGGAACCATAAATTTAAATTCGAATTATATGAAATTAAAAATTTACTAGGCCAAACACATTTGGGCCAATAGCAAAAATCCTAACATACGGCTGGCCTTGTCAATGTTATGTTAGGTACTGGGCATCATGCTGTATCGAAATCAATAGAGATCGGGAACGACACTCTAGGCTCCTGGGAACCATGAATTTAAATTCGAATTTAATTAAATAAAAAAGATTGCTTTTCTTCATAGGCGTTTATTTATGTACACACACCTTGTCCTCATTTCATTATCGTAAATATTGAATATTTAGGAATACGACTTCACTTATTACGCCAATTTCGCAAATTTCTGGGATGATTTAAAAATCCTGGGATGGGATAGAAATAGTATTGCCTGATGAACATTTTATTTTTTCCTGGGATGAAATCCTGGGATAACTTCACACACTTTATATATATATATATATGTATATATATATATATATATATATATAGGGTATCCCGTTAGTGACTGACACGAATGGTACGGTTGGATTTCTTGATCAAAGCTTCACTATTACCACTTCGCACTGTGAAGCCCCCCTATTAAGTTATAGGCTTTTCAAGAGGCACCTTCCAATGTAGCACCTTGTATTAAAATTAAACCTTGTATTAAAATTAATTTTTGTTTTTCGCCAGGCCCATCTCATTAAATTTAAAACGTTTTTATCTTTCCAATTGGTTTTGGGGCTCAAAACAATCCCAAGTCTTTCTGCACTCCAACATCAGATGGTGAAAAATTCCTTATGAATCCCGCCCCTATCGGTATTCGAACCCGGTAGTGAAGCTCGAATCGATTCTGATCGAATCTTTTTAACCTGATTATTAAATAGTTCGAAACATCAATTGATTCGTTTTAAAAAGATCAGGTTAAAAAGAATCAAACGAATCGATTTGTTCATTTCTGTAAAATCATCAAATCGCGATCGCATTTTTTCTTTTACTTTATTTTGGCAATGAGACGTTATAAGCCACATAAAATAGTTTTATCGTTTTAAAGTCGCCTTCATGCTTGCCTTCGTCCGTCCGTCCATCCGTTCTGACATTTTTTTAAGCAATTTCATTGGTTGAAAATGACGTGTTTTTTGTTGTGACATTTTGTCATCAGGATGGTTTAACTTTATCTTTTGTCAGAACGAACATGGCGAAAAAGAGACAGTATGATATTGAAATGAAAGAGAGGAAAATAAAATGCTTTTGAAGCGTGTAGCTTACTGTAATTTTGAATATGCTGTTCTTCCTCCGAGTTGTTGCTTGTTCTTGTAATCCACTAGGCCGGTTTCGATCTGATGATGACGTCATTGAATGACAGTGTGATCGAAAAGATCAAATCCATCTCATCAGGCATATGCTTCCGGATGTTATTACTGTGCGATTCGTATATATACTTTCGGTCGTGACGCGACAGTACTAGTGAATTACAAGAACTTAACTCGAAATATCTATTTTTATTTGATTGCGTATGTGGCGTGAGCTAATTTGCGATATATTTTAGTTGCTCTGGTCGCCACACTTTCAAATGTAATGTCAAACATTTTATGTCGGTAGTTCGAGGGAAGAACAACATATAAAAAAAAAATAATTTTATTGTTGTTTAATAACAAATTTATTACAAATAAAATAATTAAAATTTATTTTAACATTATTTTATCATTATTAATCAGTTATGATAAATTATAATAAATTTATATCGAATATCCACAAATATAAAATTAAAATATTTATCACAGATATCACAAATAATCACATTCATAGTTTATAAAATTTAATAAAACATAAAACAAAAATTTTATAGTAATCACCAAACATAATCGACAAAATTTTATGAAAAATTGATCACGAATAATGACAATGACTTAAATTATTTACCTATAGATGGCAGCAAAATCGTTCTGTACTTTTCCATGAAGCATGATATAGCAAAACCAAACAGTCCGAATGGATGGACAAACGGACGAAGGCAAGCATGAAGCCGACTTAACACAAACATAAATTGTATGCCATTAATGTAATACTGCTATCTTTACTCTTATTTTACTAATGTGAAAGGGAGCTAAATGGAAAGCATAATTTTCTCAACTTTATTACAACGTAAAAAGAAAATCACTTTTTAACTCGCTTTGTCTATTTGTCTCGTTTTTTTCAATCGAACCGATTCTTTTGAACGAACTGATCTTTTAATACGAACTGATTCTTTTAAACAAATTGATGTTTTGATCGATATGTTTCTTTTGAACGAACTGATTGTTTTATACGAAATGATTCTTTTGAACGAATTGATCGTTTTACCGAACTTATTCTTTTGAATGAGTTAATTTCGTAAAAAATTGTTATCTAATTTTGTAGAAGATTCTGTTTCAATGGTGTGATGATTGATTGAAGTATAATAGAAATATTTTCGATTTTTATTCATAATTTTGATTTGATTTTGATATTTACTATTTCAAATAGATTAATTACATAAATAAAATAATTTTTATGTACTACATATTAATTTATTTGTAATTAGTTTAAGCTAGAAAATGGATGAAAAATACCTTTTTATAATAATTTTGTTGATTAAAAATCCCGTTAAAAAAAGAATCAATTGATCAAAAAGTTCAGGTTAAAAGTATCAGGTTAATACCAAAAAAGAATCAATCGATCTTAATGTTAAAAATTATCTATTCAGCCCATCACTAGAACCCGGTACCTCTCGCGTCAAACTGCTGCAGCTTTAACCACTGCGCCATTTGACCGGTTAAAACTTTCTTTAAATGTATTTAATTTTAACAAAACTTTTTTTTAAGAACACTTTGTTTCTGTACCATTTATCTTCAAACAATTAGTCTACGACGGTAAATATTTTTTCTTGGCAAAATAGTTCAGACTTTTAGTTTTCAGAAAAGCTAACTATGTGTAATATCAGAGCCATCTTTATACAGAGCCTAATTATTAAAAATGGAGCTTTAATTACAGGTTAAACAAAGGAAAAAACGTAAATTCTCGTACAAAATATATGAAAAGTATTTTTTTTTAAATGAAATATTTCAATGAAAAGTGTGACATAATAAACATTTGTTGAAATCATATTACAAATATTTATATTATTTATGATTTAAATAATGTTGAATAAAATCAATTAAATATATTATAAATAATTGTAATATATTTAATGAATAATTGAACTTTTAATATGTGTTCGTACAAATACATACACACTCGTATCATATGAAAAAAAATATTCTCTTGTATACAGACAACAGAGTCATCTCTATTTGGAAAAACTAAAACTGCTACTAAAAAGCTACTTTGTTTAATTGAATTGGTAAAACCAAATCAATTGCAAATATTTTCTAAACCTAACGACTTTTGAATATAAAAAATAACGCCCAGCTGACATCTATTGAACGATTTCGAAAGCACATCGAAACTAAAATTTTATCCTGAATAAAATAAATTATAATAGAGCTTACTTTTGTCTATATTGAATATAATAATTATAATTAATAATTATTATGATACGTGAAACAAATAAATTTATTTTATTATGAATGTCAGATGTCACTTGTGTAGCTTTTCCGCCATGTCATGTTTCTGGTTTGGTTTTTAGTGAGTGCACCAATAAACACTCCATCATTTTATTATTTTATAATTAAAATAATTGTTTATTGTAGTAATTAAGTTTTATTTATGTGCAAAAACATAATTTCTTAGTTTGTAATATATTTCAATACAGCTATGGATATTTTGCTTCAAAATTAAAGTAAAAGTGTGCGGTTAGATTAAAATAATGTACTGCTCTTATTGGCATATGCCTTAACTTGAAAATCGACATCACTTAAACATAGAAATATTTTACTGTACATTCATCTTGAATTTTAATTTATATTTTATTAAGATATTTAGGTAACTGATTTTTAGACATAATTAACTTCAACATTTTATGTACTTAGCACTGTA
Source organism: Tipula lateralis (assembly GCA_963932295.1). Taxonomy (NCBI): domain Eukaryota; kingdom Metazoa; phylum Arthropoda; class Insecta; order Diptera; family Tipulidae; genus Tipula; species Tipula lateralis. Next base: position 21,960,232 of record OZ010738.1, on the reverse strand, counting down.
AGAACAGAAATCAAATATATAATTTTTTATTGATAAAAATTATTTCGAAAAATGTGATTTTTACATTGATTCTTATGGGAAATTGTAAAATGTGCCTCTAAAAAAAGTTCAACAAAACATACGCCATATTATTTCGGCTCTGTTTAAAGATGGCTCTGGTGATATAAGTAAAATTATTTTATCCAAAAAAGTTAAAAGTTTCTAATAAACATTTTGAATTGTTTTTATTAGATTGGAAATTAAAATAAATTTTGAATGTTTTCAAAATATTGATTTAATTTAAATACAAGCTGCTACATTGGAAGGTGCCTCTTCCAATGCCTATAACTTGATAGGGGGCTTCACAGTGTGAAGTGGTAAAAGTAAAGCCATCTTCGCTTTGTTCAAAGAATCCAACCTAACCATTCGGGTAAGTCACTAACTGGACACCCTGTATATATAAATATATAAACATTAAAAAATAAGAAGACGTTTAACGATAGGAACTTTCACATTCAAGGGTTATTATTATCTTTGAAATTCACACAGAAGTCTTTGTGATTGTATTGTATAAAATGTCTTGTCAACCAAGTATCTAATTTAGTTCGATTCATTAAAGTGGCACAATCACAATTCAGACGTATTAAATTTGTTAACGAGTAGATTATGGTTTCTGTGATATTAGTTGGCATATACGCTGCCATTATTTGTTATAAGTGTTACCAATGGATGACTTGGAGACCCGAGAAATTTCCTCCAGGTTTTTAATTATTTTTTAATATACTGTGTGTGTTTGTGTTAATGACTAAGTTATAGTGAAGCAAAATTATAGATAAAAAAATTAACAAATTTACTCATAAACAGGTCCACCACGTATTCCAATATTTGGTAGCTACTTATTATTGCTGCTAATAAATTCGTCGCATTTACAGAGGGCGGCCAATTTTCTGTGTAAAATCTACAAAACGAATATTTTAGGCCTATACATTGGTCCATATTATACCATTATTGGGAATGATCAGGCATCAGTGCGAGAAATATTAAATCGGCAAGAATTTGATGGCAGACCGGATATATTTTTGGCTCGAATTCGTGAACCCGATCTTAAGTTGAAAGGATTATTTTTCACCGACAGTGTTCACTGGAAGGATCAACGACGGTTTGTTTTGCGCCATCTACGAGATTATGGATTTGGAAAACGGGACACCCAATTCGAAATAGAATTACAGGATGAATTGCTCAGTTGTATTGATTTGATTAAAAATGGTGCAAAATACGAACACGAGAAGTATTTATTTATTGGAGATGGTGTTCGGTGTCCAGATATATTTTTTCCATTCATGGTTAATTCGTTTATGAAAACAGTTAATGGTGATCGAATACCGAGGGCTGATCAAGCACCAATATTCGAGTAAATATTTACTATAATATATAACGAATTTATTGAATTAAATGCTATTTATATAGGATGGGAAGAGCAGACATGGAGTTTCAAAGTAATTCTGATGACTATGGTAGACTTATGAGTATAATCCCATGGATTCGACATATTGCACCAGAAAAATCTGGCTATAGACCAGTTCGTGATGGCACTCGAACTGTCTACAATTTTATTAAAGATATTGTGGATCGCGAACTGAAGACGTATGATCCAAATAATGAGCGACATGTAATAGATCTGTATATTAAAGAAATGGCAAATCCAAAACATCAGTTGAATAAATACAATAATTTTTTGTGTTAGTTAACTGATAATTTTATAAAAAAAAACTGTAATAATTATATTTGTTTATATTTCCAGATGACAGTTTATTAATGCATTTCACCGACTTTTTGTTTCCAGCATTGGTTGCAATTGGTCAACAAATGGCATTTTTATTCCAACGATTGGTTAAATATCCCGAAGTGCAGACTAAAATTCAAAAGGAAATCGAAATGCATGTAGGAACTGGACGGTTGCCTACGCTTGACGATCGAACTAATTTAGCCTATACGGAAGCTACAGTGAGAGAAATTTTGCGACACGAAACACTTGTACCCTCAAGTATACCTCATAAAGCTGTAGTATCAACTGATTTTTTCGGTTACAAAGTACCTCAAAATACAATAATGATTGCGGGACTCGAATCATTTCATAACAGCGATGAGGTTTGGGGTGATGCATATGCATTCCGACCCGAACGATTTTTGGACAATAATGGTAAACTATCAATAAAGCTTGATGTGAGTTTACCGTTTGGTGCGGGTAAACGACTCTGTGCAGGTGAAACATTTGCACGAAACCAAATGTTCCTTTACACGGCTGGACTACTTCAAAATTTTTCGATTAAGAAACCATGCAAAGCAGAGTATTTGGATGAGTCAAATATTTCTACCGGTTTTAATCGGTATATTAATGGTGATTTTTGTGTCAAATTTGAGGCAAGATAATGAGAATAAGTAATCTGTTTATATTATAGTATATGACATTCTTAGAGATTAGATTTTACAAACTATAAACAAGTTTATTTTAAAAATTGTTTATTTATTGGGAATTATCATGTATAAGTTAATCTCTCATTCGAGACTTGTTTTCTAAAACTTTGTAGATAATCTGATATGATTTGTATTAGAACGCGATGTCAGAGTATCGATTTGCGTTCTTGAAACTAGCGGTCGGAGATGTTACATCGGCTGGAAATTTTCTCAAATCCCAGGAGATAAGCTCATTGCAGAAGAGGACTACAATACTAAACTTACTCCTGCACATTTGGTATATGTATATATACATATATATATATATATATATATATATATATATATATATATATATATATATATATATATATATATATATATATATATATATATATATATATATATATATATATATATATATATATATATATTTAAACTGTTGACCTACAAATTGAGGTAAAATAATAAGTACATCCCCATACCATAACTTTACCTCCACCACTATGGCGAGTTGGCAATACAACGGAGCGATTTTGTTTTGTTCAGGAGTCGAATAAAAATATTTTTTCCCATATGTCCCATCCAAACTAAAACATGACTCATCTGTCCACAAAATATTACGCCAAAACTCCACAGGCTGCGACTGGTAGGTGTACGCAAATTTGAGTCGCTTCCTCTTATTTATTTGGTTTATGAATGGCTTCTTTTGAATGGTATAGGCTTTGACATTTGCCTCGTGTAGTCGTCTTCGTACAGTCATGTGAGAGATTTTGACTTCTCGAGTGATATTTATATCATTTTGAACATTTTGGATTTTTCTTGAGGGTTCCGTTTTAGAAGATTAACTAGTCTTTTGTCTTCTTTTGCGGTTGTAGCTCGTTTTCGCCCTCTCCCTTGCACATTTTTCAAGCTGCTGTTTACTTTTGGTTTTTTTATTTGATAAGCAACCGAATTTCGATGGCAGTTGTACATCCGTGCCAATTCTTTTATAGGCATCCCGGCCGAATAGCCCCCTACAATCGCAGATCTGACTTCTAAAGATAATTCCTTAGTTTTAACCATTTTAAAAAATATCGACTACAAAATTTTAATGAAAAATAATAACTAAAAGGATAACCTGTAACATTTTTGTCAAAACATGAAAAAAAAATCGGGATTCCCGTGATGAGAGAATTTTTTCTTGCGATGCACAAATAATTTTGTGATTTAGTTTTGTTTTTAATGAAATAATGAATATTTTTTAATTTTTTTTAATTAAATACAGAATAAATGCCATTTCAAATAACAAATCCATCATTATTTTTGTAAAGTTAATTTGAAGGTCAACTGTTTGAATTTTCTCGAGTGAATTGTTAAATTTTTGCGATGCACAAATAATTTGGTTAAGAACTGTATATATATATGTATATATATATATATATACATATATATATATATATATATATATATATATATATATATATATATATATATATATATATATATATATATATATATATATATATATATATATATATATATATATATATATACAGGGTGTCCGGCTAGTCACTAACAGGAATGGTACAGTTGGATTACTTGATCAAAGCGGAGACTACTTTATATACGTTTCAAGAGGCACCTTCCAACGTAGAACCTAGGATTAAAATTAAACCAATATTTCGAGAAATACCAGACTCATATCAATCTCATTAAAAACGTGATAAAATTTTCTGGTTTTGTTTTCTATCTTTCCAATCTGTTTTGGGATTCAAGGCATTCTCAGCGCTTTCTGCACTTCAACAAGCGGTCATAGATGTGTCGTAATCAGATGGTGAAAACTCTCTTTGAAATCCCGCCTATCGGGATTCGAACACGGTATCTTCCGCTCCAACTGCGGAAACTTTAACCACTGCTTGATTTGGCCGGTTATTATTTGCTTTCAAAGCATATAATTTTAACAAAACTTTAAGAATTGAACTTTTTTTTAAGAAAATTTTTTGTTTCTGTACCAATTATCTTTTAACAATCAGTCTACGAGGGGAAATAGTTTTTCTAAAATAGTTCAAACTTTTAGCTTTCACAAAAGCTAACTATGAGTGATATTAGTAAAATTATTTCATTAAAAGTAAAGTCGTCTTCGCAGGAATCCAACCGTATACCATTCGTGGTAGTCACTAACGGGACACCCTGTATATATATATTATATATATATATATATATATATATATATATATATATATATATATATATATATATATATATATATATATATATATATATATATATGTATATATGTATATATATATATATATATATATATATATATATATATATATATATATATATATATATATATATATACAGTAAAACCTCGAACATATGACACCTCTCTATATTGGACACTTTCGTTTAGCCCCTAAAAATTGAGTACAAAATTTTCTAAAAAACTTCTCAAATACCTCTATAAATTGGTTTATTTCTATATATTACACAGCCTCTATGTATTGACAATAAAATTGAATAATTTTTGAAATATTCCTTTGAATTTTACCTCTGTAAGTTGGACACTATTTTGTCTCGCACAAGTTCAAGTAAAAATAAAAAAATGATGGTGGTAAATATATATACATTATATATTTCTCTCGGTTAATATTAAATTCAATAACTAAGAGAATTAGGGTGGTGAGTGTAGTAGTATTCGTTTTGGTTCTTAACTACTCATTTGTTTTTAGTTTCTCACTATTCGTTTGTTTTTCAATTGTTTTACTAATGTATAAAACCAGGAGACGTCAATCTTTATATGGTAATCGAAATGCGCATTGACATACTGATATGGATGTTCTAAGGTTGTAAATCGCGGATTTTTTTTGCAATGATTTTTTAATTTGTCAGTGAATTCGATTTAATCAATCAGTTTAGTTATTATCAATCAGTATCTTTAGTTAAGCAATTCATTCGATTTTTTAATTTTATTCTACTTAATTTCAACGGTAAGGATACATTTTTATGATAACATACATACACACATCAAAACAAGTGATTTTTGGTAGATAATATGGATAAAAAAAACAAAAACAAAAAATTGAAACAAAAAATTGACGTTATCAATTTTTTCAAAACCACTAGTTTACGCCTTACGGCGTAAAAATTCAAAATTTCAAAGTCTAGAGTTGGTAATTTAATTCTAAAACGAAAATGTGAGTATTTGGATAGGTTTTGAATTAAAAACGAGAATATGCAACGAAAACGAACTAAAACCGGTTTTGACCAGATAAACTTAACATGCTTTGAGTGGTTTGAACAAATGCGAGCCGCTAATGCACGAATTTCAGTGCCAATACTTCAAGAACGAGCTAAAAATATTTCTGTTAACCTAAGTTAACAGCAATATTTTTAGCTCGTTCTTAAAGTATTGGTACTGAAATTCGTGCATAAGCGGCTCGCATTTGTACCCCTAAAGGTAACAGATTTCCAAGCATCAAACGGTTGGTTGGCAAAGTTTCGGGTTCGTTTGGAAATACAATTTAAAGCGCTGTGTGGTGAAACTAATGAAATAAAAGACGATGACGTGGAACAATTCAAGAAACGATTTGCAACTTTAGTTGAAGTTTTTGACCAAAAAGATTGGTTTAACGCAGACGAGCTAGGGCTGTTTTTTAAACCTCTCCCTAATAAAAGTTTGGTGCTCAAAAATGAAAAGTGTAACACTGGGAAAATGTCAAAGGAACGGTTAACCGTTCTTCTATGAGCCACCGCTCGTGATCGAAAAATTGCAAAAGCCAAACGGCATGGATGGCGGCGAACATTTTTGAAGAACGGGTAGAGAGCCAAATAAGAAAAGTAAATAGACGTATTTTACTTACAATAGATAACTGCCTCGCTCATGTGAAGGGCTAGAAATATGTTAAGTTGTGCTCTTACCGCCAAATATGACTGCAAGAATTCAGCCCCTTGACCAAGGTATAATTAAGAATTTTAAAAGTTGTTACCGAAATTACATACTTAAAAAGGTTGTTGCTACATTAGAACACATTCAAAACAATAATTCTAGTGCTTCGGATATATCAAAAACGATCAAAAACGTTCTTGATGCAGTCTCATGGATTGATAACGCTTGAAATTTTGTTACTTCTCAATGCATTCAACGGTGTTTTGTTAAAGCAGGGTTTTCACTTCAAACTCCCAACGAAACCAGTGACATCGAATTAGTCGTAAAAGTCGATGAGGCATTAGGATCATTAAGTGTCGAGAAATTTACCGAATTTGTACCAGCAGACGATTCCGTAGCTGTTCGTTGTGAGGCAAATGACGAAGAATGTGGCCAGATTGATTCCGATGATAACCTTGAGAAAGCAGAAGAGCTTCTTAGGATAGAAGACGCACTAAAATCAATTGATGTACTAAAAAAATTCTCCTTAAATTAACTTTCTTCAATTTTTATTGATGTTACGTCAATAAAAAATAAAGTGAATCAATTTATCTTGTCAAAACCAACGAAGCAAACTTTAATTCTTCAGTTTTTTAACGAAGTTAATTAGAAAACAGAAATTGTATACAAACAAACCTACATATGTACACAATTGTAATGTGTTCCTAATTATATTATTTATATATTTGAATTTAAATGCATTAATTTAGTGAATAAAACAGGAAGAAACTAGAAATTTGGAAAGATATGTAGTGCATACAAATTTGTTATATTTACGAGTATCAAAGCAACATTTTCCCTATATTGGACACCTATAAATTGGAGACTTTCTTCAGTCCCTTAAGTGTCCAATAACAAAGCTTTCACTGTTTATATATATATATATATATATATATATATATATATATATATATATATATATATATATATATATATATAAATATATACATATATATATATATATATATATATATATATATATATATATATATATATATATATATATATATATATATAATTATATATATATATATATATATATATATATATATATATATATATATATATAAATATATATATATATATATATATATATATATATATATATATAAATATATATATATATATATACATATATATATATATATATATATATATATATATATATATATATATATATATATATATATATATATATATATATATATATATATATATATATATATAAATATATTAAAAAATAAGAAGACGTTTTACGATTGAAACTTTCACACTCAAGGGTTATTATTATCTTTGAAATTCACACACATACAAGTCTTTGTGATTGTATTGTATAAAAAGTCTTGTTAATCAATAATCTTATTTAGTTCGATTCATTAAGGCACAATCACAATTCAGACATATAACGTTTGTTAACGAATAGATTATGGTTTCTGTGATATTACTTGGCATATACGCTGCCATTATTTGTTATAAGTGTTACCAATGGATGACTTGGCGGCCCGAGAAATTTCCTCCAGGTTTTTAATTATTTTTGTTTAAAAATATTGTTTGTGCGTGTGATTAATATTTTATAGTGAAGCAAAGTTATGAAAATAAAATTATCAAATTTACTCATAATCAGGTCCACCACGTATTCCAATATTTGGTAGCTACTTATTATTGCTGCTAGTAAATTCATCGCATTTACAGAGGGCGGTCAATTTTCTGTGTAAAATCTACAAAACGAATATTTTAGGCCTATACATTGGTCCATATTATACCATTATTGGGAATGATTACGTGTCGGTTCGAGAAATATTAAATCGGCAAGAATTTGATGGCAGACCGGATTTATTTTTGGCTCGAATTCGTGAACCCGATCTTAAGTTGAAAGGAATATTTTTCACCGACAGTGTACACTGGAAGGAACAACGACGGTTTGTTTTGCGCCATCTACGAGATTATGGATTTGGAAAACGGGACGCACAATTCGAAATAGAACTACAGGATGAGTTGCTTAGCTGTATTGATTTGATTAAAAATGGTGCAAAATACGAACACGAGAAGTATTTATTTATTGGAGATGGTGTTCGGTGTCCAGATATATTTTTTCCATTCATGGTTAATTCGTTTATGAAAACAGTTTACGGTGATCGAATACCGAGGGTTGATCAAGCACCACTATTCGAGTAAATATATAGATTATAATATTTAAGGGGTTGTTTTTAATAAAATGGATTTATATAGAATGGGAAGAGCAGGTATGCAGTTCCTAAGAAATTCGGATGACTATGGACGAATGATGAGTATAATCCCATGGATTCGACATATTGCTCCAGAAAAATCGGGCTATAAACCGGTTCGTGATGGCACTCGAACTGTTTACAATTTCATTAAAGGTATTGTGGATCGTGAACTGAAAACGTATGATCCAAACAATGAGCGACATGTAATCGACCTGTATATTAAAGAAATGGCAAATCCAAAACATCAACAGAATGAATACAATAATTTTTTGTGTTAGATAAATTTTGTGTTAGTAACAAAAAACTGTTTATAATTCTATTCGGTTTATATTTCCAGATGACAGTTTATTAATGCATTTCACCGACTTTTTGCTTGCCGCATTAAATGCAATTAGTCAACAAATGGCATTTTTATTCCAACGATTGGTTAAATATCCCGAAGTGCAGACTAAAATTCAAAAAGAAATTGAAAAGCATGTAGGAACTGGACGGTTGCCTACGCTTGATGATCGAACTAATTTAGCCTATACGGAAGCTACAGTGAGAGAAATTTTACGACACGAAACACTTGTACCATCTAATATTCCGCATAAAGCCTTAGTATCAACTGACTTTTTCGGTTACAAAGTACCTCAAAATACAATAATGATTACGGGGCTCGAATCATTTCATAATAGCGATGAGGTTTGGGGTGATGCATATGCATTCCGGCCGGAACGATTTTTGGATAATAATGGTAAACTATCGTTAAAACTCGATGTGAGTTTACCATTTGGTGCGGGTAAGCGACTCTGTGCAGGTGAAACATTTGCACGAAACCAAATGTTCCTTTACACGGCTGGACTACTTCAAAATTGTTCGATTAAGAAACCATGCAAAGCAGAGTATTTGGATGAGTCGAATATCTCTACAGGTTTTATTCGTTATATAAATGGTGATTTTTGTGTTAAATTTGAGGCAAGATAATGAGAATAAGTTTTCTGTTTATATTGTATTATATGACATTATTAGAGATTAGATTTTTACAAACTATAAACAAATTTATTTTAAAAATTGTTTATTTATTGGGAATTATCATGTATGTCAAACTCCCAGTCGCTACTTATTTCTAAAACTTTATTGATGATTTGATATGAATTGTACTAGATAGACGCATTTTTTAAAACTAGCACAGATTTCATATCGGCTGGAAAGTTTTTGAAACCTCTAATTAATATATGTTTATATATATATATATATATATATATATATATATATATATATATATATATATATATATATATATATATATATATATATATATATATTTATATACATGTGTTAATTTTTTATCATGCGATTTTTGGAGAGGCTGTATCTTTTACCAACTGATGATGCATTAAGTTGAAACCATTCTAAATATCATTCAATTTCCAGTAGAACGGCCGGGCAAGTAAATCCGGTCGTTTTGCTTGTTCACATATTGCTCTTAACTCAGCAACTCATCGGAGAAAACCAAATTCAGCAAATTGCAATTTTCGTGTTAGCGTAACAGCTCCATTCCTCTTTCCACTCTTACTTTTTTTGAGCATCGGTGAGACCAAGCGTGTTATGGAATTTCAAGGCCTTAAGTCCAAGATGATCTTTCAATATGTGCTACATCCGTTCAAGCGAAATATTCGCCTCACGAGCCATTTTGGCTGCTATACGACGTGAATTCCTATCCAATTTGGCCTTCTCCTTCCGAATGTTATCCGGCGATGTTGCAGTCCGTTTCAATTAAACTTGAATTCCATTGCGGAAAACTTTTTTTCTGAATATTTCCCACCGAAATGGTTTTGTGTGCTTGTAAACAATGGAATGAACTGTCATTTGTTTAAATTTGAGTACTGTTCAAAAGACCGCTCTGTCATCACTGGTTTGACAGCAATGGCAGTATGAAATTGGTAATACTTCGTGACAATCACCCTATATGTGTTGAACAACTTTGGCTTATTATCTAAAAAGGGTCAGATGGTTTACTAAGCAATAAATATTATAGAACGGAATTGTCATTATTTTACCAAAATTCGCAGCTTAGTTCTTGTAAAAAGTTACAATTCCAAATGAAATGTCTTTATTTGAAAGTGGGATGTAGTCACATTCCTCTGAACGAGCTTCAGAGGACTATGCCTATATTTATTGGGGTTTGACGATAATTAGTGAAAAGTGAATTTATATGTACCTCCGAAAGTAAAATTAAGAATTTTCGATTAGTGGTGCCTCATTTTGCTCATGTTAAGTTTTAGAAATGCTTTGTGAAAAGATCCGACACCTAGGAGGCAATGCAGGAGATGGTATGGACTATATTATTATAATTTGTTTTTCTCTGTGCTATAGTTTCGATCTGATGACATTAATAAATAACTGTTTGATCGAAAAGGTCAATTTCATGTGGCATTGTCAGCGGTGAAATTTCCCCGCGGATAACGTTAAAGATTGCTATGTCGGGTAGCACTGCCACCTCCGGCCTTAGAAGAGAAACATGAGTTTAATTGTAATAAAAGTTTAATTGTAAGAGTTATATACTGCGCAGGGCCGGTCCGATAGTGTTTCAAGGTCAGGTGCATTTTACATTTTATTTCGCCCCTTACATATTTTTTGATTTGTTCATTTTCTTTTATTTACTTTATTATAATCATTTGCTTCTTAAAATCTGACTATTCCACATCACCCAATGTGTCATTAATGCAATTTTTAAATTATTGATAAAATAAAAATATAATTAAGTACATCATTAGGAACAGTATTCGGATCTATTAAAGTTGATAACATTTTAAGCTTATTTACGAAGTTCTCCTATCGATCGATTTTTGTACCGAGTGGAACACTTAGCTAGATCCAACAAAATTCCATTTAGTAAGTTGGTAAATAATTTACATATTTTACTGCGGAAAAATGCATTAGAATGGTACTGGTCTTATTAACAGCGTAATGGTTTAGTGCAGTGGGAAAGTTTAGTACAGGATATGCGAAGTAGATTCCAAGACGAAAGACAGACTTTGAGATTCGGCAGTCAATTGTTGCTAGAAAACAAAAATATCGTGAGAGCTTTTTAGAATTCTATTCTGCGATTTTCGATTCAACCTTATCGTTAAACCAACCGCTTCCCGAATCAGACATTTTTTTCATCTTGCGTCAAAATATGTGTCCTGATCTACAATTAAAGTTGGCAGGACGAAAAATCGCAACAGTCCCCGATCTGGTGAATCAGTGTGTAGATATTGAGGATACCTGGAAGCGTTTAAATAATTATTCAGATTTTTCTCGAAAAAACGTACATGAACTACAGATCAACTATGATTCCCGGAATGAGTCTAATTGTTATGTACCATCGCAAATGAATTCAATCAATTACGATGACGAGCATGCTTATCCTGATAGTAAACATGAAAGGCCACCGATCCCTTCGGACGTGAGTGCTATATACCGTGACCAGGGTTTTAATCGTTCAGGTTTTCATGTGCCAAATACGTCACATCATGATTCTCAATCACGGCATAACAATCAATCGCCTCAAACTCGAAAAGTACTATATTCCGGAGCTATTAAATCTTGCTATGGATGTGGTGCTCCAAACGTGATTAAATCACTGTGTCGCAATTGCAATTCAAATATTTCGGGAAACCAACAAGGAGAAATGAAACCACCTGGAGTCCATTTTCCGAAAGAAATTCCCAGGAAACAAGTAGTAGAACAAGCCACGAATACTTGTCCGGAAATTCGCCGGCTTATCGCCGGCATATATAAATTCGTCAGACTCTTGTTATTCGTTGTATCCCATAAACACTCCGTCTATAACGTTGAGTGCTTCTACTCAGTCAACTCAAACTCCAACTTATCATTCAGCCTTGACAGTAAAACCAACCCGATGTATTCGATATTAGACGCTTTTCAATTAGCACGTTGATAAAAGATCTTATGCAAACGTCTTAATAAATGGCATCCCGTATACTGGGCTACTGGATAGCGGGGCCAATGTTTGTGTGCTAGGAGCTGGTTCAGAGAAATTCTTCGAACAATCATATGTTAAAGTTCATTATCTCCCTTCTTATTTACGAACAGCTAGTGGAGAAAAGCAAGCCATTATTGGTCATGTATTGTTGCCTGTTTCCTACGAAGGTAGAGTAAAGCGAATACGGTTTCATATTGCTCCTGGGTTGCATCGTCGATATCCCAGGACATACCCTTAGTGGAAACTTTTTTTAAATCGAAACATTTTATTTTCAAATATGATGCGACGAAATGAATAATTCGTGAATGTCATATAGAAATTCAAAATATGTTTCATGTTCAGATAATTGCTAGAATCTTAAAGTAATTAGCCTTTATTTATTTATATAGAAGTAATTGCCTGATCTAAAATTTTAAAATAAAATTCAACTTTACATTTTTTCATAGGCTCCAAAATAACTTCATCCGGATATTCATTCAAAGAGATCGATTTCTTTCGATGAGAACTTAATTCGGTGGCATTTGGAAAACAACAGGGAACATCAACTTCGTCTTCAACGGTTTTCGCTATTTGTAAGTACTGTTCAACCTAGGGTTCTGTAGATATTTACTGACTATATTAATTATATCTAAAAGCTTATATACCAAATAACCAATGCACAGATAAAATTAAATTTCAATATTTTATTTTCCAAAGATTCGGCGATATTTATGGTAGATGCATCAGCAGTTGACGAAATCTCGACAAAAGCTTCATAGATATCACCCAACTGTTCTGTAAGGGGTCTTAATGCGCCAAATCTGCTTTCCCATCTTGTACTACTTATTGGTTTTTAAGTTAAAGAACTTATATGTTTTTAAACAACGCCCGTTGCAAAAGAAAACATAAAGACTTTGAAGGCAGAGACATATACTATTAGATTTGGCGTGTGGGACATACGTGGTACGAAAAAGGCTTGAGGTTCTTATAAGAGTTTGCATACCGATATATTTATCTCATATTTCTGTCAGACCAGATCACTTGATGTCACTAGTTTCTAAAAATGTAATAAATCGTTCTCTTAATATAAATTTTTTATTGTTTTGATGAATAAATCGTCTGATTAATGTTAATTGTTCCTCGTGACTTTTATTTAAAGTACAATCAACTATGATAGAAACATATTTAGCTTTTAGTTTAGAATCATTGATACAATTTTATCTTGTTGATTCATAAATGTAAAGGAGTGTGTTCCTAAAAATTCAAGAAATATTATTAACCGTCCTACCACATCGCTCCAATGTCGAACTTCAGCATTCATAACTCACTGAAGATCAGAATCTTTTGTTGAATTAGATTTTACTCTTTTTTCTAATTCTTTCCAGGATTTAAAATACTGCAAGTGTTTTAAACAATTTTTATGAGATTGGATTAATCTGGCCAATTGGTTCAAGTCTGAAACTCCTAGACCAATAAGTATTGTCTTTAAACAGTTCGACGAAAATAATTTACAACAAAAACACAACAAAAACAAAACACTGCATTAGTGATGTAGGGAAACTTTATCAACTTGAAAAGGACCTTTTTCTACTAAAAGTTGAATAATTTTTTCACTTAGGTCAATTTGCCGGATCTATAAGATCAGATAAATTTGGATTATTTATAATGTCCTGTTTGGAACAACTGGCATAATCATTAATAACAATAGGTAATTGTTCTATATTATCGATACTTTTGGCCAAAGATTTAGATATTGTAGTTGGATCTAGATTTATATTATTGTTAAAACAAGAAAACTTTTGTACTAAATCGCAATTAGTATTAATTCTGTACTACAAGTGATTATTGTCATTAACTAAAAATTTAATTAAAGAACTTGCCTGTGCCTATCAATAAGTTCTTACTGTTTCGTTTACGAAATTCACATCCTGTCAATTTTTTGGTACTCATTTTGATACAATTAATTTAATTTTTTATTATTTTTTTTATCTAATTCTAGTTAATTGTATTACATAAATAATTTGATCACACAAAGCAGCTAAGTGAAACTTTAACACCTGAAAATATGAATCACAATGAGCAAAATATACGTATAATATAACAATATCTTCTACCATTGCCTGTATACGTATACGGCCGCTTTTTTTTAAAAAAAATATGGCGTTAGTATGTGTAATTGGTTAAAAAGTGGTAAATACATCAACAATCGTATGAAAAAGTCGATTTTTACTTAAACCAATATTCATGTTTTTAAAGATTTAAGAATCTTGATTTTTATATTTTCAATCGTGAATAGAAAAATAAAACGAAATGAATTTTAATATCGGGTTTAAAAATAAAATTTTTGTTAGTATGTTCTTTGTTTCCCGCATAGAACTACTATTATGATTTTATTTTGCATCCCGCTCGTTTTTTTTTTTCATTTTTTCTTCGTTTCAATTTTTTTTAGAAATAATGCAAACAGTTTTGTCCTTTGTTGTCTTTTAGTGCATTTCGTTTCATTTTTAATTTATTTTTGATTTTGTTTCTTTGTTTTATAGAGATGTGCAGTTTCGGTAAATCATGAGTACTCGTTACTTTTGATGTAAATACTCGTTACTTAATATTCTTACAAAGTAATCATGAAACAAATAACTGTAGTATGTCATTTGTTAAAGAGAATTTAGTTTTATTGTACGATTACTTACCACCTTATGATTACTTTCATGATTGTTGGAATTTATAGACTATGTGAAAAAAGTAAATTAAATAATATTATATTTATTGATAAAAATTGTAAATTCGTTTAACGTAAAAAAAACAAAAATATAGTATAAAAATTCATGTTTAAATAAAATATTAAATAATAAAATAAAATATTAAAAATTCAAAACTAAATTATAGGAACATTTCATGACTAGAAAAAAACACAAAAGTAAAGTTTAGTTATAAAACTAAATTTTGATTAGCGTTCAAAAATATATTTTT
The DNA here is from genome assembly GCA_963932295.1 of Tipula lateralis. Taxonomy (NCBI): domain Eukaryota; kingdom Metazoa; phylum Arthropoda; class Insecta; order Diptera; family Tipulidae; genus Tipula; species Tipula lateralis. Next base: position 21,944,739 of record OZ010738.1, on the reverse strand, counting down.
TTCAAAATTTAGTGATTTGAGACGACTACGCCTGTCACACAATATTTGCCCACTTTTCGAAAAGATCCTTTCTGAAGGTACTGAGGTAGCCACTATAGAAAGGTGTCGCTTAGCTAATCTCGCTAGGTTTGGGTACACAAGCTCTCTTGATTGCCACCATTTCAAGAGATCATTATCCCGATCTATATCCGGTTCTTCACTGTATTGACGAACCTCAATAATAGCAGAAGCTTGCGGTGTTGTTACGATGTGGTTTCGATTGTCAAAATCATCCCATATTAAATTTTTTTTTCCAGGATCATTCACTGGTGGTTGAATTTGCTGCGGTTGCAGCACACTCTTGTCATTTATGCGCAACATGTTAGTGACATTAGCAACTATAGACTCTTTCGCTTTATTGTACGCTAAAACATTTGAAAATGCGCGCTTTTTGAATCTAGGGTCCAGAAAAGTTGGTTTACTTATAATTAGATTAAAATCGATTTTATCGAATCTTTTTGATATACCAGCTATTAATGAGGTGAATAAAACTTCACCAGAAGCACTATGTATTGTTGTTTTAATTTTTAGTAACGCTCTAGTAAGGCCGTCAACCAGAGCAATTATTTTGGACACAGTTACATTCTCTTCGGTACTAAGTTCGACAGTAACCAAATCAAACGGTTCGAGCAATCGACACAATTCACTGATGGTTACCCATTCATCACAAGTTAATCGTTCAGTGGCATTATCAAGAACACCCAATGCAGCGTTGATACATTCTTTCAACTGTCCCATCCGTTGAAACATATAAAATGTCGAATTCCACCTAGTGGCTACATCATTTTTTAGTTTTAAAACTAACCCATTATTCAATTGCTCTTGATAATGTTTTAATTTTGAAGCTCCATTTTGGCTTTGATTAAAGAACTCGACAATATTTTTTGCTTTGATGTGAATTGGCTTTATAAGTTTGATAGCATCCTGAACTATTAAATTTAAGGTGTGAGCAAAACACGGTAAGTGATGATATTTCGTAAGCCTACATGCAGCAAGAACATTCGCCCCATTGTCGGTTACGATCGTATGGACTTTCTTATCAACGTTCCATTGCTGTAGCATATCGATAATTTTATTTGTGATATTTTCAGCAGTGTGTCGTTCTGAAAACAGGAAACACCCTAAAAGAACTGATTTTAGACTCCAGCGTGAATCTATAAAATGTCCTGTGATTGACATATATGATTCATTAGTGCAGCTGGTCCACATATCTGTCTTAATTGTTATATAGTCTGCTGCACTTAAAATTTCTTTAACCGATTCGACAGAGGTATCATATAATGCAGGCAATAATTGTCGACTCAGTGTGGTTCGATGAGGTAAAGTGTAGGCTGGATCGAAACCAGCCAAAAGTTCTCGGAATCCACTGTCCTCAACTATTGAAAACGGTTGCATATCCTTGATAACCATTTTTAAAACTAGATTATTTAATTTTTTTGTCTCGCAATAGAAGGGGGCCGTAAGATATATTGACTTATTCCCAACTGTTTAGATGATTTTGGCACACATGATATATTTTCCGTCGCATTACTAGTAGATTCTAAATCTCTGGATGTTAAAGGCCTATTTAGTATAGCTGCTGTAGACGTTGATGTTATATTACTTAATGTAAAAGTATCAGAGACATATGATTGGGGATTATTAGATTGTTTTGTCGCTGGTTCGAGATGCACGCCGGGATGTTTAGCATTTAAGTGCTTTTTAAAATTAGAAGTAGAACCCCCTTTGTACGACAGAGTGTTTTTGCATATATCACACTTAGCATGTGTTTCGTCGATTTTTGTAAACTACAACCAAATATCGCTTCGTTTTCGGTTCATCTTAAAAATAAAGAAAATCTTAAATATTCACTGTTGGCAACGTAGTACTAAACTATTCGTGTATATTATATGTATTGTTGCGAATAAAATAAAGTATCCAAACACTAAAACATAAAATAATTGATTTATTTATTTGCACTTATTCACTGAAAGATTAAGAATTATGAAACATATGAATTGTAAACAATAAATTAGATGTCAAATATTAAATTCCAAAATTTAAATGAAAACAATTTTGAGGTTATAATTTTGTTTGTTCCGATATTTGTATGGGTATATGTGTATTCCTCTAAAAATCATACAACAAAATTATGGAAATGAAATAGCATTCTGAAAACTGTATGTTCTTGTCTTCACTTTTATGTGTTTTTATCGTAATTGTATAGTATTGTTTTCTCTTTCATGTAAATGTCGATAGTTATATTAAGATATAGCAAAATAAAGTAGGTAGAAAAAGAAAGTATTAATTGACCACAAATTTATGTATAAAATAAATATTTTTTTTTATTTTATACCAGCTCTCGCATATCGAAAATCGAAAGAATGAAAGTAACGAATACTTTAATTATTGAGTAATCGTTACTTCGGGTAGTTGCAAGTAACGAGTATTTAATACCGAATAGTTACTACCCGCACATCTCTTTAATGTTTTAGTTTACCTCCAACATTTGAGGCGAAAGTACGTGTTGGTTATCTCTATGATTTTGTTTTTTCATATTTTTTTTAAGTTACGCAACAGACAATGTACCATCAACAGAAAGAAACAAAAAAATCAACGTTGTTTACGAAACAAAAAAAATAATTTTTGTGACTGTGTTTTTCCTATAAAATAATCAAATGCAAGAGAGTAGTTAAGTTATATAATCACACTTTATAAATTTTATCGAGTCACATTGGACCATTATGATCATATGCGATACCCAAAATATCATCGAACTTAAATATTAACCGAAAATAAAAATAAAAAACATGAAAATTTCTTATGAATGAAAAATTTGAGAATGTATTAAAAAATTTGAAAACTATTGTACGGAAGTCTTGATAAATAATCATATTTAGATGCCTCTTATACAAAAATTCATGTTAAGACCTGTATTGTAAGATATAGCAAAGCGAAGTAAAAAAAGTGCGTGAAATCGACAGTTTACGAACGAATTGTACAAATTTTGTTGTTTTGTTACCAATTACTCATAAATGTGAAGAATCGGCCTGAGATGTAATGGTATTGACTACATTATAAATGAAATTCGTATTGTGAATAATTAATTTTAATAAAACAAAATATTTCGAAATATTGAAATAATACAAATTGTACAAATTGTTTATTAATAATTTTACGCCTGGTTGCTATGGCCGGACCGCCCCTAATCCTGGCAAAAGTATATTAAGTATTTTGCAACAAGAGGCACTTTAGATAATTTCAACAAATTTTATTCTGAAATAGGTTGTTAATCACTTAAAATATTAAACTTTGATGTGTTAATGATATTAGTAAAAATTATACTAAACCTCTAAACATGTTATTTTGTTCATGTTATGTATGTGTTTGACTTTAGAAATAACGATATCATGTTTGGTGTCTATAACCTATATACATACTTTTCTATGTTCATGTACCAAGTTAGTAGTTTTGTTCGAATTTTATTTTTATATAATTGAGAGACACGAGTTTTTGGTTTTTCTGGTACATTACCAATCTTTATTTAATACTGTTTCTGGCAAGTCGAAAATTCAGATTATTAAAATCAAAAATTAAAATTCCACCCCCTCAAAATACATTATGTACATTCCGCGTTTTACACTTCTCTTTTATGTATATAATATAGCTGTAGTACAAATTTATGTGTATATCATCTTCCGAACATGCCGTGTGACAATGATGATAAATATGTTTCTTTTGCACAGGAAAATTGAAAAAAATAAAGACATTGTACGGGGTTGAAAATGTGATAATATTATGTGAAGACAGAGTTTTTTTTGCTATTGTTGTTGTTGTTCGGTGAAACATTGAAACATGAAAAATACATTAGTGTTTAGGTCCTAGAATACGGAAATATTCTGGTAGAATCAAACAACGACGAAGTAATATAATGTATTGAAAATCCTTTTGGGAAAACTCATTCATGAAAAATCTTTCGTCGAAATTGCAATTTTTTTTTATGCTTACTAACTACAACTGTCTGTCTGTACATACATGTCATCCAATTATATCCGCACATAATATATATGTATATATGTAGTATGTATGTACATACATAAACAATTTTTATGTTGGATTCTTTTAAATAGGAATTAGCAAACAGACGATAGAAAATCTAAAACCATCTGCCTGTTCAGACCAGTATAGATTCAATTTATGTACAGTAAACGAGTAGAAGATTTATTAGCATCGAGGTTAGAAATAATTATATGATAATTGAAGATGATTGTTTTAGAGAATGAATGAAGGTGCATTAAAATGTTTTGAATTATTGATTCTTTTATGTATATATGTATGGGCCCCTCTATATATAGGTTCAACCATATACAGATATGCATGTTATATGTTTTGTCGGTAAATTTTGAATTAGAAATAAAATTATTTTTATGTTAGATTTTTATTTGATATGAAAAACGATATGCATACGCTCTTAAGAGTTTCTTTCTTCGAACTTTTTGATTGATGAATTGTTGATAGACAATATCAACTATGTTTATCTGTATATGTATATAAATTTAGTTAATTGAATTCAATTTAATCGTAAATCACATATTACCTATGTAGGTGAGTTATTTTTATTTTAGTTTCAGTTAATGTTTTGTGTTGGTTGTTTGGGGGGTTAATATATCGAAACTATTTTTTATCTGGTTAGAAGACCACCTGGAAATCGGAATAAATATAATTTATGGCGTTTGCGATTAGATATTTTGCACTTTAAATCTAAAAAGTGTTTTATGTATGAATTTATGCAAAGTTGCTTTAAAATAGATTCGTATAATTAAATATTTGGCCTAATTTATTTGGCAAACAATAGTTAAGTTTTTTTTGACAATTATAAATAAATTTATGATTGTGTAAAATATATTATTTATAATTGTCAATTAACGATGAGAGCAGTATTGCACTTGAAATAAAACAATAATAAAACGAAATATATATATATATATATATATATATATATATATATATATATATATATATATATATATATATATATATATTAGGAGTACAAATTGAAAATGCGGGATTGATAACAGATGGCGTTACTAACGCTATACGCATCAGGCAGTACTGTGACTATGTTCATGTCAAAGCTACGTCTTATAGCTTTAATTTTCAGTATGTGTCAATTTGTCGCAGTGTCAAATTCATAGTTTTTTTGAGCTCTCAATATGTCGAGTTTCGTGCCAACAAAACAGCATTTGCGGGAAGTTTTAATTTACTTCTTTAATTTGAAGAAAAGTGGTGCTGAAGCACATCGATTGGTCTCCGAGACTTATCCGAGTCATGTTCCATCGGTTTCAACGTGCGAGAGATGGTTTGTGCGGTTTAGAAGTGGTGATTTTGACGTTGAGGACAAAGAGCGGCCGGGCCAAGTGAAAAAGTTTGAGAATGCTGAATTGGAGGCAATACTCAATGAAGACTCGTGTCAAACTCAACAAGAGCTCGCAGATTCATTGGGAGTGACACAACAAGCCATTTCCCATCGTATAAAAGCCCTCGGAATGATCCAAAAGCAAGGACATTGGGTGCCGTATGAGCTGAAGCCGAGAGACGTCGAGCGCCGTTTTTTTGCATGCGAACTGCTGCTCGAACGGCAAAAACGGAAGGGTTTTTTGCATCGCATTGTCATTGGTGATGAAAAGTGGATCCATTACGATAACCCGAAGCGCAAAAAATCATATGGTTACCCCGGCCATGCATCATCATCGACGGCCAAACCAAATATTCACGGCGCCAAGCTCATGCTCTGTATTTGGTGGTGTTATGCCCACAGACACAATAGTTATTTAACACTATGATTGCACTTAATTATTCCAACACTGATATATTATGGTTATATATTTATTTATTTAGTACTGTTACAAATACAATTTAACTAATCAATTCATTAAGTAGATATTATTTATTAGTGTAACATAGGGTTCCCATCGACCCTCTTCTATCAGCCTTTTTTCACTCACTGGCTATCAAAAATTATTAATTTCGTCAAATTATTAATTTTACGAAATGACTTATAAATGCATATTATGCATTTATGATCGTTGACCTGGTCGTTGACTTTACAATTGCTTATTTTAATAATTATAGTCAACGACCATCAATCGCTGACTTTACAATTGCGTTATTTTTACATTAAGTGTTTATATGTGATAATTTGATATAGTAAACGCTTATTTTAAGTCAACGACCATTAATTCAACGACCATCCACAACAGTGGGACCAGCTGGGTGTGGTGTATTATGAGCTATTGAAATCGAACGAAACCATCACAGGAGTACTATACCGAACTCAATTGATGCGTTTGAGCCGCGCACTCAAAGAAAAACGGCCACAATACGAGCAAAGACACGACAAAGTAATTTTGCAACATGACAACGCTCGGCCACATGTTGCAGCGCCGGTCAAAACATACCTACAAACGCTGAAATGGGAAGTCTTACCCCACCCGCCGTATAGCCCAGACATTGCTCCTTCCGAATACCACCTTTTCCGATCGATAACACATGGCCTAGCTGACCAGCGCTTCCATTCTTACGAAGAAGCCCAAAAATGGGTCGATGACTGGATAGCAGCCAAGCCGGCCGAATTTTTTCGCGACGGTATCCGTAAATTGCCAGAAAGATGGGAAAAAGTTGTGACTAGCAATGGACAATACTTTGAATAATTCAGTTGTTACCATTTTTTCAGAATAAACGTTCAAAAATAGAAAAAATCCCGCATTTTCAATTTGTACTCCTATAGCTTACCTTTTACGAGTACGTTTGCGTCTGCAGGGTTTCATACCATGGACTACTGTTTGGTTTTCGGATCGTATTTATAGAACCAACATTCGTCACCAGTAACGACTTTAGTAGAGACTGCCCATTATCGAATTTATTTAGGAAAAATTTAGCAAAATGCACTCGAGCCTCCTTTCGGACATCATTTAGAATTGGTTGAACTCGTCGAGCAGATTTCTTCGTGTATCCCAGATGATTAGATACTATTCGCGACACATCCATGGCAACCTTGGATTTCACCAAAGCATCATTTACATCATCAGTGGAAGATTTTGTGTGATCTTCTCCGGTCTCGTCCTCTACAGAAAATTGTCCCGCCTGGAACTTTCGGGACTACTTCAAAAGTAATCTGTAGAGATGATGCAATCGTTCAATATGTAATTTGGCATTTATTGAATATTTTTGTGGCTACGTCAAAACCCAAAGAGAATTATACATAGCGATTATCTTTTTTGAGTTGGTGGTAATATTTCGGCTGATGCAGCTTCAGTTATTTTACGTTTTCTCGTCTTATTTGAACTGAACTTTTGTGACTCCCCTAGCATATATATATATATATATATATATATATATATATATATATATATATATATATATATATATATATATATATATATATATATATATATATATATATATATATATATATATATATATATATATATATATATATATATATATATATATATATATATATTCAATATTGATGTAAATTATTAATAAAATAGTTATTAAATGATATAACCTATAACAATCGCGTTACTTAATCAACTAATTAGTAGTTAAAACAATTATAAGTTCTTTATGTGATTTTGTAAACAAAGAAAACTGATTAACGAATCGACTGATAAGGTTATCAAAAACTAAGCATTTCACTATATTGTACTAGTTAATAAGAAATTATTGATTTTATAATTTAATTTCAAGTAATAATTAATAGATATTAGACTAAATGAACATTATACATTTCTTACTTTTAAGTGGATTTGTTTATCAAACATATATAAAAAATAACAAGGCCGTTACAAAGGTTTTTTTTTTTATAATTTTTGGTTAAATAATAATTCTATTGGATAATTTTTCATCTGATCATGATCGGCCATATGGCTATAATAGTTCGTGTTGTTGGAGATAACGCAACTTCAATGTTTTAAGTATATAATGTACTGTTGGTATGATATGCTGTGATAAACAAACATTTAGTCGTGTGATAGTTAATTTCTAATAGAAAAGCTGAAGGTATAGCTGTTCTCATCATAAACAAAAAAAATGATAAAACAACGTACAGACATTTTTTTAAAAAGAAGAAGAGCGAATTAACAGAGGAAATGCCAGTGAATTCTAACATTCTAGGAGATATTCTAATTTTAGGAACTTACGGCCTTAAATGTGGTAATTTAATACCTGAGGAAGCAACGCCCAGTAGAATTCCTTATTTACCTCAATAACTTTCAAATTTTGGAATAAAAACTCCTGAAATTTAACCAATGATTATAACTACTTATAGTTACTATATAAAATCTCTTGGTTGTTTTACCTTCAGCAAATAATTAAGCGATTAAAAATCATAACTCAAATTTAATATGCAGAACACTGTATTGAATTAACGTACTGTAAATATGAACTCTGGTGTAAAAACCATGTCGGGATTCGTCCAGATTCGTATAACACAGAGCAAGTAGCTGAAAATTAAATCTGACAAAAACACCAAAATATCAGAAATTTAAAACACAAAGGGAAGGTCACACATAAATACTTATAACAATAGGCTCGAGTTATGATATAAAAGAAATTAATTTAATCCGATCATAATACTTCCAACCGCGTTAGCAATCAGTCTCCATTGGTTTCAATTAGTTAGCTCTTCTTATTGTTGTAAATAGCTAGTAGATGCTAGCTTCACCATTTACAAGAATATTTTTAAATTATGCACCGGGGTGTTGGGCGCGTAAATTACACGATGTAGTTTACACACTTATTTACATGTAATTTACATGTAAATTACACAGGTTATTTTTTACATTACGTAATGTAAATAACGACTTTTTCATGACAATGGCGCTATCTATTGTATAATTTAATAACTATTTACTTTGTTTTGTACCAATCTGTTGGTTCCACAAATAAAAGATGGATTGATACAAAATTGATGGTTTGGTTAGGTTTGGTATTATAATTAAATTTCAATTCAAAAAACAGATTTGGTTTGATGTTTTCAGCTTGGTGGTTTAATTAGAAGAGAAAGCTTATTACATTTTTATTAAAAGTTTAAGTAATTGATTTAACTGTTTCACAAAATACTTAACAGATGTCCAAAATTACTTCAACTGCGACACAGAACGCACTCAATATTAAAATTTGCAGATCTAACATTTGTTAGGTTTTTTATGTAATGACATTTGTTATTGTTATGGTTTTGAGAAACAGGTACAGTAAAGGTAAGTGAAAATATATAAACAAATATAAATATAAATTCTATCAATTGAATCATTTTTAGGTTAATTGAATGAACTTTGCAGTTACAGGATTGATAAAAATAATTATTGCGGAAAGTTATAATTAAATGTGTTAAGTGATCGTTGATTATTAATTTTAGTTTGTTTTTTAGGTCTGTTGTCTCTGGATCATAAACACACTTATAATTTAATTATTGTAAAAATTGACTATGTAACATTCCAAATAAAACAAAAACAAATTAATATGTCAAACATTTTTGATATCGTTTGGATAAGAAAAACGTAAGTTTGTATTAGCATTGGTAATATCTGTATTTAAAATTTGAAAACAGATGGGCAGATATATAAATAAACTTTTCTAACTAAAAGTCTAAAATAATTATGATTGACCGTCTAAATGAACGGTTTGATTTATATTTATGATGCGTATAACCAGAGCCATGTATTGGGCGGAAATTTCTTTGAGGGCAACCAATAGTCCCGAGGTAGTCAGTCAAAATAATTGCTCATTTCAAAGAATGATTCCATAATTATTCGGTCACACCAAAATATACGGCAGATAATATAAATAAGCGGCCAAATTCGCCAATATATTTACTTTTATAATAAAACCTTACAAGCATTCTAAAATTCCAACAAATCTATTGAACGTTCTCTTATATTTTGGTCTTAACAAGAGGAGTAGGCGGAAATCACACTAATACAAAAAACTGATATATTGGAACCAAGCTGTGAGAAATTATAACCAGATGTGCTGCGCATTTTGGTAGTAGGAAAAGCATCTTTGGCAGAATAATATAATTGGGATGAAAAACGAAGATCGGTCCTCAAAACTAACACCCATAGAATAAACTACTCGGTAGGATCGCGTGGATGGAAGAGTGGCAGGCTGTCTCCTTCAGGAGTGCCATCTATTAGTGTATCAAATATACTTCCTGAAGAGAAACTCGCTTTATGCAGCAAGGCGCAGTAGACAGTCTCTTTTTATTTAATTTAATATTTTAAAAATTATTTTTGGATGTTTCACGTTTTCTACACGAGTCGAGCAACCTTACTCATGGTTATCACATCGGGGCAACTGAAGAATATAAGAATATAAAACCAACATTAAGAAAGAAACTAAAGCACGATTGTAAATACGGATTGTGTTTTATTATGCGTGTTTTATCTCGTTAGACGTCACCTTACCAAAAGGCAGTAGTGGCGATTGTGAATATAGCAGGAAAGAACGGGAAGTGATGACATTAATAGTCGGAGTACAAAGTATCAAAATCGTATAACAAATACTTAAGCGTATACAAGACTCCATACTTTAGGAATATCCGAGAAAGCAGTAATGGTTTTAAGCTTAATCTACTTAAGTTTGTACTTAAGTAACTTAAGTTTATACTCCTCTAGCGGAGGAAATTATCGGTGACTACCAAGGAGGATTCCGTCCAAATCGGTCAGCCACTGATCAAGTTTTTTCGCTACGAATGATTCTTCACAAGTATTACGAAACATCTCGAGATTTACACCAGGTATTCCTAGATTTCAAGCAAGCCTATGACTCGATCAATCGAGAGAGATTATGGTATGCGCTTGAATATTTAGGAATACCGAAAAAATATGTACATCTCTGTAAAATGACAGTAACGCAGTCACAATGCTCTGTAAATGTTGAGAACAGGCTATCGAGAACTTTTGTAATCAATTCCGGTGTTCGACAAGGAGATGCGCTGTCCCCGATACTTTTTAATCTCATGTTGGAATAGATCCTTCGTAAAAGTGAAACACTTCAGGACAATATCTTATTCCGACAATCCAATCAACTTCTTGCATATGCAGATGATATCTGTGTGATTGGATTAAATGGCAACGAAGTGAAAGAGATACTTCCGTTGGTCTCAAAATCAAATACCTAATCTCGGGTTTTAGAGACCAAGACACAATTTGATTTCAGTAGTGGTAACCACACGTTTGAATGAGTGATGGGATTAAAGTATCTCGGAGCCCTCATCACTCACGATAATAGTGTGGGCGAGGATATCAAGGTCCGCATTGCCGCTGGCAATCGGGCTTTATATCCTCTACGTCCACTGCTGAAATCAAAATATCTTGCAAATATGGATAAGCTGAAACTGTACAGATTGTTGATCAGACCCGTTGTCATGTATGGATGTGAGAGTTGAACCTTGACGGATGAGTACGAAAGATGGCTTCTAACATTCGAGAGAAGAATCATTTAACCACGAGATCAGGAAGTTAATGCGAATTCTTGATATCGTGCATGAAATCAAAGGTAAGCAAATACGCTGGCTCGGTCACGTTCTGCGTGCTGGTCCGAAACGAATGATACAGCGATCTTTGAAGGGAGAACCGCCTTTCGGTAGGCGAAGAGGTCGTTGTCGGCGACGATGGCTCCACGGCGTAGAGAGCGATCTGGCATCTTCAGGTTGCTTGCAACAGTATGAATATCTGGCTTGTGATCAAAACCGTTGGAATCAGATTGTTGACACGGTATGGGCCAACAATGGCCTGTAAAAACCAATAAAAAAAAAAGAAATAAATAAAAACGCAAAAAAATACATGCAACGGATTAGTCAACATAAAAATGCTGAAATACGCCGAATGTTGTTGTATGACACATATCCAGTGAGAAGGCTGTGAAAAAAATACGAAATTATGCAAAAACTTGAGAAAGAAACATCGCTGATGAACCACCAGGGCCATCTAAATAGAATTATTTAGAAAGTTCTGACAACACTCGTCCAAAGATTTTGGTAACGAGTTTTCACCGTTGAAACGATGCGATATTAAACCTTTATGGAATTGTAGTATCAACAATGTTGCTGATTATATTTGTTATCAGAGACCATAACATACAACAACATACGCAGTGCCATCTGTTTTAAAATGTTATAAATCTACCGATGTGTGGTCACTAACAATTTACATAGATAAATTTTCTGGAATAATTTTGACTTCGTGTTAATTATCCCAGGTGTCACTGTGATTTGTCCGTCACACTACCCTTCGCCTAAACATGTTCACCCCGAGCAGGATCCAAAGCCCTTTTTCGTCCTCTAGAGTTCTTCCTATCTACGCATCACTTTGGTTGACAACTCTTGTTTCTTCTTGGAATAAATTCTCCTTGCCTGCTTATCTCATATCCTACTGTTGTTGAAAAGCCTGGCTCCCGCAGCCTGAACGATAACTCTCTGATAGTATGATGTCGGACTTCACACTGCTTTCGGTCCGCAGCTACTCTCCTTCTATATTCCAAACGTTCACGGACCTTCACTAGGGCATCCTTCATTCCAAGGTGGACATCCTCCACTCCTACATGATGCTGTTCAATATTTTCCAAGATGGTTGATACCGCGTCCCTGCAAACTCCTCTATTTTCATTGTATTCATCTTATCTTGAGCATTCACAAGTTTCTCCACCGTCCCTTTCTATTCCGGCATTGCTTTAGGTTCCCTGTTGATTCGATATTCTTCGTTGACCGACCGACGCTTCTTTCTACTAGCCTTCATAACTTTCTACCAGTGTGGTGACATTATTAAACGATGATCCAAGGAGACTCGATGGCAGCTCGATTTAACTTAAACTTAACATCCTTCCTCCATAATCCAATACGAATTCGTATTTCATGATTTTTTCATAGTCTTCTCGTTTATATTCAGACACGATCTATACTAACTTTCGGCCATTTAATCTTGTTGTAACTTTTCCTGGTGATCCATCCGTTTAATCAACCTTTCCTGGTTGGCTCGCATCTGCTTATTTAGGTTGCCCTTCATTTGTTCTTGGTCGGTTATCCTTTGTTCTTGGACGGTAACCATTCTTATTTCGAGACCACCGAGCATTTGCTACATATGCCGTATCGAAACCTCCAGATGTTGTCGGACTGTTTTCTTTTACGACGACATTCTCGTCTTTCACTCTGCTCGTTGATTTCGTTGTCGCTATTACCTGTTGAATCTCCGTTGCCTCCGTATAAAGCTCCTGGGTCAAAATTTGCCTCTAACAAAGTTTTGCCTCTAACACTCGTTTCAGTTGCCTGAGGTTCGTATATTACGCTGACCCAACTCCTTTTTTAAATCTGCCAATAGTTTCATTTTTAGCAATTCACAATCCTACACGCACATGTCCACCAATTGTTACGATTTAACAGAGTACAAATTCAAATTTATTATCCGGTTCGATTCGATCACTGGATTGAGAATACTAAACTGAACTACTATAATTTTCACACTTCACGTTTCTTTTCGTCGTGTTTTATTCATTCCGCCTATTTCGTTATTTATTTTTATTTTATTCGTTTGTAAATATTTGGTTAGAGGGCAACCTTTCAATTTCTTCACTAATTTTGACTTCGTGTTAATTATCACAGGTATCACTGTGATTCGTCACAAACAACGTAAAATCATTTTTTACTTATAAAATGTAAAAAACAACCTCATGTAAATTACATGTTTTTTACATGTAAAACCAGTGTAAATTACATCGTGTAATTTACACACCGAACTGTTATACAAAGATTGTAACTAATTTGGTAACCGTAAAAGAGTTGCGAATTCTTTGGTATCACAACAAATTCCTTATTTCAAACTAAAATCTGTCTTAGGACATTCGATATTTCTATGCAATTTATATTTCCGGATTACAAATACTAATGCATTTCATCTCATTACCGCATATCACCATGCAGAGGTTCGAAAAAATCAAAAATTTGAAAAAATCACATATACCCAAGTTGTGAGCTATACACGCACAAAATATAATCGAATCCACATTGTAATACGTGTTTCGAAACCTAATTTTTCATGTGAAAGAAGGAAAATCCAAAATCAAATTCGTCCCTAGTTTTCTTCTTCGGAAAAAAAAGGATAACAAAAAAAGACTTGTTGGATTTAATTTCCACCGTGAAAAATCTACTCGAACTCGATATAGCGTATATTATAAAGCATATTTTGGGGAATGTGTTGATTTGAAAAAAAAAAAATTCTTAAAAAATGTCTTGTGTAACGATATATATAATATACATTGGATAGCCATTAAATATTATTGTTAAAAGTACCCTTAGGGACACTTTTGAATAGATATTAGATATTAGAATGTGTTTATCGTTAACACATAAAAAAATACTCGATTCAATTTTTAAATTGTATGCTTTGGTTTGTGTTGAGTTATTGGAAATTTATTTAAATTGGCTTTTGTTATACGTGTTCCATGAGATTTGCCCGTTAAAAGGTCTCATGGTATTTTGTGTAGTTCAATATCTATTTATTGGAATGTTTTACGTTGGTTTGAATTTTTGATTTCAATTTAAATGATTTATAACTGAATAATTGTAGTTTTCGTAACCTGTGCAAAGTAGTTTTGTTTATTTTATGCTATCATGAGAACATAAATATATGTCTACTAGTGAAAATTATGACCAAAACAACTCATGTTTTATATACGAACATATAAAGGGTGTCCCAGTAAGAAACAGATTTAAAATTTTAATAAAACAAAAACGGTAAATATTGTCCAAATTTTCGAACTCCCCGAAACGAACTTCGGTCGGTTTTATTTCTGAGCACATTTTGTGAGTGGATCTATTTCGGCAATGGTTGCTTGAATATTGGCTACCCTCACATACCCTCTATTAATCCACACCTGGGTTCTTGGTCCTCCGGAGGAACCTAGTGTGGTATTAGCTAACCGCCAATCGATTATGTTTCTGATTGATTTAACGCCTATTGAGCATATTTTTGGTTCCGCCTCTTCCTTCATTTAAGTGGATGTACTTAGAGTATGTTCTTGAGTGGATCTCTATAAAGATCATCTCAGGCTCGTAGTATCTAATTTTTTTCTTATTCTTTTTATCTTGCTGCTGACAGATTAACTTGCAACATAGCAAGTCAGCTTCTGTACAATTAAAGAAGTTCCTTGTCAATTCGCAAACAGATTTATGATTGGTTCAGGAACCTTACCTTCTTGATGGTTCGGTTTCTGGACTAAACACACCCGGTAGCAGAATTCTGTACAAGAGTTCTACCGCGAGAACCGTGTATTTTTCCAACGCTTTCAGTACTCCACCTCCTTCTGAGGATTTTACATACCTATAGTAAGTTGGTGTAAAGTTCCTCTGATAGCAGGTTGTGATGCTAACGCACATCACCCTCTTTGGGGGAGTATTACCGTTAACAATAGAGGTTCTGCTCTGATTAACTATTTATTTCTTCTGAGTTTATCCTCCATGTTGGATGTGAACCAACTTTTGTTAACTCTGCTCGAGGTTATTAGGGAGGTAATTGACATCAGTTGTGTTCCATGCCCTTCACTAAATTTATATTAAACTGAAGAGTGACGAATGATATTCTCACCGCCGATCACAGGTGCATTTCCTTCAATATTAATCTTTAAAGACCACCGCTTACACCGTAATGGGAAGCTTATCGACTGCGAAACTGGGAGAGGCTTCTGCACTATCTAAAGCAATCACAACAGGTTTCGTTGTCGACTTTGCCTCCGACAATACTGGTGTAGTTACTGACAATAAAGAGATTTGAATGTAATCCCTAATTGGGACCTAGCATGCAGATTAATCAATTATACGGTCCTACGTTGGAGCCTGATCTCTTTCTAACCCTTCAAATCTGCCGGATCTGATGGTATATTTTCTGCTATGTTGCAGCGTAGATGAAGGAACATTTACTGCATCTGTTCCAGATATGTATCGCTTTTAGTTTTGCTCCACAATCTTGGAGTCGAAGTAAAGTAGTTTTAATTCCAAAAATTGGCAAGTCGGACTACACCGACCCCAAAACTTTTCGGCATATATGTATGTCATCAAATTTTCTGAAATCCTTAGAAAGGATAGTTGAAAGGTTTATTAGGGACCAGTATTAATTTAGCGCTCCGCCCACTAACAGGCTTACAGAGTTGGCTAATTCTGTGAGACTGACTGACATGAACTCGTAATTCTTATTGAGAGACCTATGCACAACAACAAATTTCTTGTGTGAACTTTTCTGGATATTGGCTCCTACAATATCCAGAAAAGTTCACACAAGAAATTTGTAAGACTGCATTCGTCTTGATTATAAATGCATGTACTAAATATAGTATCGAGCCCAATATCATCAGGTGGATTAAATATATATGCTTGAATATCGTATTTTGATATACGAGGTTGAGAATATCCTTAATTTTGATCAACGCTTCCAGACGATGCCAGCAGGGAGGTGGGATTTCAGCCATGTTGTCGTTTCTGGTCATTGATGAACTTCTTGTTATTCTTCGTGAAGTCGGTTTTTTCGCTCAAAATTATGCTGACGATCTGGTTCTGACAGTTTCAGGCAAGCACCTGAATGTCTTATCAGATCTAACTCAACACGCTCTTTTCATATAAGAACAGTAGTGTCTGGAATCTAAATAAGGGTTTACAGATGAACCCGTCTAAAACCGATTTCGTTATATTGACAACTGTAGTGCTTTTCTGTACCTTCACTTTTCGGATGTAAAGATAGTTCAGCCTACGTCAAACAACTTGGTGTTTTCCTGGATATAATAAACTTTCTTGGAAGTATCATCTGGATCTTAAACTACAAAAAGCCACTGCTATTTTGTGGCAATGCCGTTGGGCGTTTAGTAATTTTGATAAATTACTGGCACTCCCTAACTTAAGAATCTTTTGCTGTGGCCAATGGTTAAAGTAAAATCTTCAATAGGTAAACTTAACTGTTAGCAAAATATCGCATGTCGGGATGTAACTGGAACTATGGCTTCAACTCCGCTCTTAGAAATGGAGCTCTTTTCATTCCTTCATTTTCCCATTCGTTCATTCCTTCTTCAGTTACATTCCTTCATTTTAGGTACAGCTTGTTCGGCTGCCTCTCGTTTGAAGAGTGCTGGGGTGTGGAATGCTTTCGGTACTACTTCAGGCCATAAATCAATTCTTAATGAATTTACACGAGCTATGTCAAAAATCGACATGGTTATTGATAAGCTTCTGCCTGTTTATAATTTCCACAGATCATTTGAGGTGTTTAACCAACTAGGGATATGTGGTTCTGGCCCACATTTCAGAGTTATCCGAATCACTTGTATTCATCACTGCGTGATTTCAGCTTTAGTCTCGCTGCCGACGACAGAGAGATTATTTTTTGTAGGGATAGTAAAACTGTCCTTAACTCTTTGAACAATCCTCTAACCTTCTCCAAACTGGTTGTAAGAAATTTCTGAACCTCCTTGGTTGTAACAACAAGGTAAAGGTGAAGAGGATTCCTACTCATTGTGACATTCAGGGCAACACAATTGCTGACTGTTTGACTAAAACTGATTCTCGTTTATATTTTGTAGGTCCTGAACCAGCTGCAATGATTTGAAAAAAAAAACAATTCAAATCATTGCCTTATCGAATCCAACCCGGACGTGGTCAGCTACCTCTACTTGTCGTGAGGCGAACTACTTTGTCAGGGGGCTTGGCCCGAAACTGACCAAGTATGTCCTTTCATTGAAGTTGACAATATTTGTTTCTATACTTACTGGCCATGGCCATTTCAAAAGTAATGGGACTTGAAAAGTTTCAAAAGTCACTTTCATTGCATGAGCGATGTTGTATGCGACGAATATCTTGAGGGTGTTGATGGTAGCATACACTTAATCTGCAGTTGTCCGGCTTTCGATCTCATAAGTTTCTTTATATTCAATTCCAGTAATATTTCTGTAAATCTACTGTCTTCTCTACCCTGGTTCAAACTGCTCCAGTTTGCCAAAGGTACAGCGCGCGTCTGTGCGCTTGGATGAAATCCTAGGTTTGCGCCATGGGCCCTTTGTGGCATTGAGTGTGGAACCGTTAAGGGTTCCAGTCAAGTTTAATAATAAAGATCACACAAATAAAAATCCAAAGGCGTACAATCACAGCTCCTTGTCGGAGCTAACTCACGCCACCATTTCGACTGTTAATACGGCCATCGAATACTGACGCAGTTTCATTATTGTAACGCCCGTAGTGTTGCATGGCGCACCATCTTGCTGGAAGTTGTTAACATATGGCGTAAGTGGTTTCCGTTGACGATAATGGTTGTGGCAGCGTCATTCACTAGGAGGACAAAAGTACTACTTAGGGCTCCATTTTGAATGGCAAAACTTGTCAATTTTCTAAGAGTAATATAGCTCAGAAACTGTCTTGGCATTAACAAACACGTCATTAATGTTAATAAAATAGTCGCAGATGATTTTTGGGCTATCTATGATCACCTATTCAGACACCTTCTTGGTATGGTGGTCAAAGACTTATGTTAAATGTGCAAACTTTACTTTTAATGCATAGCTTGCATTGTTATAACTTGAACAATGTGAATAAGTCTGACTGCACCTAACGAGGCTCTGTTAAGGCTGGCTAGATATCTTTGGACACGACTTGACCATATTCAAATCCCAGATGAGGAGCTTCAACGTATTCCCAGATGCTGAGCGCAACCAGGATTCAAATAACTCTTTTGTGGTACCGCGAGGCATACTGGAACTGCAGAAAATAAGACGAATACTTATTTGATCGGAACTGTTCTGCTAGGTCACAATAGGACATCACAGAATATAAGTGGAGCTCTGGATGTTTTCAACATTTACTTTACATATTGGGTCTAAAACAGTCTAAACGAATGGTCTATCCTTTGATGAATAGAACCAACGAGCTTTCAACACTTAGTAACCCGAGTTGTTGCAGTTCACTGGCTTCCTCATAGACGACATGCCTGAACTTTACATAAAATGGGTGTAGTCCGTCCTAAAGTTATAGTTTATGCGATTCGGAAGTGAAACACCATATGCTAATACGCAGCTATTGATAATAATTTAACAATCAACATACGAGCTGATATATAATATATGGATGAAAGCCTATATATTTCATACTCGGATCACATCAACCTTAGTACTTTAGAAGACCGTTAAAAAAGCTTTCAATTTCCAGCTAGATCTTTATAAGAGAAAATACTAGCATAATATGGAGCAACTGTAGTAGGGTTACCTGTTACACCCGACGCTTCATGTAAGTATCGAAAAATTATGATCCAAAAATGTCGCCACGCCACAGGCCTCACCAAGAAGTAACACGCAAGGGATACATTGGCTTCTCCATATATCATTATGGTTTTTCCGATACCCAACTGCGACAATTTTGGTTGTTTGGTTGGGTGAGGCTTAAAACGCTGGACCAATTGAACTTTATAGCGCCACAAATCAAGATCTTCACGCAGAATTCGTTGCATGGACGACCGGTTGGTGTTCTTTTCCGATGCAAGAGACGAATTGATATTGTCGGCCGTTGGCGCATATTTTTGATATTTTCGACTGGACGAACACGACGAGCACGGATACGAGTTGAATTGTCGACTAGGTAGCTCGTATCACGCATGATTATGCACATACTTCCTGATACCGATGGGTGTGAGTCTTGTGTTTTGACTTTTAAATTTTCAACACTTCCCAACTTTTGTTGAAGTGTTAAGCGACTCATTTTGTCAACTGGAAATAATATAGTTAGTTTCTGCCAATAAAGAATGACACTAGTGTTGCCAGAGGCAAAATGCGCGTCAGATCGGAACAGGTTAATGGGACACCCTATATATAGTATAGGCAATATTATTAGCCTATATGTATATGTACATAACATACAAACAATGAAAATGCCAACAATAACCAATCCCTTATATGTATAATTGTCGAACAAATAGTTCTATATACTCGTATATACATAATAATGTATGGATGATGTTTAACAACAAATTTATAGTATTTTTAACATTTCGATGGCAGCATAATATAAAGAAGCTCGCAAACAATATTTCTGTTGTTACACAATATAATAAATACACAGGTAATAACAAATGTTGTTACCTCACGCACATCTCATTAACTTATTAGTTTGTGTATAGTTAAGCGAGTACAAAAAGTTAAATAAATTTAAATAAATTAAGAATATACTACCGCGTGTCTACATATGTATATCGTAATAGTCTGCGCAGGACGTTCGGTTGGTCGATTCGTTAGAATGTTTTCATTATTTTTTTTAAATCTAGCAACGAGTAAAAAAATTAACGTCAATGTACTTAGAACGACCACATAGCAACAATTTCACACTTCGATGAAAGCCATCTTAAGCCGAAATAGCTTAATATAGTATAAGAACATACTTCTTATATATTTTAATCAAAATGTGCTTCTCATGAGAATTTCACTCAACCCATCATTAATTTATGTGATAAATTGAAATGTTTTCTAGAAGGCAGGTGATGATGCACTACACGTTCGTCATAATTACGAAAATTTATTCATTCATACCATCGATGTATATATAGTACAGTATATATGACAAATTGACTTATGAACTTATGGGCAACAAGAAAATATTCCGTTATGTGTATACATAATGGGGTGGCTATATAAGTTTATGAAATATTTTCTTCCTTCTATTATATCTTCAATCCAAACAAAACAAAAAAGACATTCATCTTATTTCAGTTTTGTTTTTAATTTTATTTTGTCAACATAACACATAACATCATGAAAAATTTCATAATAATAAATTGTCATTATATTTATGTATGTATGTATGTATATATGAGAAGCGATATAGCATAAATAGAAAATGTCTGGAATGCATTTCACATAACTCAAATTATTTATTTGAGAAAAATGAAAATTCCAAAATGAAAATTGTTTGACAGTTTTTTTTTCTTGCTACTGCTATTGTTGTTGGTCTTGTGTACATCCTTTTCTTAAAGATATTTTTGTTTTAAGACATTATACTCTATTTTGTTATTAATGGATAAAAAATGGATCAGAAATGAGTACACTATCGTTCATAACTGTGAAGACGTGGAACAAGGTATCTGATGATTTAGGTTTGCAGGACACTGGTGATTCAAGACTCAGGTGCTTTTAAACATCTCCCAATGAGATTTTATTAGCACTTCGTATAGTGGATCTACGTTATGGTAAAATGACAGTAACAGAGTCACAATGCTGTGTTAGAGTTGAGAACAGACTATCGATAGCTTTTGCAATTACTTCTGGTGCTTGACAAGAAGATACGTCTTCGTAAAAGTTAAACGCACCTCAAGACAAAATATCTTATTCCGATGCAGATGATATCAAGTTCGTCTTGCCGGTGGAAATCGGGCTTTATATCCTCTACGACCACCTCTGAAACCCAACCATTACCAAATGCAGATAAGCTGAAACAAACTGTTGTTCTTTAGAGGGAGAGCAGCCTTTTGGTAGACAAAATGTCACGGCGACGATGACTACATGGCATTGGCATAGAAAGAGAACTGGCGTCTTCTGGTTACTTGCAACAGTGTGAAATGCTGGTTCGTAATCTTAACGGAGGAAGTCAGATTGTTGACACGGTACGGACCAACAATGGTCTGTAAAAGCCATCAAAAAGATATAGGCACTCATTTACATATTCAGTTAGTTTGTAATCTTAAATTTGAGGAAGATAAAGTAATATGTTATGTGAAGTTTTGGGCTTTTCTAACTTTCGGTTAACACTTTTGTAGCTTTTCGGTCACAACTTTACAAAAATTTCCATTAAAGCAACAACAAATATGAGGAAAATTCAAATTATTAGAATTATCTCCATTTATTCATAAGTCATAAAAAATCAACAAGTGACTGCAAAGATATAATATTGTGAACTCGAAAATACGAATTGATCAGGAGATTATCAGAACCGAACAACTACAAGATCGAGAACTGGTTATGGAAAGATTAACACAATCAGAGGAAAGTGTTCAACGTGAAATTTTGAGAAATGTCCGATATGGATTAGGTACATCAACGATTCCTGAAACTCGAGAAGGGAATAATGGATAAAACACCCAACGGCACTACCCAAATTAGCTACTTCAAACTCCGGTTTGAAATGGTAGCTACAAGGAACCTTTGGTGTGAAGAGGATCGGGTGGCAGCATTAATAGTGGCCTTAAACAGAGGTACTGCTGAGTTACAACAGATCGTGTCGGAGTATGCACTCGATGGTTACCGAAAAATCATGTATGGATTGGAGTAAAATTCGCGAAGGTGATCACAGCTGAGAGCTAAATCGTATGGAATGAAAGGGACAATATCAGAGAATACGAGAGACACTCCAAGAACCTCACCCACTGCAACTAGGTGAATATACAGAAACGATCAAAATTGACGCTTTTACTGATGGAACACGGGAAACGGATAAGAGAAGTGCGGTTGTGTTGTCTCCAAAACAATCGTTCACAGAAACCATCGCCTGGGTACTAACAAACGACGCTGCAACCAATATCACCAAACCAGCAGTCGAGATACGTCGTGTGGAATTGAAACCTGAGATTGGTCACAAACTAGGAAATAATACCAGGACAACAAATATTCCATGGACAGCAGGCTGGCAAATAAGCCGTAAGTGGGCGAGATCACCATCACCATCATTCCGAAGACCCTTGGAAGAGAAGAAACTAGAATTGTGAGCCGAAATAATAAGGAATGAAACCAATGAGATAATTTGACGTGTAAATGGCAAATGGCAAGAAGACAGATATCAAGTGTAAGAACGGCAAAGTTGAGGTCATCCTGGGTATCGAATTCATCAAGAAATATGGATTCGTGTTGGATTTTCGACGAGGAATATAAAATTTTGGAAATCTCGAGCTGGCACTCGACGGAACAAGGGGAATCCAATCTTACGAAGAGTCATCATGAATCATCGTTTAAAGTTGTCACCACATTGGGAGAAATGTTCGTTAACGATTGGAATGTAGAAGGAGAGTGGCTGCAGAACGGAAGCAGTCTTAAGTCGGACATTATGCCATCGGGGAGTAACCGATAGAGCCAGGCAGTCGAATAACAGGCGGATATGATGTTCAAGGGAATAGACAGCCAGTTGGGAGAAGACGGCAAGGGGATTTTATTACAAGAGGAAAACAGGAGATGTCAACCAAAGTGGAGCCTGGATAGAAAAAATCCTAGAAGATGAAGAAGAAATTTCAATCCTGTTCGAGACGAACGGGTTTGGGCGGCGAGTAGTGTAGCGAATCACAGTGACACCTA
Source organism: Tipula lateralis (assembly GCA_963932295.1). Taxonomy (NCBI): domain Eukaryota; kingdom Metazoa; phylum Arthropoda; class Insecta; order Diptera; family Tipulidae; genus Tipula; species Tipula lateralis. The sequence continues at coordinate 21,921,369 of OZ010738.1, read as the reverse complement.
TGATAATTAAAACGAAGTTCAAAATTATTGCAGAAGTTGAAGGTTTACTCTGTTACTAAATGATCACATACATGAATAGATAACGAAATCAATAAGCGAAGCGAACAAAATACGACGAATTAAGTATAATGCAAACTTCGTGAAATGTAGACATGCAAACGGAAGTGGAGTGTTCTACAAAGACGTTGTATACATAAGTAGACATTGGAGTTACGAAGTGATAAGGTTCAGGAAATATCAAACTTAATCTGTAATGAAAAACTGATTTACAAACGGTTATAGCGGCTAATGGGCTGGCCTATTTTCTGTATTAATACTATTTAGGCCCGTGTGCAGTTTTATGCAAAATCTGGATGATAATCTAGATTTCCACTGTTGGGTTTTAACATGTAAAAACCGAAGACAACATCGTTCGCAGTGCCATCTATTTTAAAATGTTAAAAATTTACCAATGTTCGATTTGCTCATTAATTAACATATATAAATGCATATATACAAACTCAGTTAGTTTTCACGCCCACGTTATTAGATGGAAAGCGTTTTTTTACCTTCAACCGCGCTAGTTAAAACGATTTTTAACGAAATTAACGAAAATCAGTTAATAATTTTAATAATTTTAGTATGTAGCCGAAAAAAATTGTACACAGTTAATTATTTCACAAATTTTATTCATAAGTTAGTGAGAACATTTTTTAACAGATGGTGTTGTAGTAACAATTAGATTTAATATGAGATGGCGCCTGTTTTTTTTAACGTAAAATCATTTTTTACGTTTTTTTACATATTGAATATACGTCCTAAATAAGCAAACCATTAATAAGCCAAATCGAGGACGTAACGCCATAGGTCTGATTTACGTTGAACCATTTGCACATTGCATAGCTCCATGCCAGCCTGTATAGTACTTAAATTGAAGATGGATTGGCCCATGAATTCTGCACTTCAACACCGATCGTGTTGTAGGAAAAATCCTTTTTGTATCCTGCACTTGTCGGAATTTGAACCTATGGTACCTCCCGATCCTGTTACCGCAGTTTTTACCACTGCGTCATTTGGTTTGAACATATATAACAACTGATGGTGACGTTAAAGGAATGATACTAATATATAGAAGATAATAAATTCAAGTGATAGATTATCTGTACAACTAAAGTACACTAGCTGGTCATATATTAAATATACCTTATGTAGGTGGATTAGATATTTGATGTGTGGATTATTCTTAACGATAAATAAGACCGATTTCCACATTGCAGTCGACTTGAAAACGAATAAATAAAATTCTTGTCTCAGTCAAATTGTCCTAAAAAATCGTAATGAATGAAAAATTTAATTCACAACTCTCTTAACATCACGACAATAATTTACCCATTTTGGTATATGGTATATGTGAATAAAAAGTTGTGCAGAAATACTTAAAATTGCTTTGTTTCTTATAATCAACTCCAAGAAACAAACAAAAACAAAAAATAAACACACAAGAACGAAACTTACTATATAAAGACACTCTGATGCGCTCTATACCGCAATGTCTTCTGTATATACATCTTACAGTTTGTTGTTGTTGTAACCATTCTTCTTATATATACGAGTATAAGTATATATTCTGGTTGTCTTAAAATGTATAAAGTTGTGCTCTCTCTCGGAATCTATATAGATTTTGTTTAAAGAACATTAAAAGTCAGTGGTGGTTAGTATGATGTGATTTATGATGTTAAATTATAATTTTTGTTGCTTTCCAGAGTCATTTCTTATTCGTAACACAAAAAACAACACAGAACAAAAACTTAAATATAAAATAATATAAGGAAGCATGAACACCGGGTATACAAAGCGCATATATAGAATGGAAGCTCTTGCCTTTTTTTAAAAAAAAAATATACAATTAAATTATTACTTTAGTTGTACTGAGTATAATGTTACATGATGGAAGAATTATTTCATTGTTTTCCTAAAGCATAAAAGTCGGTCGGGTATTACCCGAAAAGCTGTGGTGTGCCATATGAAGTAACATCGTGTGTATAAAAGAACTGTACAGTTGACTGTATATATCATTATACTTTGAACGTTTTGTACGACATTACTGGCCCGAACGTGTCAACAATCTATTATTCTCGTCGAGTCGTAGGTCATGTTGTAGAGAACATTATAATCGCTCCTTGCAATAATCCTCATCACTGAATGACTCTTCTATTAAAGGGCAACTATAATTCAGTTGTGTCGACATATTAATCGATAGAAGTTGAAACAAATATTTTAATGAATTGTTAAATAAGATGAAATCACTACTCAAATTTAACCGTAGCCTGTATACATACAATAACATTGCTAAAAACAGTAACATCTTACTATAGTCAACCATAAAGGTAAGTACAAACTGATTTATGTTAGTACTAACAATGCAATCTAACGCTACTTCCACAAACCACAAAATTGATACTAGCACGATGAAACCATCGACTACAGTAGATTATGTAAATTTACCGACTTTTGAAATTACCGATAGTTCAGTTTTCATGGAATCCGGTTAATCGATAAATTTAAACTATTTTTTAATCCTTGTTTGTTTTTATGTCTACAATCTGTTTTGGGGCCTGATCGAGCCAAATCGATTACAGCCAAATCGAGGACGTATGGCAATAGGTCCGATTTACGTAAAACCATCTGCACATTGCATGGAAGATGGGTCAACCCATGAGTTCTGCACTCCAAAAGGGATAGATGTGTTCATTATCACCACTGATCGTAATCAGATGTTGAAAAGTCACTTTTGCATCCTGCCTCTATCGGGATTCGAACCCGGCCGTTTTAACCACTGCGCCACCTGGGCGGTATTTTTAATCCTTTTGAAGACATATATTATTTACGTGTTACTAAATAAATAAAATAGTTAATTATTTCAAATCAATAATTTAGTTGAATATGATTTCTTTTCAATTTCAAGAGTTATTATAAAAATAATTGTATAATATGGAATTTTTTGCTGATTCTTCAACCTTCTCTTGCGAATAATAAAGCTTGCAAAAAACACATTGTCCAATGTGGAATCACCGGAATTCGGTCTTCCACCGACAAAGCTCTTTCTACTTCCACACTTTAGTTGATTGTAAACAGATTTAGGGTTTTCCCCTTTATTTCTGATTCTGATAAAAATCGATTGTTTTTCTTAGTTTTTTGATTAAACCCTTTTTCTGGCCACTTCAAATTTTACCCTTATTCGTTTTTTCATGAATCAAAAGTTGGAGCTTCTCACTCCTTTTCATCTTCGGTTCAGGTATTGATGAGGTAACTATAACATCGTTGTTGATCGATATAAGAAGATTCCGAATCTGGATGTGGTCATTGAATCAAGTCAGCTATTTTTCTAGTTATACCTGGGTTGTCATTTTCTGGTGCTTTATCACATTTAGTGATAAAAAATATGATAAAACGAAATTGTCCTAGCTTACTACAGATGAATAATGGATGAATAACTTGACGTAGTATATTGAAACGGGTAAAAAAGACAACAACATCTTCCATCTCGTTCTTACCAGTCAACATTTTATACTGTTTGTCATATTTCAAGCTAAAAAAGTTTCGAATGTCATTATTTAAGTTGTATAAGCTTTCCATATTAGAAAATTTTTATCACTACCTATCCCACACCTATTACCTATTATATAAAAAATGATATAATTACTTTTAGGGTTATGTAGAACGATCAATTTATTCACTCTAAAATATTTATTTCTCCTTAAAATTCATTATTTCCTCTTTAAAATTTATTGCACAGGGTTGTGTTTGTAGACTTATTACAATCGACTAACCGATAGCGAACCATGCTGTTAAAGTTAGCCGAAAGTTTCCAGCCGAAAAAATAAAAAAATCGATAATGCAGATTGTGTCTTTGCTATTCCAGCCGAAAGTTAAAAATTGTATATTTTTTGATTGATTTCTAGCCGAAAATGTTTCTCCGACATTTTCCAACCAAAAAAAATTTGATGCCACGAAAAATTATATAACTAACGAAAAACACTTTATTAAAACAAATTAAAATACTCATATGTAATAATGTTTAAATTCAGAAATCTCTATAAAATCAACCTTTAAGGTGTTATGGCTGGATATAAGTTTATTTTAAGCGGTTTGTCAATGGCTATCACTCGAAAAAAATTTGGGTCAAGTTTCATGTGGGGAGTCCGGGAAAATTCGATTCATTGAACCAGCCATAACACTTTAAAGGTTGATTTTATAGAGATTTTAGAACTTTGCACTATGGGTTCAATGAATCGAATTTTTCCGGACTCCCCACATGTAACTTGACCCAAATGTTTTTCCACTGATAGCCATTGGCAAACCGCTTAAAATAAACTTATATCTAGCCATAACACTTTAAAGGTTGATTTTATAGAGAATTTAGAAGTTTGCACCACGGGTTCAATGAATCGAATTTTCCGAGACTCCCCACATGAAACTTGACCCAATTTTTTTCCCAGTGATAGCCATTGACAAACCGCTTAAAATAAACTTATATCCAGCCATAACACCTTAAAGGTTGATTTTATAGAGATTTCTGAATTTAAACATTATTACATATGAGTATTTTAATTTGTTTTAATAAAGTGTTTTTCCGTTAGTTTGATAATTTTTCGTGGCATCAAATTTTTTTTGGTTGGAAAATGTCGGAGAAAAATTTTCGACTAGAAATCAATCAAAAAATATACAATTTTTAACTTTCGGCTGGAATAGCAAAGACACAATCTGCATTATCGATTTTTTTATTTTTTCGGCTGGAAACTTTCGGCTAACTTTAACAGCATTAGTGAACCGATAGTAGTTCGTTGCGTGTCTTTGCTAAATTTACTATGGATTATTTAGTAAAGACACGCAACGAACTACTAGCGGGTACTAGCAGTTGGTCGATTGGAAAGTAACTATTTTATTATTTTTATATCACGAAAAAAGTCTCCAACCGTGATATAAAAGTATGATAAAGCACCACAAAATGACCACCCTGTTCTGGTTGTTGTTCAAATAATATTATATTTATCTCTAGGATCTGATCTAATATTTCTTGGGTTACTTAAAAATTGAAAAACACCAGGTAAGATATTTCTCTTCTCTATAATTCTTTAGGAGAAGTGCCTCATTTAGTTACTCAATTTTGTATTTTAAGTACTAATCTCATTAAGCATAAACTTCAATGTATTATCAAACACATATAAATCCTCCGGCATAGCGCATTTACAAAGTGTTTGTTATACAATTAATCACCTTTATCAAATCTCTCCAGCATTATTATTAGACTATTTTAAATTCTTCTGGTGAGTTCACCGTTTGAACATTACAAATATTTTTTCTGACCTTCATAATCAAAGGATTTACGGAAATATGTTCAATGATTATGTTTCTTCGGATGAATTTATAATTTTGAATTCATCTCTTCCGATATATTCTTCATCCCACTCTAATATCGATTCTTCTTCATCTTTTCCATCATCTTTGTGCTCTCTTTTCTTATATAACACTTCATTCACTGCTTATTGAATCCCGTTGGCAAGGAATACTTGGTGATTAGTTTTATTCAATTATCTACCTCTTTTTTTACCACCGATGTTATCTGTTGTTATTGATGTAATATTCCGAAGACTTATTCCAAATTCTTTCAACTTTACTTCCAAAAGTTTATCCTTACCCAATAAACTTTTACCGATCATGCTCTCTACTTTCATACGCCAGGTGACGCAATGGTTAAGGCTGTGGCAGTAGGAGGTATAGGAGCATGGCAGGTACCGGGTTTAAATCCCGATTCGGGACAAGATGCAAAAAGGTATTTTTCACCCTCGATCGTTTGGGTGGCGCGATCAGTGGTGTGAATGAACCCATCTGGATCCTCTGTCGAGCTTAGAATCTATGGGCCGCTCCATCGTCCATGTCAGTACTATAGGTTGACATAGAGCTATGCAATGCGCAGATGGTTCTACGATAAATCGGACCTATAGCCGTACATAAAATGGAATCACAACGGATCATCGCCGGTCTAAGTGTGCGATAGCAGCCACCCAACAAAAAAAATCCTACACCATCAAGAACAGTGGAAGTCGATCATCCCAATTCAAAACTATCACCTAATATTTCTCTATATAGTTAGGTTCAACTGCTCCATCATGTTGTCTGACAGGTACATACGATTCGGTCGACTATTCATTATTTTAAGTGCACGTATACTGCACCTCTCTGCGATTAGATGGGATGCGAAGTTTCTTCCTTGAATCGTGTGTAGCTCTAATAGCATCTCTTAACCTACACGCTTACCAATGAATTTTCTACTAATACTTGATTATGACCACGATGAACTTGTTCCCTATGGTTGTGTTTGGAAATTGTCACTCTATACCAGTAGCTATCAATTCCAAAGGTGCTCCCACATTCTATTATTGCATTTCTCATTCTGTTTCTGGAGTATTTACATGCTAAACAAATGACAGGCGATACTATAACGGCACGTCAAAAGGATATCTCATCCAATAAAAATTTGGCAAGTGCCTTATACCTCAAAAGTGACCACTTCAACTACTACTATGCAGTTTGTAGAATATGAATATGATATCGATGCTAAAAAGATAGTTGTGAACGTGAAAGCTGATGGGAGTTATACTGGTAGTTTTTGACGTGATGACGTTACAGCCTGGCGGTGTGATCGAAAAGATCAAATCGATCTCATCAAGCATATGCGACCGGACTGTATATTAATGATAAATTTATTATTATTGAAGCTTGACTGTTCTTTTGTGAATAATTATTGAATGCCACAAGTTTATCCACTACTTCTGGTCCTAGGCAACACCAGTTTTTCCGTCATCGTTTGGTCGTCAGTGGAGTCTTATATGTGGTGACTTGGGAATGTTAACAATGAATTTTGTTTTAAGTCCTTGGTGGTCAGTCGTGCTAGAACAGCAGGAAAAGAATCATCATCAAGTATCACGAAATAATTAGATATTTTGGCCTTGGAAGTTGTAGTGACTGGCCGGTAATCATCATTCGTTGCACATACCAAACTTTCGGTCCTTCGATCTTTGAAAACTCCCATACTGTTGTTTTTTAGCATCCATTATTTCTAAAATTATCTGAGGCTTTTATTCAATACCAATTGTAAATTGGTGTAAATTGGTTCTTAGTAAATTTTTTTCGACTAAACATGTCAAAAATTACCTTAACTGGCTCAGGTGATGGTAACAAAAACCCTTTTTCCAACTAATAACGTGGACAAGAAAACTAATGTTAATGAACAAATCAAACGTCGGTAGATTTTAACATTTTACAAAACAGATGGCACTTCGAATACTGCACAGTTGGAAAGTGTCAGTATCAAGTACGTTATAAGTAGTGTGTTCATCGCTAAAGCTTAAGTGTTCAGCACTTTCTTCACTAATTTAAAGATGTTGTGAGCGAAAAACACTGTCTGATATCTCCAATCAGTCTCATGACCTCGCCGAGTTGTATAGCTCTGGAAAGTAGACGGTCAAGATTATTCCAGAATTCCTTTAGAACTGCTATGTGGTCTTTTTCAGCGTGATTTTTGCATCTGTATCGTTTCCAGCTATCTTCTGAGCCATACATTTTGCAGCTGACTATAATTTCCACTCAGTAACAAATTCAATCGTTCATCTTCTGTGTGGCGTGAATTGAGTTGAGAAACTCTTTGATTTCTGGGTATGAAATCAATGAGATGGCAAACTGCTTTGTGGAATCAGCCAAGTTCAAACAGTCCATCACTTTATATATGTCTGTTCCGGGTGAGGCTGTTATGGGTGTGACCTTTAAGAGGAAACAATCTTTACGAGAAGCAACAGGTTTAATACATCGTTTATCCATCCACCGCATTATTTTAATCGAAGTATTGACACCAGGCTTTAGATCAAACGGCCGATCAACTACCAAAAGTTAAACGTCTGAAGTGAACCACCAACACACCGATGAACACATTCATAACAAACACAAAACTGTCAAAGAGAATATTTTAAATAATAAACTATTATTATTTATAAAGAATTGGAATCCAAACTAAACATAAGTCCAAATGTCATTCAAACAAAACTCGAACAACCCGAAACGTGTTACGATGGCTGTTTCTAGAATGTCAAATGGAACCACTAGAATCTGACTATATGCTTGTACTACATGAAATCTAGTAAATATGCAGTTACCAGAATGTTGATATGTTAAGCTCTGAAGATGTGATATCGATCTGGGATGCCCAAACTTGGTCTACATATCCCTTGAGACATATTTGCAAAATAATTGTGGACAACAACCTGGGCTTTTTTGACAAAGTTTATAGACTGATCGATCGGAAAGTTTTGCAACGAAGACTTTAAAATTGATTGAATTATGATCGTTTGAAAATTCACTTGTAATATACGTCGAGGTTACTGATCATATATGAGGTGGTTTATCCATCCAGGTATATGTGGTTCTCACCAGACTTGCTCAAATAGATATCCAAATCACTTGTATTCTTTTGAGATGGCTCTATCTCTTCACATAGTGAAACAAAGAATTAAAATCATCACCCTATCGAATCTAAAGCTAACGTGGTTAACAACCCCTGCTTGCCGTAAGGCAAAATACTTTGTAAGTGGGCTTAACCCAAAGCTGACCAATTACGTTCTTTTATTGAAAAAGAACAACTTGAGAATATTCGTTTCTATACTATGTAACTGGCTATGGCCATTTCAAAAGTCATCTTCATGGCATGGGACTTGCCAGTGATGCCGTATGCGACGAATGTCTTGTGGATTTCTATGACAGCCAACACTTCATCAGCTGCTGTCCAGTTTTCGACCGCATTAGACCTCTTGTGTTCTCTCCAGGAATATTCCTGTATATAAACTGTCTTCTCTACGGAATTCGGCATATAAACTGTCTTGGTTGCGGAACTTCCACTTACTATTTTATCCATTTTCAGTCATAGACTATAGCTAGATCGTTACACCCAAAATAATTTAAAATGAGTTAGTGGGTGCGAGTACACTTATACAATCTACAGGATGGAAGCCTTATTCGCAAGTATACAGCTTATAACCAGCATTATCTGTTAAATTATAACTTCCATGACCTAATCCCAAGCTTATGTTCGGTATGCTGAAAGCTACAACTTGGAACGTTCAATTTACTAAACGTGATTCATATTACAGGGTGGTCTATACTACTTGCAATTTTCTATACTCTATACGAATTCTATCACGCATGAATGTGATAAAAGACCGAACGTACAGTTTTTTCATCTATACATAGCTTGGTATGTTGGATGTTCTTGTTTAAAAACAATATCGAACAATTACATAGTCAGTTATATGAAGGATCCTACGACACATATGTCCAGCCAACTGGCATACTGATAAAAGCTACGTTAGTGTATATTATATGAGTAAAAAGGAGACCTTCTACGTGTCCCTATGTTATGTCCCTATATTATTATTATTATTAAATATGGCTGGAACCCTTAGAGGTTCCGCACTCAATGCCACAGAGGGCCCATGGTGCGAACCTTGGATTCCATCAAAGCGCACTGATGCGCTCTGCAACCTTAGCAAACTGGAGCAGTTTGGACCAGGGCAGAGAAGACAGTAAATTAACAGGAATATTCCTGAAGTTGAACACAAGAAATCTCATGCGATCGAAAGCCGGACAGCTGCTGATAAAGTGTAAGCTATCATCAACATCTTCAAGACAATCGTCACATACGGCATCACTGGCAAGTTCCATGCGATGAAGGTGGCTTTTGAATCGGCCATGGCCAGTAAGTATAGAAACCAGTATCCTCAGGTTATCCTTATTCAATGAAAGAACGTAATTGGTTAACTTCGGATTAGGCCCTTTGACAAAGTATTTCGCCTTGCGACAAGTTGGTGTGGCTGACCACGTAAGCTTTAGATTCGATATGGCAGCGGTTTAATTGTATTCTTCACTATGTGAAGAGGTAGAGGAGCAGCTGGTTCAGGACCCACAAAATGTGAGCGAGAACCAGTTTTAGCCAAGCAATCTGCAATTTCGTTGCCTTCAATGTCACAATGGGCTGGAACCCACATGACTGTTACCTTGTTGCTACAACCAAGGAGGTTCAGAAATTTCTTACAATCCCCTACCAGTTTAGAGCTGGTTAAAGGATTGTTCAAGGAGTTAAGTACAGTTTTACTATCCGTACAAAATATAATATTTTTGCCGTCGGCAACGAGACTTAGAGCTGAAATTACGCAATGAGTAATCGCAATTAATTCCGCTTGATGAATAGTACAGTAGATTCCCAAACTACTTGAGTATCTCAAATCATGCGATGGACAGTAGTAACCAAAGCCAGTACCCTGTTCAGAGACAGAGCCATCTGAAAAGAATACAAGTGATTCGGACAACTGTTTGAGCAAGTCTGGCGAAAACCACATGTCCCTTGATGGATACAACACCTCAAAAGATCTGTGGAAATTAAATACAGGCAGAAGCCTATCAATAACCATGTCGATTTCTGGCATCGTTCGTATAAATTCATCAAAAATAGATCTATGGCCTGAAATAGTGCCAAGAGCATTCCACGCCCCAACGCTCCTCAAGCGAGAGGCAGCCGAACCAGCTGAACCTAAAATGAAGGAATGTAACTGGGGTAGGGATAGAATGAGTTCCATAGCTAGTAGCGGAGTTGAAGCCATGGCTCCAGTTACAGCTCGACAAACCAATTTTTGCAAACAATTAAGTTTTCCAATTGAAGATTTAACTTTAACCACAGGCCACCAAACCACGGATGCATAAGTTAGCATCGGAAGAACTAGTGATTTGTAGATAAAGTATAAAATTTTGGGGGATAAACCCCAAGAATTACCAAAAGCTCTACGGGATTGCCAAAAAATAGCAGTGGCTTTTTGTAGTTTAAAATCCAGATGGTACTTCCAAGAAAGTTTATTATCCAGGAAAACTCCAAGGTGTTTGACGTAGACTGAGCTATTAACCTTACATCCAAAAAGTGATGGTACAGAGAAAGCTGCAGTATTCCTACGCCTAGTAAAAATAACCAAGTCGGTTTTAGATGGGTTCACATGAAGACCCTTATTTATACACCACTGTTCTATAATGAGAAGAGCGTGTTGAGTTAAATCTGATAAGACATTCAGATGCTTGCCTGAAACTGTCAGAACCAGATCGTCAGCATAACTTTGGGCGACAAAACCGGAATCACGAAGAATAACAAGAAGTTCGTCAATGACCAGGAGCCACAACAGGGGTGAAAGAACACCTCCCTGCGGGCATCCTCTGGATGCTTTGACCGAAATAAAAGTATCCTGCACCTCGCATATCACAATACGAGATTCAAGCATACATTCAATCCATCTGATGATGTTGGGTTCGATATTATGTTTAGTACATGCATTCGTAATCGAGACGAAAGAAGTATTATCAAAGGCTCCTGCAATATCCAAAAAACTGCCCACAAGAAACTCATTGTTGTGCATAGATCTCTCAATCCTAGTTACAAGTTCATGTAAGGCAGTCTCACAGGATTTGCCAACACGGTAAGCATGTTGTGTGGTGCTGAGCGGAGCGGTAACTAAATGTTGATCTCTAATAAACCTATCAACAATCCTTTCTAAAGATTTCAAAAAAGTTGATGACAGACAGATAGGCCGAAATGAATTGGGGTCGGTGTAGTCCGACTTTCCAATTTTTGGAATAAAAATTACTTTACTTTTGCTCCAAGATTGAGGAACAAAACTAAAAGCTATACAAGCCTGGAACAGATGCAGTAAATGTTCCTTAATTAGAGGGTATCCATGCTGTAAAATGGCAGGGAAAATACCGTCAGGACCAGCAGATTTAAAGGGTTTGAAGGAGAACAGGCTCCAACGTAAGACCTCATAATTGATTAATCTGCAGGCAAGGTCCCAATTGGGAACTACATCCCGATCGTTAGTGACTACACCAGTATTCTCAGTTGCAATGGTTTTACATCCTGGAAAATGGGTAGTGAGAAGTAGTTCGCTTACTTCCTTTTTAGAAGAAGTAAGCTTGCCATTAGGTAGACGAAGTGAATCAAGTCTACGGGTATTGTTCCTGCTCAGCGACTTATTAAGTCTAACTACCGCAGGGAAGCTATTGATTTCCTCACAGAAGTTTACCCAGGAGGTTCTTTGTGATGTTCTTAATTCTTTTTTATAGACTTTTTGAGAAGCTAAGAAGCTGTCCCAATCAGACTGAAGATTAGATTTCCTGGCCTTATTCTTCAGCTTTCTAGTAGTTTTCCTTAACCTTTTTAGAGCAGAGCACCAGAAAGGTTTGTTACGAGTTTTTTGGTTAGTAATAAGTGGACACGAAATCTCAAACGCAGTTGTGATTGCTTTTGATAGTGCAGAAGCCTGCAGCTCTATATCCACAGATGAACGAATTTTCTTCGGAAATTCGATTAAAGAAACAAGCTCAATAGAGTATAGAGTTTCCCAGTTAGTAAGCTTCCGATTACGGTAGGGTTTTAACGGTGTTCTTTTAAGATTAATATTAAAGGAAATGCACCTGTGATCGGAGGTGAGAATATCATTCGTTACTCTCCAGTTTAAAATAAATTTAGAGAAGGACATGGAGCAACAACTGATGTCAATTACCTCCCTTCGAGCAGAGTTAACAAAAGTTGGCTCGCATCCAACATTGAGGATGTCCAACTCAGAAGAACTTAGGTAGTTAAGCAGAGCAGAACCTCTGTTATTAACGTTAGTACTCCCCCATAGAGAATGATGTGCGTTAGCATCACAACCCACTATCAGAGGAAAGTTTTTAACCTTACACCAATTTACTAGATATGTAAACTCCTCAGAGGGAGGTGGAGTAGCGGACTCGTAAGGAAAATACACTGAAGCAATAACCACTTCAGTTTGAGAGTTAAGAGTGATTCTAGCAGCTGTAATGTCAGCCGAACTACACTCCTCAATAAGAGATGCATCCATATTCTTTGAGATACAGATGCACGCTCTGGTTCTCGCGGTAGAATTTTTGTAAAGAATTCTGCCACCTGGAGTGTTTAGTCCAGAGACCAAACCATCTAGAAGGTAAGGTTCCTGAACTAAGCATAGATCTGTGTGCGAGTTAACAAGCAACTTCTTAAGTTCCTGTCCCTATATACATTCATGGGTTGAAATAAAGTTTTAAATGGTCAAATTGGACCTCTAGTCGTGTATAGCTGGAAACACATGTTAAATAAAGACGGAAATTATACCTATTATGCTGAGAGTAAGTTCGAGTTTCATAAAGGACTAAAAAATATTTTTCTGTTCATCGTCCATCGAAGTTGTCTACACTTCCCACTAAACTAACACTTACCACTTTGTTTTTTCAATTTTTAATCGTGGACTATTTGCTATAGATCGTATCACCCAACATATTTTAGAATGAGTTGGTGGTACCCTTTAACAGGATGGAAGTTTCACTCGAAACTAGAGTTCGGGACCTTCAGTATGTGATAAACGTTGACATTCATAACCTATGTATGTATAATACATGATATATAAAACACAGATGATGGAAACAACCAAAAAGCTCTATATATAACAGTACGGTGTTATCATTTTGTTATGTCGGTTATGTTAACGAATTATTTTCCCAAGACAATCAAAAACTTGTCGAAATTGTTGTGTCGCCACACACACAAAAAAAAATAAATTTGTTTCAATCACTTTAAATCTAATTAGTTGATTTATATTCAATTAAATAAAAATGATGGTGGTCCAAATTGTCTTAAGACTATTTCAATGTTTTAAATTCGTTATGTTATATGTTTGTTTGAGTCTCGATATATATAAATACGTACATAATACAAAAATCCGTATAGAATATCATGTTAAGAATATTAATTATTACAACACAATTAACAGATACCAATAATGTCATTTTCTTTTTTTTTTACGGTTTTCAAATTTATAAATAAAAAATCAACGCGTTACGTGATTTCTTTAATTCAAGACGTTTATATAATGCGATGGTTTCGAAAGCGAAGACGTTATTAGTTATAGTTCTAATTATCCATTCAACAAGAATATATATTTATACTTCTTCATCTGTTATTTTTAATTGTTACAACTCTAACATATTGAAAAATAAAAAAAAAATTAAAAGAATTTTTTCTCATTAAAATTATTGGCTACATACCATTAAGTGGTTCGTTTTGTTTAAGGCAGTACGCCGGAAAACCTGTATTAAACGAAAAAAACAAATTTAAACGCAGACAAGTTAAGTTGTAAATTGTTTGTTGTACACCCATGATACGTTTAATTATTACAACGTGTTGTAGTTCACGCGTACAATAATGTTCCAGTGAGTCGTATACGAGAGTATATAGGCCATATAAGTGTTGAGATTTTTGTCTTAAAACGAAAACTCTTTCCCAAAAAAAAAACAAAAGCATTAAAACGATTCAGGTGTATTAAACATAAATCTCGGTAAATTGTGTAACAACTACATAGTTTAATACACAAAAATCCGTAAAACCATTAACCTCATCAACAAAAACACAAAAAAAACTTACGTTGGAAAATGAAAATCCTTTTGTACTTTCATGAAAATAATAATAATTTTGCACTTGGGTATCATAATGACTTACCTATGTAAGCCTTTTTACTCGTTCAACAGTTGTATATATGTTGTATAAATATTTTACTTCTTTTTCTTGTTCATCTCTTAACACTTAAAAAGCTAAGACATACTGTATATAGTTAAATACTAAGTGTGGTGGTGTGATTAAATCCCCCGGTTGAAGTTAAATCGATATATCGCCTGAATGTATGCAACTTTAAGTATACGATGGGGTTTAAGTGCGAGCACTGTATAATTTGTGTGAAACTTTTAATTTTGATCGAATGTTTGTAAGGGTTATGCATGAGATTTTAATTTTACACATTTTGTTATTGTTATTATTTTTTTTTGTGAAACCATCTTAACTCATTAACTTAAGAAGAAAATGTTTATTTTCTACCGAAAAATAAAGTAATAATAATAATAACAACAAGTAAATCATACTTAATAAAGATGCATTATTATAACCTCTTTTATATGTTTTTTATGATGTAATGAAGAATTAAGGTTATTTCTTTTCATAACTTCACAACTTCTTCGTTTTTACTTGTTGTTGGTATACTTCTTATTTTGTGTGTTTGTATGTGTGTGTGTGTTATGTTGTTTCTTCTATAAGATTTACCATTATTATTTTTATAATAATTTTATTATTCTTTCTTATGTTTTTTTGTATTTTTTTGGGTAGCAGCTACAAAATTAATATTTAAGAACATAAATTATTTTATAACAAGAATGAAATGTTCTTTTAAATTTTTAAGTATTTCTATAACATTGTTATTATATATTATTACTTCGGCCGTTTTATTAATCAGTCGTATACGGCTCTTAATAATGTATATTTACAGTACGAGATATTTTGTATTTTATACTGGAAAATTCGATACGTTATACTGATCGGATTGTCCTCCAGTTTCAAGGTCGTTGATCCACTTGACCCGAATTAAGCTCACCGGCGAACCAAAGTAATGAGATGGCCATCTATTGGTGTACATTTGAACCACTTTATTTTGTAACAAACTTCAGTATATTATCTCCACTGAACGAAATGAATCGATTTTCGCTTGAGCAACGTTGGGACTTGTTGGAAATATATTTTCAAAGACAATTGATCAGAAATTGCACGTCGTGCAAAATTTGGTCGCCGAGAAGAACCAATAGTGCCCGGTATACGCAAGTTTATTGTTAAAGTTCGTGAAACTGGCTTCATTGTTGATGCGTACACCCTGTGACGTGCGCGTTAGCAATAAAAAAAAAATGATTTCTATTTTGACACTTTATTTCGAAATTTAATTATAATTATACGACGATATGTTGATTTGACGATATGTCGATATGTTGATGCGCGCACGAATGTGGCTAGCTCTGTTCAGTTGGCTAGAGACCTTCAGGCTGGGTGTAACAATTGGGAGGGAGTGGGGGTTTGTACTGTTATCCACTCGTATAGCACAATTTTTCTTTGGCAAAGCTGTGTACCTCGACGTCGGGATGACGAACAAGCACCTCGATTGCTCGCGTTCCACTTGCTAATATGATCTGGATCCACGTGGTGTTTGGCATGTCTTCACCCCTTGTGGTGTTTTCTTCCTTTCAGACCCACTGATAACCTGGTTCACCGCTTGATTTCTCTTTTCTTTATTGGCACTGTTCACTTTATTTCTCTTTTATATATATTTTGTGTTTAACTAGAGGAATAAAACACTTTCACCTCGATTTATCTTTCGATACCTTCTCTCGATCGGCTCGCCTCACAACCATCAAGCAAAAAACCCATTTTCGCCGACACACATCATCTTTTATAACTTTCGACCTCTCACGGTACATCGGGCAATACGCTTTCTTCTCCTTTTTCCTTACGCCATCTATACTGTAGCACCAAAATTCAGCTACGGTTGCTTATCGAGATTCTACCAAATTGTTTGACATTTTGCTGACGTATCAGTGTCACTGTCATATGAAAAGTTTTGTTCTATTTGTGGTGTGTTTTTGTTTACAGTGAATTTGTGTTTATGTAATCTGTTCATGTAATCAGTGTTCGTTCATTGTGATTATTGTTTTCTGTGACTGTTTATTGTAAAACGTCTCCTAAGTTATGTGTAGTCGGCCGGCCAATGCCCCTATGTGTTTCATCCTATTTGTTCAATATTACATGTATGTGGCTTGCCATGTCACGTTCATCTTTGACAGGTTAGTGCCTAAGGAAAGGACGGGATTGGATACATGGACCGAGATATCCCCGACCACCGGACAACAGGTATGTATCTTGTTTTATCTATTTATGTTTGTTTGTAATATTTCCATTTTTATTTCAGACCCCGTTTCAACCCGAAAATATCGAAGCTGTGGCTGAGGGTGTGCGTGAGAATCCATCAACATTAACTCATTATTGTTCTCAAGAATTGAACATTGCACGCACCAACAAAGTTCAATTGGTTCAAGAATTGAAGCCATCAGCCCATCCACTTCGTTTTCACTTCGCTAGATGGGCCAACGAATCGTGCAGTTAGCACGATGATGTCGATTTTGCCAAAAAAATCATCTTTTCGGATGAAGCTCATTTTCATCTTGGTGGGTACATTAATAAACAAAATTGCCGTATTTGGAGCTCAAAAAACCCACACGTGGTCAATGTACGAGTGACTCTTGGATGTGGCTTGTGGAACGGACGCATCATTCACCCGTATTTTTTTGAAAATAAGGACGGCGCAACCATTAACTGATTATTTTGTGCCTACTCTTCATGGTATTGATGTGAACGATGTTTGGTTTCAACAGGATGGTGCAACTTGCCACACATCTCATGCCACAATCTATTTATTGCGTCAAACATTTGATGGCCGTTTAATTAGCTGAAATGGTGATGTCAATTGGCCGGCAATAAGCTGCGATTTAACACCATTGGACTATTTTCTGTGGAGCGTCGTTAAAGGCAAATCAAAAATAATTGAGTATTTGAAGGCCAACATTCGTGATGATATCGCCGAGATACGACCTCGTACACAAGTCCTCGAAAATTGGTCCGATCGAATGGGGTACTGAGAGACCACCCGCGACAGCCATATGAACGAAATAATATTCCATCTCTAACCGGAATAGTTGTTCTTCACAACAAAAAAATAAGTTCTATTGAATTTTTAAATTTAAACTTTTAAACCAAGAACGATTTCGAAAACATAAGATCAATTGCTAGAAAATTGGTCGTTGATTATAAGACCGAATCTGTATGAATTACAGGTCAACCTCGCTTAACGAAACCTCGGATATACGAATATCAAATTTTGATACAAAATCTCACTTAACGAATACATATTTTTGATTTACAAGTCATCGAATTCGATTAACGAATTCACACTTAATGAAGCATTTTAAGGAGCTAAACCCCTTCATTAAGCAAGGTTAATCTGTAATTATTTGTGTTAGCCAAGTAATCCTTGTTTATATAATTACCTTATCGTTTCCAGCGTAAATTGTAAATCTCCATCCACATGGCGTGGTGGCTAAGGCTGCACAGTTGAATTGAGAGAAAAAGGGCTCGAAACATCGGACTTATAGTTATATGGTCTTGAAGAATTGAGTGTATTGGCGTAAGGTGGAATCCCTTAAAAGATTTCATTCCGAATCTTGCTCAATGTGTGGCTGCCACCGTATTCGATTAAGAACTCAATTTTTGTAATTGAATAGTTTTTCAAAGTTTTTGAAGACAAATAAATGGACATTAATTATTGTTAAGAATAAAAACTTTCAAACACATTTGTTATTTATTATTTGATCATTTAATTTAACAGAAACTTTAACGAAATATTTCAAGTCATCAAACTAAAAATGATGACGATAGTAATGAATGATTGATTTTAGAAAGACTATTTGGGTATGAATATAAGCTTTTTGCGAATGTTTTTAATGGCCTTTCTATAACTGAGGCCGAAAATAGTATTTGTCATAAGCATAACACACTGCAGATTTAAAGTCGAGCAAACAAGGTTACGATACAATATCCTTATATAATAGCTAATGCTTTCTGATGTTCTCATTGTATAATTAGTATTGCCATGACAAAAGTTAGTATTGTTCCTCTATGCGTATAGTTATGAATTATTTACACGTACATAGGTGTCTATATTGCCTAATCTCATATTTGTGAAGACAATTTCGACAACAATCTGTGATCATGGTTTATTGGGGTCTCATTAATACATATCTTTACCGATACATAATAATAATTTGTATCATTTATCGATGATTTTTTGATTCGATTCTACTTCGAGTTACGATTATAACCAACGTTTATTCTACGAACGAGTACAACTTCTACAAAAACGGAAATTTTGAGTAAGCTGCACGATTTTTATCAATGGGCATTCAAGTCTAAGCAAAACCATCATATAGAGTGTGTAGAGTAAAAAGTTAATTGCGTTCAGTATGGAAAGTGTTGATCATTCTTTTTCTTGGCTGTATGGCAATGTAAAAACCTATATATTTAAAGTAAGTTTACAACTAAGATCCATTAATGGATCTCAGATAATTGTCTAAATTTTTACTTCGACCCGGTAACTGTCAACATTGTCGACTTCTTACTGTTAATTGTCTAGAAACATTGCCTACATGCGTTAACAATAAAGCTTTTATAAACCTGTTTTGTGTGAACAATTTTGCTTAAGAGAAGTGAATAAGAAATAAATCGAGGCTATAACTGAACACCGAAAGCTTGATAATTTGTATCTTAATATACCAGTTTTGCTATCGATTCATAAAGATATAAGATTGAATGGCATGCAAAGGCACTTTTCCATTAATGTTCGAAACAAGACTTTTTACAATGTCTTCATTTTTTATTTAATTTAGATAAACAGAAAATATTACAATTTTCAGATCTACAATCCAATTATGGAGCTGAATAATCCAGAAAGAATTCAATACTTTAACGTTGATTTTAACGTAAGCGCACATTAAGATTTATCACAAGTATATACGTAATAAAACTTACTCAATTCTAATTTCATAAAGTTCTGCATTGCAAAAGGTTTTTTCAAATACCTCATGATTTAAAAAACAGCTTAACTTTAAAATATAAAGGGTTTTCCCATAAGAGGTTTCATTTTGATATTAAAAAAACGAATATTTTTAAGAGAAATCAATAAATGTTTACTTCATTGTAAAGAGGAAAGTATGCCATTAATATTCGAAAACGATATTAATGGCATACGATATTAATAGCTCGGTAGCCAATTGTGAACACTTCTTCGAGAAAGAACACGACCAGAAAACTTTTGTGGCGCCATCTTACCGAAAATAAACGTTGACAACATCAATATATTCCAATTCCGGAGAAAAAGAGCCAATAAAACCACCAGTCCAAAACCCGCACCAAATAGTGACACGTTAAGGATGAAGACGCTTTTCAACAATCATCACTGAAGATGAAAATCCGCATCATATTGATGCATTTGAAGGACCCTATCAGCGAAGATACGATGTTTTTCTGTTTGGTGATAGACCACCTTGAGTTCTTGTGTTAACTAAAATATAAAAGTTTTGTCAAACGTCAAAAGATGAGAGCTGCCCAAAGAGCAGGCTATTCAAAATGAAACAACTTATTGTAAAACCCTTTAATATTGAAACTAATTACTATACTGTTTATGAAAGAAAAAATTATGGCCAACATGAGAGTCTAATACCTATAGCTTGAATTAATTTAAACTTTAATTTTATTATTAAAGTATGACTTAAACTACTTGATAAAATGGAAAAATACCATTAAGATAAAAAAATGCAAGGCAACATGGATACCGTGGCCACAAACGTGTGGTAAGTTTTTTATAATGCTTGATGATGGTTAAGTACATCCTTAATGCCGTTTTGGTGTCCATTCTGCGTCCTGAACAATGAGCTTTTGTTTCAGTATATTGTACATAAAAGAAATAAACTATGGCCTTAAAAAACAGCCCTAACCGCGTTCTAATTATTCGAATCATTAATACGTAGTTGACGCACAAAACTTACATTAAAAATGTTAAAAATGTTTCAGTTATGCACATTTTGCTTTATAATGACATATTACACAGCCCAAGTAACAATTTGTGTCGAAAATTAGGTCACACTGACCAGTTTTTGTTGGCCAATTAACATTGCTATAAATGCTAAAACGTCAATATAACGTTAAAATGACTGACAAAAACGTGTCACGCTGATCAAAGTGGGGAATGATTTTAGCTTTCTCAAATGCTAAATTTTTAAGGCTTTAATGCTGTGAGCTTATCTAAAATACTATAAATTATAATAGTCATTTACATAGCTAAATAGGTTTTGTAGCTTATTTGAAATATTCATGACAAAATAGCATTTATACCAAATTAGTCATTTGAAAGGCAAAAGTATTATTTGGCATAATAGCATTTCATGTAGTCATTTCGTCAAACAATCATTTAAGTATTTTACATGGTTAAGAATCTAAAATGACCATATGGTTATAAAAAAATTAAATTGTGTGCAAAAATTACAAAGCATTGTGTAAAATATTATTACTTTAGTATTTTTATTCTTATTTTTTTTTTTTTATTGACACTTTATTATTTTTGACACTATTATTTTTAAACGGAATGAAATTATAATGATAGCATCTTCTAATAAATATGCTCATATGTCGACCTAAAATTAGTTGGGAAGAAAGTTTGATCAGGTAGTTTTTAAAAGTAGGTCTAAAAAGTATATTGCCCCGTAAAAATACGTCTTATTTATTGTATCCAGAAAATTGTAGAATATTTTTTGAAGAAATTCCTAAATATTGAATAATTGGGAGTAGTTTGTAAATACAATCGATAAGAAATTGAAAAATCGGAATGAAAATGTATAAACGACAGACAAAAACGAAGAAAACTAAGAAAATATTTAATGCAAAAATCTGAAAAGATTGCAGTTCTAGCATATTAACAGAAAAAGATGGCACCCATGACATAATAGCATTAGCAGGAGCACGAATGTCAATATGTTATAATAATCACGTAGATTGATAAATATTCATTTTGCAGCTAATTATTTATTCTGGGGACAAAAATGCAACGAAAAAATGGTATTTTGTCACCAAAGATTTACCAATAGCATTTATAGCAAATTAGTCGTCGGCAAAGCAAAATGGGTTTTCCCTATGACTAAATAGCTATCAACACCACAAAACTGCCATTAAACAAATAATTTTTCAAAATGCGCATGGCATATTAGCTGAAGTAGAGGCAGAAATATCAATATGGCAAAATGGCCACGTAGAATTATAACTAGTCATTCTACTGGAAATTAGCTATTCTGATGGCAAAAGTGCTATAAATGATTCTCAATGAACAACATAACACAAATTAATGGTATTAATAAACTTTTTCTCACCTCTTTTGATATGAATTGTTTTTTTTAAAATTATTATTTTCTAAATTTTATTATTAATCTTAAATAAACGTGTATGAAATGTTTCCACTATATTTTTTTTTTAAATCTGAATCAGTAAAACAAATTAAATATTAAATGGTATGCATCAATGGGACGAATACATAGCTTTCTTTTAGGTTCACTTAATTCTCAATGCATACAAATTTTGATTTTACTTGCGCGGGAGTATACAGTGCATCAATATTCATGATAAGATCCGAAACAAATATAAAATAAGTCCAGGAGAATGCATCGACTCTGTGAAAAAATTGTCCTTTTATTGCAAAAGTATATAATTTATTCTTGATATCAACAGCATATTTCATTGCAACTATATCACCAGTAGTATAGTTAAAAACCAATTATTTCCCTTTGTAATTGTCAAAAATAATCCACTTCTTATATCGATCTTTTTGTAAAATTTAGTCCTATCTGGTAATTAAGGATAAATGGTTTTAACGGTGCTATATAGATTATTTTTCTACATTTCCTAAAAGATATATATGATTGATCTCTGCCATTCGGCAGGCCTCTGGGGCTAATGGCCTCGCACCACTGCGCAGTAAATTTTTTATTTGGAATAATTTACTTTCAAAATCGTATACACTAAATGTAGATAACGGTCCAAATCGTGATACTGTTAAATGACACAAATTATGAATATCACATGAAATAGAATCTACACCAAACATATTCTGTAGTATGTCGAAGAGTATTTATATTTTTGTAATGTATTTTTCCATTTAGTTTTTGCTATAATTTAAAAAGTAAAAATTACAAAATGCAACTTGCAAATGATGTCAAACAGTATGTTCTCTAAACAGCTAATTTGCTAAAATAACCAAGTACTGACTCCTGGTAATTGTGTTATTTTTATTCTTGTTAATTTGCCGACATAAATGTAAATAAGCAACAATATAGGATATT
This sequence comes from Tipula lateralis, assembly GCA_963932295.1. NCBI lineage: Eukaryota > Metazoa > Arthropoda > Insecta > Diptera > Tipulidae > Tipula > Tipula lateralis. The sequence continues at coordinate 21,898,446 of OZ010738.1, read as the reverse complement.
ACCTTTTATGGTAACTTATTTGCTATTTAACCAAATAGCTATCATAGTGACTACTCTGCAATTATTGTGGGAGTAAATTGCTCCTATAAAAACTTTTTAGTAATATCCAAAAATTAGTTATATTTTTGGTGAAAAAAACGTTTTCCTGACAAATGAATAATGTTAAAAGACTATTAACTATTTAGTCATAGAAACTGGTCAATGTGACCAAAAAAGTGACAAAATAATGCTATAAAAGCTAAAAAGAAATTCTATTGTTACTTGGAAGGTTGAGCAGTTTTACTTTACTTATTCTCTTTGCTTTAATACCTTTCACACCCTCTTGATTTACCTCCTGGAACTATTGGCTATTTGCAAACTTTAAGAAATATCTGAACAGCGTAGGAAATTAGATTTTTGTATCCTCCCTAAAACGTATTCTTCAAGTCTATAAGCACTGGCCACATGTGTTTTAACTCCAACTATTTGGCTGAAAATTTGCAATTAAATTTCCAGATTCATTACCATGTGTTCATTCGGTGAAGTTTACTTAGCTATTTTAATTGTTGCGCAGCATAATCTTAAAAATTGTGACTGCACATAATATGTGACATCACAAAAGACAAGCGATAAGAAAAAGTTACAATAAATTTATCATCCTCCCCCTCGCTTTTTCACGTTCTTGGCGAATCTCTCTTGTTTTTGTAAATAATTAACACATACATATACTGAATCCCACATGAATGGGAAAAGTAAGTTTTCATTTAATTTAAATTTTCCTTTTTTTTTGTTAATTCGGAAAAAAAATAATTTTTCCTATAATTTTTTTCTATGCAGACGACTAGAAAAACAACAAAAAAAAATATTGTTGATAATTTTTATATTTTCAATTGTGTTTTTCATTTATATATTTTCTATTATAGAAATTATGATTCTCCTTATTTCGAGGATTTCGAGTAATGAAGACAATACAACAACAGTTAAAGTAAAAAAAAAACAACAGAACACTGATGGTGTTGAGTTGACGATGGGTGTTTTGTTGTGCCGTTCGTTTGAATATTTACTATTTGTTTGAAAAGTGGGAAAATATGTACGTTAGACTAAACAAAACATTGAAGAGAGAAGGAAACTGGTATGAAATAAAAAGGAAAAGTTTTGTTGGGAAAATTCTATAGAATTTAATAATGTATTGTTTATAGGTGTCGCTGCAAAATATCTATCATTAATTAAATGAATATATAACAATAAAAAATGGTTTATTGTTTTGTTATCATTGTCTTAAATTTGTGAGAGGATTCCGTTTTGTATACTATATATTTTTGTGTTTTATTGTCTTTAATTCCTTTTCAAGGAGTGTTCTGTCGTACAATTCCATTTCCTTTTGATGGGGGCTGAGCCATACACATATACCATAGTATAACTCACGATTGCAAATTTATATACGATCGGATGATGTCTTCCTAATTAGTTTACATAAATACGACCGCACTATACCAGACAAACTATAAAATTAATTTTTATCATCAAAATAAAATTAGTTTTTATAACAGCAAAGTTATCCCCCAAAAAATATAAAACTGAAACACCAACCCTCTAAATTTAATAAAGAGATACCTTCAGTAAATGATGGTTACACTATATTTGGTATGAGACACGATATCAGCACTACCATTAAAAATGAAAAACATGGAAAATGGCAAAAAAAAAAAAAATTTTTTTTTGTTGTTCTGAGTAACAATAACACGTTGTTGTAACATCACTTTTAGAATGTAAAACTAGAATAGTTTCAACTATTATCTGTTTCTCATGTTGTTGTAGTTATATATACATAGTAGTTGCTATTATTACTGATGCTGATATTGTAAATGTTATTTGTATGTTTGAATTTTAATTATAAGTGAAATTTACAGAATAAATATATAAAATTAAAATTACATTTTTGTTGGTTCATTTATGTTGTACTATTATCAACTATATAGCATTATGATAATAAACACTTGATTAACATAATGAGGTGGACACATATTTGATATAATAAGCTTTTCTCGTATATATTGAAGTGAGTATAACAATGTATAACATTGTTATTAACTGTCGACTAGGCTGTGTCAACTATTGTTATAATTATGTATGGGCCGAATTCATGTCTTAAATAGTCTCGTAAAAGAAGGAAAAGATTTAGTGGTTATAGATGCATATCGACAAATATGAAAGTGTTAAATTGCTTGGTAACTAATACGGACAGCAAAAATACCACATTATGGTTACGAAATCTTTTGAAGGATACGGAAACTAGACTTAATAAAAAACTTCAAGCGTCTAGAGTGCCGAAAATAAAATGAGTAAAAGCTTAAATGCAGCGTTGCGCAAAAGACCTGCTACCATTTTAATTGCGCGCCATCTTGGTTATGTGACGTTTAGCTCAGTTTCGCTTTAACCATTGTGTTGTGTAGACGGCCCAGTTTTCTAATGAATAAATATACGCTACAAGAACGAGCAGAAATAGTGAAAATATTTATTGAAAATAATCGTTGCATTATTTCCACTCAGCGGAAATTGCGTCAAAAATATTCTAATCGTCCAGTGCCTCACAAAACGGTATGACAGTAGACCGATCTCGTTTTGAAAGACAACGGACGTCTCGTAACGCTGAAAATGTGGCTCTGGTGCGAAATAGTGTTCCAAAGTCTCCAGAAACATCAATTCAGAGACGTGGTTCCCAGTTACACATTTCTGCACGCAGTTAAAGGTGAATTTAGAAAACTGATTTGAAAATGTTCACGTATAAAATGCAATTAGTCCAAAAATTGCTACCGAGTGATCCTGATCAACGAGTTGAGTACAGTAATGCAATCCTAAGGCTGTCTGGTGAAATTGAAGATTTTTCGTCTTAATTTATAATGAGCGATGAAGCCCATTTTCATCTCAACACAGAATCCTCAATTAATTCCACAGTCCGTTCAACAATTTAACTATTGAATGAGGTTTTTCCGCGAAGACTAATTTCGTGAAATTTCGTGTTAGACTGTCGTGAGACAGGTTAGTTTTACCCTACTGATGAGTCGTTGTTGCGATAGCATTCCTGCATAGTACGAGAATACGGTTCTAGTTCCGTAACCTGTTGAGTGTACGCTTTTAAGATTAGATATTAACATTTTAAGACGAATGTTCATCCTGGTAACAGGAATTGCCGTAGAGACGACGTTGGGACTTACAGAAAGAGTTTTCTTTTCTGTTTCATAGACATACTACCTTGAAAAGTCTAGAAGAGCATGACATTTACTGTTGTGTCGGTATTCTCCCTTCGGACCTTCAAAATCTATGGAAGGGTTACGCAAATTCTCAACAGACCGTACCGATATCCGCAGCTGGTCTTCAAGATGAAGAGTCTCCATTCGATAGATTAATGTAGGTCGGGGAATTCCGCAAATTAGATCCGTAACTTTGGGATAAGGATTGGCTCTGAAAATTGAGCTGGCTCGGGCTTGATTAGAATGTGATAATATGACCGATAGTATCTTTTCATTTGAGTGAAGGTATGCAATATACTATCCTCAGATTCGAAAGAATACGCCAAGTCGCCATTGCGGATTATTCTTGCTAAATATGTGAATAAATGATTTTATTCTTTAACGACCATCATTTAACAATTAATTCAGAACTGGCACGGACCAGAAGAATCCGACTGTCTAATTAATACAAAGCATTGTGATAGCCCTAGCAGGTGATGGCACAATGTGATTTCTGCCCAGTGCTCTGAATGTCCAAATGCCTCGTCATCTAGTTAGTGACGCGCATGAATAGATTAACGACCACTGTCCCTATCTACTATCTAGTCAAACCACAGCAAAGGGAACGGGCTTGGAAAAATTAGCGGGAAAAGAAGACCCTGTTGTCCTTGACTCTATAGTCTGGCACTGTAAGGAGACACAAAAGATGTAGCATAAGTGGGAGATTTAGTTTACTAGACCAAAAATGAAATACCACAACTCTTATTGTTTCTTTACTTACTTGATCAAGTGCACACAGAAGCTATTCACTTATGTGATAGATGTGTTCTCACTACGTTTATAGATTCCAAATATCAATATGGATTTATGGTACTTGTACTCATTATTCAGGTATGATTCGAGTTTGACTGGGGTGGTATATCTTTCAAATAATAACGAAGGTGTCCCAAGGTCAGCTCAGTGCGGAAGGAAACCACACATTGAGCAATAGGGTATATGCTGGCTTGATCTTGATGTTCAGTACACATTGAGACTGCTAAAGCATGGCCTATCGATCCCTTTGGCATTAAAGAGTTTTTAGTAAGAGGTGTCAGAAAAATTACCACAGGGATAACTGGCTTGTTGCGGCCTAGCGTTCATAGCGACGGTTAGGCCGTCATGAGACAGGTTTATTTTACCCCATACTGATGAGTCGTGGTCGCGATAGCATTCGTGCGTAGTACAAGAGGAAACGCAGGTACGGACCCATGGTTCAATACTTGTTTGAAAAAACAGTGGATGATCCTGTTGGATTATGCCTGAACACATCTAAGGTCGTATCCAAGATAGTCTGAAACAATAGAAATTGGGCATTAATTACATTGTTAGGCTTAAACTATTAACTAGAACTTCAGATTTATATTCAGTTTGATACTTTATGGTTAAATTGATGCCATTGAAATTCTCTGGTCAAAAACGACTATTAGCTATTATCATGCTTATAGAAGTATGATATCATATTTATCTTTTTTTAAACGAAGTTGTAGGCAATCAAAATGGAACACTAAACCAGCAATATTTTGAAATTTTCCCTATTATAAATAAGGGCCTTACATGTTCACTCTATGTAACAAAGATTGAAACTACGAAGGTGGGCAGTGGGCACTGCCAGTCACACAAAATAGATTTTTTATTATTTTGAAAAAAACAACATTTTTATTGAAATTTGGGCTACATAAATATGGGTCAATAGCACAAATCTCGACATATAGCTGGTCTTGTAGGCTTACTCATAGTGGACATGATACCAAATCACATGAGATCGTTTATTTAATAACTGTAATAAATAAATTGTACCTAGACAATTATTAACAAGTGCTTTCGGATGTATTAAATTTTATACTATTGAGAATCCTCAGTTTTTATGATACTAGACGTTTGAAATTAATTACACAATTTTCTGGGATGGGATGAAATAAGTATTACCCAGAGTTGTTAAACTACATGCAAATTATGATAAGGAAATTGGAAATTGTGCTTAAATAAATCTAAAGAATCATTTTCTGATTCTGAAAAAGGAAATTAAACAGTTGATGCCAAATTGATGCAAATTTGGCTGATGACGATTCTATTATTGAAACCGAATTGGGTGTGAGTTAAAATTAAAATCAAAACAAAATTAAATAACTTTATTTAAAAGGATGAGAAATTCACAACTTAAGATTAACTATAGTAATTTTTTTTCAGGCCGCTTTTGCTTCAGAACCAAATTCAAATTTGTGTAAGGATTCAAACGAGATTGAATCCTCATTCATTGAGCAGTCATCTTCTCTTAGTGGCCCCGAAAGTTCCACTTCAACTTCATCCACGCCAATACGGTCATTTCTAATTTCGTCGGGATTTGGTTCATTAACATCGTCATCGCCAAGGACTTCATCAAATAATCGTAAAACAGCTTTTCGCAGCCCAGAAGATCCTTCGCGGAAGAAAATGATTGCATCACAAAGGAACATAATAAATTATGTTTTTTGGATTCTCACGACTTCGGAGACGGGAGATGAATTAAATAAAATATGTGAAAAATCTATTCAAATGGCAAAGGCGAAATTTGGAACCCAGATATACGGAGTAGTGAGCTACAATGCCAAAAATATGATGACAATGGGGCGAAAATCTCATTTATGGGACAGTAAATATAGTAGCCACACTGAAAATTTACTGGCGAAGGATATAACTAATAAGGAAACCGCTGCAAAAGAAAGAAAAGTACTTGTGCAATTTAAAAATCCAGATATGGAACGTCTGGTCATACAAAATAAGGGATCAACAATAAAAATGCCTGGAGAAACTCGTTGGTGCAGGTATAGAGATGCATTTTCTTGCTTTGTGAATAATTTATGGTGTACTGTGCATATATTACTTGATTGATGTACTTTAATTTATTATTCTCTCAGCTTCCAGAAGAGTATCAAGAATAACTTAATAAAAGAAAATCAATTATTTGCATCCTGTTTATAGAGGGAGGGACTTGGATGCAAATCAGTTTGATGTAGTGGATCAGTTTCTTTTAGATAGTCTGGATAGTAGCGGACTGGACAGCCTTCAACAATTTAAATTAAACGAAGATATATTTGAAACATTAAAAGTCAAACTGGTAACAAAACCACGGTCTTTCTGGTCCTTAACAGAGAGGCGACACAAGGAGCTTGCTAGTCTGGCTAATTAACTATTAAAGATACCGGCCCCTAATCAGCCCAGTTGGAGCGGTTATTTAGTGTCGAAATAGAGTACAGTCCACTACATTCCAAAAATTATTACACACATATTATTCATTGAAACTCAATGATAAACATCAAAACGAAATAGAATTTGAGGAAGACATAATTATATCTAATTCAGAATAATTGATAGAACATATTGTGTCGTTTTTTGAATTTCTGATTCTAATTCGTTTTGATGTTCATGTTCATAAATATTCAAAAAAATAAAGAAAACATTGAATTTGTAAACAAAACCCCGCTTTTTATTTGCGAAACTACACTTTCTTAAGTTTATTCATTTAAATCATAAAATTATAGTGATGTAGTCAATGAAGTAGTTAATTGAAAATTTTTACTATACGTAGGTTTTAATAAACTACGCGTAGTTTTTGAGGTAGTTTTTAGCGTTGTTAACTACTTAACAACTCCGGTATGATCCCATGAACATTTTATTTCTGTTCTGGAGGTCGATTCTCGTTCTGTGAATAAATTGCGTGAAAAAAAACATTTCATTTCTTTTTTCACACACGTTTTTCATTTTAATATTTCACAAAGCTAAATGATGCGATTTTCGTTGAACTTTTGAAAAAAACTTGCTAGTATTAATATAAAAAGTGTGTTATTTTATATTTTATTTCCTTTAAACTATTTAAAATATTTGCCAAAATATTTAGTTTGCGTTGTTCAATGTTCAGTTTCTCTGTTTGAGTTCAATTTTTTCCTCCAATTTTATCATCTCGGTCAAATAGTTTTCTTTTTTCGTTTGGTCCATCGCGGTTAGTTCTTCTGACTGATAACGGAGTAAAAGTTGGTGCCTGAGCATCCACTGTCTGAATGGTCAAGGTTTTGTCAGTTTCAATATCCACTGATGTTCCTAGAATTCGTGGAACCTCTTCAGCGATTCGTACTGATTCGTAAAGGTCAGTTGATGGCTGAAAGCTTCTGGATAGTCGAATCTATACATATAATATCAATTATTGTAATAAAAAAAAGTGTTGATAGTATTGATTAATCACACAATGGATTGTTGTTCGCCAAGTTCTAGCTAATCAACGTCTTCATCAATGGCTAGTGGCGTCATTATTCCTACCCATCTGCTCAAGTTCAGTTAATGGTTTTATGGCTTTTTATGGCGTACAATCTGAAATAAAACTGTAAAATGATAATGGATTTGAAAAAAGTTTGGTTATTAATGTTACTTGTGATCCTTCCAAAATTTCCTCCAGTTTTAGCTTTCCTTACAGATTTAATTGTGTGCCCAAATAGTTTCAGTCCGCATCTCGCGTCCGAACCCCATCTATACTTATTTAAACTAATATTATAATAATAAAAGTAAAATTTAATAACATTAAATACAATTAATAAAACTAAAATAGATTTTTTTTAATTGAAGATAAACCCACCTATCATGTGCTAAATCTAAATTCATTTTCAAAAAATCAATCAGAAATATTTTTTGTGCTTCAATAGGTAATTTTCCTTCGAGCGTTTTCTCCATTTTCCTATATAAAATTAATAAAAATTCACACCTTGTTGCATACACTTATAATTGAAATATAATTAACGTGATTGTCACATTTAGGGATTACCCTAAAATAAACCGGAAAATAACCCTACATATTGTTTCTTAATTTTATTTTATACAAATTAATTTTAAAATATATTTGGCAATCCGTCAATTATAATTTTGTATCTAAATTATACATTTATTTTAAATGTGGCAATACCGTTAAGTATATGTAACTAATGTATGGAACAGGCTGTGAATATTTATGGTTAAGATTTTCATTAATTTTAAATAGGAAAATGGAGAAAACACCCAAAGGAAAAAGACCTACTGAAGGACAAAAAGCATTCCTAATTGATTTTTTGGAAATTAATTTAGAGTTGGCAGATGAGAGGTGAGTTTATCTTCAATATAAAAATGTTTATTTGTTTTATTAATAGTATTATTGTTATTTAATATTACTATTATTGTTATATAGGTTTACATCAGTGGATGGGGCTCGGACGCCCGATGCGGACTGGAACCATTTGGGAACACAATTAAATGCATTAGGAGGGGCAAATAAAGATGGCTCAAAGTGAAGAAAATTTTGGAAAGATCAAAAGTTAGTTTCATAACCCAATTTTTTCAAACCCATTATTATTTTACCATTTTATTTCAGATTGTACGAAAAAGAGAGACACTCCTTGATAAAGGCCATGACCAATAAGAGCGGGGTTAATGGTTTAAAAGTCATAAAACCATTAACCGAACTTGAGGAGAGGGTTTTAGGAATTATGACTCCACAAGCCGTTAATTACAATAATTGATATTATTTACATAAATCCGACCATTCAGCAGCTCTCAACCAGAAACAGTCCTTTGCAACTCAGTGAGGATTGTTGAAGAGGTTCCACTAGTTCCAGGTACAGATATAATCCTAACCGCGCAGCCAGAGAATGCTCAGGCACCAACTTCTACTTGGCCATCAGTTAGGAGAAATAAACGCACCAGACCAAACGTGATGATGAATGAAGAAAACTATTTGGCAAAGATGATGAAATTGAAGGAAAAGAAAATTGAACTTAAAGAAGAAAAATTAAAAATTGAAAAACTAAACATTTTAAAAAATATTTTGGATAGTTAAAATGAAATAGAAAATAAAACATAAAATAATAAAATAACTAATAACGGCTAAAACTGGCTGGCTATATATTTCTGCAGTCTCAGTTTCATCATCACTATCGTCGTTCTCTGATATATTATCCGGTAAAGGAATACGAGCTATTATTAAAATATTATAAAGGACAGCACACGCATTTATTATTTTTCCGGCTTTTTCAGGACTATAGAATAGAACTCTCTCCTTGGATAAACACCGGAGTCTGCTTTTTAATATACCTATGCATCACTCTACCTTGCTCCGTGTTATCTTGTGTGCTACATTATAATTTTTTTCACCGTCCGTCACAGCGGTTTTGATAGGAGTCATTAACCACGGCTGTAATGGGTAACCACTATCTCCCAATAGCCAAAAATTACGTTCCCCATTCGAGTATTTTTGTTCCAGGATTCGTTTCAAATTTTATCGAGCCCATATATAAGCATCATGTGCCGTACCTCCACATCTTGCATTTAAATTAAATATAAAATTATTTGCATCGCAAACAATTTTCACGTTCTTTGAATGGCCACCTTTTCTCCAATAGAAGACGTGTTCGATACTACTGTTCGGTGCACAAATTCGAATATGGGTGCCATCGATCAACCCTATAACACCAGGGAAGTTCGATATTTGAAAATTTTTTTGTTTTGAATCAATAATTTCTTGGGCCGTTGGAAATCGCACGTATTCGTGGGCAATTAAATTAAGCGCTTCCGCTATTTCAGTGATACTTCGACTGACCGACGTTTGAGACATCGTGGCCATGACGTCATTGCCAACAGTCCGCTGGAAACTTCCGGTTGCAAAAAATCTTAGTGCATACAGCACTTTTAAGAACGACGGAATCGCATGTATTCTTTGGTTCTCGTTTAACAACGGCGCAAAAGTGTCTTTCAGATAGTATTTCAAAAGGATTTTGGGTATCCCTCAGACGCCGTCTTATGACTCGAATATTGTCTCTGAAACGCAGGATAACTTCACACATTTGTAAAAATTTGGTCAAACGTATTCTTAAAATCGTTCTTAGGAGATATCGTTAACCACATTATTCAAAATAAATGTATCAAATAATTCTTAGAAATTCGGTTCAAATTTCAAAACCAAATAAACACCTACAAAGGAAAAAGCCATTATCAAACTTTCAATCATTAAATTTATAAAACAAAAAACTCTTAAAACAATGTTTTAACCGTTTTATGCGTATTTATGTGTATTTTTTATGATTTTCCATCTAATGTTGTTAAATTACAATAATTTTTAGTAACCCTTTCATTTTAATTTAGAAACAAACAAAAAAATTTGAATAATAATGAAAATCCATTAAACCGAAATTACCAGCACACTGAAAAAAATAGAATGGAAATTCTACCTTTACATATGTTAACTTCTTATTAAAATATAAAACAAAAAATGTGTTTTTTATTGTTTCGGGTAATAAGTTTTTGCTGCAACCCTGTATAGTAACACAATAATTCGTAAACGATGAGAAAACACGTGATTATATACTTCACACACCGGTATGTACGCGCATACGCCAAATAGGGTTCATATATAGATGATATGCATCTTATAATCATTTAAATATATTCAAATCTTCTAATAGTCGTAGAACAAACAATACAGCAATAAGCGATTTACAATCATTAACGTGCTTAGCCATTGTGTGTCTCAACCATTTCATCAAGTCGTTAAAACTCAAGAAACAGACTAGTTAAAATCTATAACATGTATTTTACGAGATCATAAAAAATAATTTCGAGATTTTATATTTCGATTAAAAACAATTAAATTATGGTTATGATATCGTCTAATTACAAAAAAAAAAAAAAATTAACGAAAGAAGCAAAAGCAAAATGTAATCTTAAATAATATAATAATTTCTTATCAAAGATTTGGAATCTACTTTGTTGTATAAAAAAAAATACGGGCCAAAATAGAAAAGAAATTATGTTTGTTAATAAAAATAAAACCGTTTAATTGCTTATTTTTAAGTGAATACTAAAAGTATTAAAATTATGATTAAAAGCTATTAACACCTCATGCCAAGTAGTTTAACCCGATTTAATGAGAAATTATTAACTAAAATGATGGTAACATAAGATTAGGTGAGGTTATGTATCGTACACAAAATAATTGCTAGAAATGTAATCAACGTTTCGACTTTCTTTCGAGTCAAGGTGAATTGATCAGAATAGGGATATAGAAAGATTGTAATGGATCGTAATCTGTGTACTAACTGTTTGAAATCATCACAGCTTGTTGCACAATGAGTGACGTGGGCGTTAGCAAATAAAAAAAAAAGTTTTCTATTTTGACACTATATTTCAATTTTTAACTTTTTTTTAACAATTTTTAAAAATGTGATCACAGATAATATATACTTTGTACAGAATAATATCTTCGCTTACTATTTAGTTCTACGCTGCAGAAATATGATTTTTGTTTTTGCATTTCAAGTGATTTTCTATTAAAGGAGTACGACAAAAACATATCTTTGGGGCCTAATGAAATAAAAACTAAAAAGAGGCAATCAGAAACGCCTAGCTATTAGAATTGCATGGAAAAAAAAATCAATCCATGCAATTTTTTATATGAAAGAGAAATAAGTTAGCGATGATAAAATATGTTAAAAGAGACCAACACTAGCCGTGTTTCTTGACGCACAGTGATCCGGATCAGATCACATTTTCCATGCAAACCGAAGACACATTTTGATCCAAAATGAAATTTGGATCAAAATGTGTCTTTGGTTTGCATGGAAAATGTGATCTGATCCGGATCACTGTGCGTCAAGAAACACGGCTACTATTTCAATATTATTTTTATATTTATATTGAAAAATCGATGACTGAAAGACTGTAAACGCGTCTCAACTATAAGACTTACGAACCATTGATGCACAATGTATGTGGTGAGTCAAATAATTGCCAAAAATGTCTTATCAACATATGTATCCGAATGAATTTCAAAAAATGAGTGTCGGTTTAGCAAAATCCACAATAAGCTATACAGTTTCATGTACAATTCGAACAGTTTTAAAAACTTGCCCGGAAATATTTGGAGATGATATAGACAAAGCGTTACCAAGGGCCGATCTGTTGGAACGATTTAATAATACATATAAACGATTGAATTGATATTTAATATTACAAACATGGATCACCATATCACCAGCCAATATCAGTTAACAATAGCTTGTTTAAGTATTTAAATACGAGTTTAGAGTATTTGCAATCATTAGAAGTAATTTCTTCTACGCAAAATTATTTTAAGTTTTTAAAATGATACAATCTTACAATGCAAGAAGAAATTCAATTAATTGAGTAGTTAGAACGGTTTTATGGTGTGGATTCTTTCAAAACTGGAAATACAGATCAAGATTCATTAGAATTTTTTTCAATTTTAAGAGGCAACGTTGGTTTTAACAGAACACCCAGTGCATATCAGAAGGGTGTTCACATGGGGAAGATAATGAGCCACCAAATAATTTTCCAATCAATGAGCAGTAATTTCTTACCGGATGATTGTGATATTTTAAACATTGCCTGAAACAATTTGCAATAGAGTACCACGAAAGCTTAAAGACTTGTGTTGCGAACTATAACCTTTTTGAAACAGACGAAACTCCCATGCTGAATTCAAATGATGTGCTGAAGTCAAATGCTATTATGCATTTTGCAGGATACTGTGCATTTAAAAAAATTACGTGTATGAGATACCAGAAAATTCTAACAGATCCTGATAAAAGTGTCACTCTAAACGATACTCTTATATTCGAAAAAAAATTATTGAAACGAATTTGAAAATTTTGGTTCTTTAAAAGCACCTTCAAATGAATACGGGAAAGTGGCAATCTTAATCACTATCTTATTTGAAAAGATTTAAAAAAAGTTTTTGTCATATAGCAAACATTTTGGAAATAATTAAAAGAAGAATGCGTGCTAAATATAAAAGAACATTATCCTTCCTTTTTTCCTGCTGAAGATTCTGAATGTTTTGACCATTTCAAAAATTTAATAAACAATATTTAATATTTTACCTGTGCTGCTTAGAAATAATGCAAATAACCAATTCAAAACAAATAATTCAATCATTAAAAATTTAGAACGAGTACTTATCATTTATCCTTGATAATTTAAATCTAAAAAGCATTATTTTTTTTATATAAACCTTTGGAAAATGGGTGCTAAGGAAAGAATTTTGATAATTACGGTTTTTTCATTTAAACAACCATTTAACCTTAATCGGCTTCCATCGCGAGTCCAACTAGAGGAAACCACTTAACTCTCAACACCGTTATTGAGTTCCGTCGTTTCTTGCTGGGTGTGTCCTTAAATGCATCCTGAAATTGGGAAATCAGGGTATTATAATTGGAGCGAAACAGGAGCATTTTGCAAAATACACAATTCGAAAATTACAAATGTTTTATCTTAATTGTTCTTAAATTCAACAAAATCATCAAAATAAAAAATGAAAACTCTAAGGTAACAAAAATGAAAAATTTCAGATGAAAATAAGAAAATTCGAATTGAGTAGATATTAACCTTGAATTTCAACTATGGGTAAATTACCAACTAAGGGTAAGTATGCAACATCATAACTATGTATATAATTTTGTCTGTGGATGATAAACTCATTCATAAAACAGCAGAGAATTCAAAACGTTTTACGTTTCTGATTGGTCTCGAAATTTTAATAAAATAAGGATCGACAATATCTGATTCATTTTCAAATGAAAAATATGTACTGTACTAAAATAATCAAAATAGCACAAAATGACGATACCGATATTTCATTAGGCCCATAGATATATTTTTGTCGTACTCCTTTAATAGAAAATCACTTGAAATGCAAAAAGAAAAATCATATTTCGGCAGCGTAGAACTAAATAGTAAGCGAAGATATTAATCTGTACAAAGTATATATGATCTGTGCTAATATTCTACAACGATACCTTGATTCGGACCGTCCTCTCCCCTTGCTCTTCCTCCACCTCCCAATTTAATAGACAATTTGGTTTTATTTTTCGGCGCCAGCTTGCACACTCGAATGTGGCTAGCTCTCTTCGATTGACTAAGGACCTTCGGGCTGGGTGTAAAAATGTGGGAAGGGTTGTACTGTATTTCTACGTGTCACTTTTTTGTCTCCCTCTATCCGCTCGTTCCAGAACTCCTCTTAATGTCGAGCAAACACCGCAATCGCTCGCGTTTCACTTATCGATTGTCTTCACGTGGCTCTTGGCATCTTCACCTTCACTGACAACGTGATTTACCACTTGTTCTCGTTTCTCCTTTCTTGATCCGCACTGTTCAATTAATTTCTCTTTTATCTGTTTTTTTTTATCTGTTACCAAAATTTAACTACGGTTGCTCGTCGAGATGCAACCAATTTGTTTGGCATTTGGCTGACGTATCAGTATCACTGTCATATGAATCGTTTTGTTCTATTTGTGGTGTTGTGTGGTGATTTGTTATTTGTGTTTTTGTTTACAGTGAACTTGTGTTTATTTAATCGGTTCATGTAATAAGTGTTCGTTACTGTGATTATTGATTTCGCCGTATAACCGAACTTAATTTACCCTTCCACTTTGGCCCAATTATTGCATCAACCCCCTTTTAACCTTTACTAATTGATTGTATTTTTATATTTCGCGATATTCTCTCAGATCGTTAGCGTGAAACTTCCCAATAATTTTGCCTTCCATATTCTCTATGAGATACGTTCAATTTTTTGCCGCTCTTACCACCCTATATTTCTCAAATACACTATCCAATTTACAGTTGTAATTAGCGACTGCGTTAGATTGCGGGAATGACTTCTTCAACACGTATTCACCGGGTTGGTATCGTGAATACTTTTCATATGTGTAGCCGGATCCTTTCCATTACCTCGCTTTTTATCGTTAGTGAGATTAGAATTAGTGGAACTCTTACCTCTCATATCCTTCCGAAACACAGCGAAACATGGTGTAAATCACGAGCTTTAATGCTCATCCCAATTTTGCTGATCTTTTTCGATATAATTTCTGATGGCGGCTAACACGCTGCGGTTGATTCGCTCAACCCTATTGGCTTGCGGATGATACACCGCATTCAGTCAGTGGTCAACCCTTTTAAAATTTGTCGATGTGAACTGACTTCCATTGTCGGTGATCACTATTGATGGCACTCCAAATGTCAGGAATACCTTCTCATCGGCTTCAACATCACGAATTTCGTAAATACATCCAGTACCACCAATAAGTACTGGTTCCCTTGTTTTGGTCGCGGGTATGGGCTCATGTTATTCACTACGATCATTTCCCATGGTTGCGTTGGCGTCCGATTGTCTTCCCAAAGGTACCCTATTTGCATTGTTGCTGTGCTTGTTGAATTGACAGCCCTTCCATGCCTTTACATACTTGCGAACATCTCTTCTCATCTGTGGCCAAAAATATGTCATCTGAATTCGCTTGAACGTTTAAAAGAATCCCATGTATGCTGCTAAGGGTTTATCATAGTTTTCCTTTAGCACTTCCTGTCTCAGTGTGTGTATGGACGTATAACTTCCACCTCATCTCACTAGTCCTATCTCCAGATTGGTGGCGACAATACTTATACAGCTTATTTCCTTGAAGCTTGTAGTCGGGATATCCATTTGCATTCTGCTCAACACCTTCATCATCATACTGTTGATCGGAGATTGGTGATCCTCTACACCATGTGAGTGACCCGACTTCCGACAATTCCAACACTAGAATGATTTTCGCCCATATTTTCGCTGGTTTCGATCTCTTGAAAGTTGGTCTTTGGGTTTCTCTAATCGTTGCTACCTCCGGTAATGATTCATTTAGTTCCTCCACCGCTGCACACTGCCTTGACGTAACTGATATTTATGTTTGATTTTAATTCCCTCTTTATTTCCGACCCCGTTTCAAATGCCCCAACGATTTTGGGCAATTATGAAGAATTTAAAACTAACACCGACTCATTACCCAAGTCTTATTGTGAGAACCATTTTAAGAAGAATTTTATTCGAGACCATGATGGCAAGTTTGTAGTAAAACTGCCGTTTTTAAATAGCCCATCATTACTAGGTGATTCATCATTCATGGCAAAAAAGAGATTTCTAATGTTAGAAAGGCGTCTTAATAATAACCTGAAAATTAGAAAAGACTACAATACTTTCATAAGCGGATATGAGGAGTTAAATTACATGAGCTTAGTAAATAATATTGAATCTCTTGACCATTATTAACCTCATTGCTCAATGGGTTGTTAATGAATGAACCTGTACTTCAAAATGAATTATTCGCTGTCTTACTGTGATAAGCATGAGGTACTGCAGATATCTGCAAAATGTATCGCCAAATCATTCTGAATTCCGATGACTAAAGTTATCATAATATATTTTCTGGCGATATAATTCTTCAGATGAGATTCAAACATTTAAATTACAAACAGTTACATATGGTACTATGTCAGCGCCATTTTTAATAACACGGTGCCTACTTCAGTTATCACTCGACTTTCAACACTCAACCATTGCAAGTGCTACCATTAGTGATGACTTTTATGTTGATGACATATTGTCAGGTGGTGACTCAATAAAAGAAGTAACTCAGTTAAAAACAGAGGTCACAATTATTCTGAAAAGCGCGGGACTTAACTTGAGGAAATGGTGTTCAAATAGATTAACTCTGCTTGTGACATATAGCAGAAGAGGATCGTGAAACATGTTATATAATCGATGTTAAATCGAACATAAAAACGTTAGGCATGTTTTGGAATCCTAACCATGATCATTTTAATATTAAAATCAATCTGGATTGTGACGTGACGTCAAGGGTTACGAACCGAATAGTTATATCGCAAGTGGCTAAAACATTTGACCCTCTTAGCTTAGTAGCTCCAATAGTAGCTGGGGAAAAGTTGTTACTACAAAAACTATGGTGCCTTAAAATAGATTGGGATGAAAGCCTTCCAATGGTCTATCACACCTACTGGGCTTACTTTCTTAGTGAACGTCAAAAACTAAGTACAATAAATATTCCACGTCATTTGTTCAATGGATGTGATAATTCCAACATTATCCAGCTGCATGGCTTCACTGATGCTAGTGAATAGGCCTACGGTGCTATACTATATGTACGATTCCCAATTCAAGATAATTATGCTTCCAATTTATTAAGTTCAAAATCACGATTTTTCCGACAATGGAACCAATTTCGTTTTGGATTCGGAATTGCATGGGCTGTATAAAATGCTACACAGTGCAGATTCTCAAGACCTGATCATTTCACTAATAACCAAGGATCATATAGTCTGAAATTTCGCACCACCTAGATCTCCACATTTTGAAGGAATATATGAATCTGCAGTTAATTCGGCTTAGTATCACCTGCGTCGTACAATGGGAAACGCTAACCTGACTTATGAGGAACTTCAGAAATTGTGCTAGTTAAATATTTGTATAAACAATATTGGTCTAGATGGCCAACTGAATATTTTCAACAACTCCAGCATCGATATTATTGGAAGAATGAAACAAAAAACATCCCGATAGTACGATCGTTATCATTAAAGACCAAGGTCTACCACCACTTTAATGGAAATTAGGTACAATTATAGAACTTCATCGATTGGCTTAGATGGTTAAGTACGAGTTGTAACAATTAAAACTGAGACTGGGTGTAATAAAGCGTGCTATTGCGAATGTTTGTCCATTGCCAGTTGATGTTGAACAACAGAGTGTTCAAGATGGAGGAGAAATGACAATGACCAGCAGTTAATATGAAATAAAATCCTAATCAATCTATTTAACTTTGTCAACAAATTCAACGAGATGAAAAACGCTTCGTCTCCATTATCAAGAAGCTTTAGCAATATTCGTAAAATTAATCAAATCGTAGCGCTACATAATTTCCAATTCAATCAAAATACATTAAAAACTACCGCCACTATAACAAACACTAATTTCAATTGAAAATTGACATTTAACCTCTTAACGTATCTCTCTATATATAATACCTCTAATTTATAAAAGAAATAACACAAATCAACAATCGCCATCATTAATCGAAGCAGAGATCACCACAATAACATCCATTTATAAAACAATTATCCGATCACAGTAGTTCTTGTATATAGCAGCACCACTCCATTGAAATCACCATTATCCATTCATGAAATTCCAACATACCTAATCTTAACATACATATTAATAATTAAGAATGAATTGAGGTGGTTGGTTAACGTTATTTGATTGAGGAGTAAAAGAAAACACTTAATTTTATATCAATTGTGAAAGACATAATCAAAATTGATCAAAACAAACCGATCCGACATGGATTAATCATAAATGAACATCATCGCGTATAACCAGCCCAAAACAACAAAAATCTGTTAAATTGCTGATTGTAATTCTGTTAAGTCACTACTGTTAATGGTGGTATAAATATCTTACCGCGACATAACAATAGACGTTATGTTCAGCTGTATGCGTATGTTTGTACATACATAACACATATATGTACATAAAAATTTGCATACTCATCGAATCAAAGTGATATTATGAGTCGAAATAATTTAATCATTAATCATGAAGTGTGAGATTTCATAAACAATAGATTGATTGTAGAGTAGTGAGCTTATTAGTGTTTAAAACAACCCCCCTATAGTGTATGTTTGTTATAATTAAAATGAAACTCTTTCGCGTTGCACGAATCAAAATTAGCATACCAACATTTTTGGCTGACTCATCTAATCATGAGAGGTGAAATTATGTTGTGTGTCTGATATTCATGTAATGTAAAATGGGTGTGGAAAGATTTGAGATGTTTATAAAGTTGTTAGATAAGATCGTCTTGTTATATATTTGATTGGTGTGTGTACTATAGAAAACTGAAATTCGTTTGGGAGTTGAGCCGGAAACAGATTTCAAACAAGATTTACATCAATTTAAAGAACACAGGAGGAAATACTTTTATGGGAACCCAACATACATCTCAACAGATTCCTTCAATTCGTTAGGTGGAATTAGGAAATAATTGAAAATCCGAAAGCTTTAACTGTCAAGCTATAAATGTAACTTCAGTTTTGTTATCAAACCATACAATATTGAACTTTATATTGGATCAGCTGGAGGATATGGATGAGGTTCAGATGAGTCGGCCAATGAGTTCTGCATTCCAACAAGTCGTCAAATCACCAATCGTAATCAAACGAGGAATGAAAACACGTTTTTGTATCCAACTCCTATCGGGATTCGAACGCCGTATCTTCAACTGCTGCAACTTGAACCACTGCGCCAATTGAATGGTTAAGCACTGTTGGGCATGTAAATTACACAATGTAATTACATAGGGTTAATTTTTACATCTTATATGTAAAAAACGTAAAAAACGATTTCATGTAAAAAACACTGACGCGCCATCTCTTATTAAATCTTATTTTAACTAAAACGCCATCTGTTAAAATCTTTTCTCACTATTTTATGAATAGAATTTGATAAATAATTAACTGTGTTTAATTTTTTTCGACTATAATTTTGAATTAGATTAAGACGTCACAATAATTATTGATATAGATTAAAATTATTTTAACTGACTCGGGTAAAGGTGAAAAAAATCGTTTTTCAACTAATAACGTGAACCTCCGACCTGAAAACTTAATGTTTAATAATGAGCAAATCGAACGTCGGTCAGTTTTTGACATTTTAAAACAGATGGCACTGCGAATGACGTTCTCTTCGTTTTTACATGTAATTTACGTTTTATGTAATTTACGCTGTTCTTTACATAGTTTACATAAACAATGTAAAAACGTTTTTTACATATAAAATCTCAACAGTGCGGTTAAGGCCAAATCTAAAATATATAATTGATGGACTAAAATATATAATGCGAAATCGGTTTGTGGATTTTTTTGATGTTTTCTGGACCTTAACAACCTCATATGGGTGTCTACTGCGCTCTGCATCATTTGTGCAGGTACGACCACATTTAAATTCAGCAATCCAGTTCTCTACCATTTGTCTCGATGGAGCAGAGTTCGGATAATGTTTATGTTAAAGTTTCTTCACAGTCACGAATCAGATTGCTCTCAAATGTACACAGTGTATTGTTTGAAGGTTGGTACTAAATAAAAACATAAGGAAAAATTCTAGTAACGCCATCTATGTGTCATTCTACGGACTTATTGAATATCTCATTGCTGCGTAAGTTGTACTAAAAGGTATGTTTTAGTACAACTTACGCAGTAAGTTCTAAAACCTTTGAGAATTTTTCAGCAGATCGAATGCTTGAAC
Source organism: Tipula lateralis (assembly GCA_963932295.1). Taxonomy (NCBI): domain Eukaryota; kingdom Metazoa; phylum Arthropoda; class Insecta; order Diptera; family Tipulidae; genus Tipula; species Tipula lateralis. The sequence goes on along the minus strand of OZ010738.1, from coordinate 21,878,061 downwards.
AAAGAACAATTATAAGAATCAAAAATTGTTATGACTGATAATTAAAGGCAGTAAAACACAACTTTGTAGAGTGGTTATATTCAAATTACGTCAGAAGGTCAGAGTCAAACAATGGTTGAAGAATATGGTGAATGTTATTTCAACAAGAGAAGCGAGCACATGTCACACAGCAAGGAAAAAAGACCAAACTTTTTCTACTGATCATGCCGTTTCATATGATATCTAGAAATTCTGACGCGACCAGCTTACAATCATATCTTACGATTTCATGGCAAGGAAATTTATCTGTTTGGTTTGCAAAAACTAAATCTAAATCCAATGAGTTCTGCATTGAAAACACTTTTGTTTCCAATCCCAGATGGTTAAGGCCAAATCTTATATATGTCATTACTGAAATCAAATTGACAATCCGATATTCTTAGAATTCAGACAACTACCCTAAAAGCGTCTTCGAAAATATGCTCAAAAGGTTTGCTATATGTGTGTAAACCGCAGGGGTTGTGTCCTTCCACTTTATAGAAGTTTTACGAAAGTATTTTGGCCTTAAAACTTGTAATAGTCAACTTGTGCAGGAATTAAAGCCAAACGACTATTGAATTTACATTTAAAAAAATGTTCTCCCATGAAGCCCATTTTTGGTTGAATGGGTACGTAAATAAGCCACTACACTTACAAAAATTATTGTTTGTTGCGCTGTATGGGCTGCCGAAGCCATTGGTCCATAAGTCTTCAAAACGATGATGGTCAGAATGTTACTGTCAATGGTAAGCCGTATAGGGGCATGATTAGACCCGCATACTATGGGACCCGAAAAATAGTGATCAAGCGAAACCCTGATGGAGGATCGTAGCAGTTCTGACGTGCAAATTGCGTGTCAGAATTTTGTATAGAAGCGAAAGACCAATCGAACCATTTAGTAGCTGGTTCTTTTCGAAGTTTTCCTCAGAATAGCTGGTGCATATTTATTTTTGGGAAAACAGTCTTACCTGGTAAAGCGAATAATTAGAGGAATTAGGGCTGGAACGAGCTCAACCTAATCTTAAACTTTAAATGAGTAAGATCCTCGACTTTTTTGATCGAAGTCATTAGAGGTTCCTTAATTATATAGTGTGCCTACAGTGGGCCCCATTTTTGGTAAGCAGAAGTGAGATAGTCGGATGAACCACACGGTTTGTTATGGCGCCAAAATTAATGTCTCATTCTGTACTATGAAATGTGTTGCTTGCATAGGACAGCAGGACGGTGGACATGGAAGGTCTAACCCGCTAAGGAATGTGTAACAAACCTGATGAGGGTACAATGATATGCATTGAAGTGTTTGGGGTAAACCTGCATGGAGCTATCATTTCCACAGATCTTGGTGGTTGTAGTGAATAATCGAATGAGATCTTGAAGGACTGATGTTGCGAAGGATTTCGTGTAAACAGTGATTGATCACGAGTTAGTCGGTCCTAAGCTCTTACAAACATTTGTAAAGTGTGAAACTTTTCTTTTCTTTTGTATTTTGTATAGGGCTTCAATCGTATTTCATTTTTAATAGGCGCCTCATGGTATAAGCAGACACATTGAGATTTTTCGCCAACTGTACTGCGCTTTGTTGTGGAATATGCTGAATCTTGCCTTTACCTTTTGAAATTTTTTCTGACGATGTTGCTGTTTTTGTATGTTCAACTCTATAGTGTTTTCGATGCTAGCCGTTTCATTGTAACGTGTCTGATAAACAATTATTTTATTGGCATGTAAATGTCGTATAGCTCATTAACAATGAGCTGGTTGCGATTTTCCAGCCAAATAAAGGGTGTAGATTGATGGTCGTTTGGCGCAAATTCCTACACAAGTTGAATCTTAAAAGCTTTTAAGCCAAGATCATTACGTAAAATTTTCCATAAAGTGGAAGCACACAACCTCAGTTGCTAAGAACGGCGATGATTTGATTGATTTGTATCTTCTCCAATGCTTTCCTGTACAGCGGCTACATCTTCTTCAGTGCACTTTTCAGCATCTCACGGGATGTAAATTTTCATTAAGAGTAAACATAGTCCGAAAACGATCTATCATTTTTCGAATTAGCCGCTCTGAAGGACGATTATGTATGCCATAAAATGGACGAAGTGCAGGATAAGTGTGACGAGGTTTGGCAACGTAGGTGGGAGCTTTTTGTTTGCTACAGGAGCGTGAAGTTGGCAACGATTCGAGTATATCGACCAAAATCCCGCTTATAGTCCCATAGATCACATTTTATATACATATAATATTGAGCACATGTTTAGTCGATTTAAGATGCTTTACCACCCTGTAATATCTAACACTAATCAAGCATTAAGAAAACCAAAGGGAAAATCAAATTTTTTCTATTTTGCATTGTAAATTATAATTAACATATGAATTTGAGTTGATTGGCTGTTTGGAATAAAACATAAAACATGGTTAACATTTTGCTATATCGCCTAACCGCCCCTTCACACAAAACATATTTTATACATGTATAAAAAGGGTTAGCGAGTTAAAGTCGAGCTTCTTGATACATAAATCTCATTAATCCAAAAATACTTGTGATTTTCTTGTTATATTTTTGCTTGTATGACTAAACCAAATACCAATGTTATTTCTAAAAAATTTCTTTTGTGGTTACACAAATGAAAAACCATTTTCTTCTGTATACATATACACAGATATGTGTAGTCGATATTGTTGCTTTTGTTGTAGCTCTGTTTTTATGGTATATTCATTCAAAAAATTATTTTGTTTACCAACATTAATATGTTTTGGTTAAGTTGTACTATTAATTTTGGAAAATTTATATAATAAAAAGGATGTTTTTTTTTGAAAAAAGGATATTTTTGTTTAATTACTACATGATTTTTGTGTAGATCTGTTTATTTTATTTTTATTTAGTTTGACATATTATTCGTTTTGATGTTAAACTTAAAATGGAAATTAGTTTTCACTCTGAAAACTTTTTCGGTTGACAAATTGTTTTTCGTGTATATTTAGAATAGTTTATTGTACCAATTAGATTTTGGGGTTAGTGTCGACATAACCTATTATGTTATATGTACGACTATTGAGACCTCACAAATTTGGGACTAGAATTTTCTATAATTGAGCGATTCCAAAATAACCATCACATTAAAGCATATCTCGATAGCTTATCAAGCTATGCCTTAGAGGTGTAAAGTTTCCCTTTAAAAATAGAGAAGGTTTCCCGGACACGCAATCTGAGGGCCATTGCAATCCAGAATGATTTTTGTGCTTAATCTCTCTTAAGTTAAGCCTCCTAATCGATATTTAGGCTCTCAATGAATCTGATAATATAGTTGGGAGGGGTTTGCATCACTCTATTCTGCTTAAAATGTCACTTTATTCGGGTTAAAGAGGGAAGTATACCATTAACATTTTAAAATAATATTAGCCAAGTGGCCGCAAAGATTGTAGAAGTCTGATAAATGAAGCTGGGTGCTGTAATCGTGACAGCTAATGATGAATGGGAGTTTAACTTTAACTCCACAGAGTGGCATTGATTGACAGCTAGGGCGCTGAATCAACCAGCCGATGAAGACGTGTCTTATGAAATATATGGCATCTTGACGTACAGTCATAGACTCGTTGTGTGATCGAAAAGATCAAATCCATCTCATCAGGCATATGCGACCGGACTTAATGTTTGTTGCATTTTGTATATATGTTGTGTGGCTATGTTGCAACAGTTCTAGCGAATTACAGAATTTTGAATCGAATTCTTTTTTCGATTATTTTGTTACTACTTCAGTATTGTGGCGTGACTATTCATCGTATTTGTGAACGCCACAAGGCCATATACGTTGCAGCACCATATCTTTTTCGTAAAATTTTTCCATGGCCAATTCGCACATTTGTGGCTGTATCCATATATTTGTGGCTGTGCACATTTGTGGCTGTATCTGAACACTATCCGCGATAACTTCACGAATTCCATCTTTAAGGGTTTTAATGGATTGTGTAGCATTGACTTATACTTTATCTTTCACGTGGCCCCAAAGCAAAAAGTCTAAAATCAGAAAGATCTCGGTGGCCAATTGTGATTACCTTTTCGAGAAATAACACGGTCAGGAAATTTTTCTGGCCAAATTGCGATTGTTACATTGCTTGTGTGACACCTAGCGACGTTTTGTGAAAATAAACGCTGGTCACAAAAAAAAAGCATTAATCATAGCTATGTAGCGCACCGTAGTTGCGCACCAGTCTCATTTTCGAAAAAGTAATGATCAAAACCTCACCTTATAAACCACACCAAACAGTGACACATTGAAAATGAAGAGGCTTTTCAACAATCATTCTTGATTTTTTTGAGACCTAAATGTTAAAAGTCTGCTTAGTATTAACGTAGCCTCGAAGGTGAAAATGGGCCTCATCCCTGAAGATGATTATTCAATAACAATCCGGATCATTTTGTTGCATTTCAAGAACCCAATCAGCGAAGATACGACGTTTATGGTGATCGAGCGGCTCGAGTTCTTGTGTTAACTGAACTTATAAGTCTTATGACCTAAGTCTTTAACCAAAATACGGTGTAATGTCGTTTTTGGAATGTCTAATTCCAAATATCGACGAGGAATCGATAAACCTGGGTTTTCTTGAACACTACTGGATATAGCAGTAATATTCTCAGTTATTCTTGAGTGACGCACATGGATTTGATTCTTCACATCACTGATATGTCCCAACAGCTTAAAACACGACGGCTAAAATGCGCTTTTGTTTTACGAACTGTGACTGGAAAAACTTCACCATACTGGTAGTGAGTTTGAACAATTTCGATGCGTTGTTGTACGTGTATGGTAATGGCGTTTCTACTTGTCAAATGTCAAAAGATGACTGCTTCAAAAATGACAGCTGCCAAAATAGCAGGCTATTCGTTGTACACAGACCCATGTTTTGAAGATGATATTTTAAAGAATCATGACCTGTAAAGAAGCCGGTGAAAAGCATCTACTCAGGTTTGTCAAGAACTAGACTCGATTGAAATAAGTATTTTTGCCTACTGAATACCAAGAATTCTGTTCCATGGATAATTCCACTGAAGGGTTTCTATGAAATTATTAGCAGCACTATCGCAAGCAAGAACATCAGTCCTTGTGTCCACATGTGTTACTTTATTTGTGGTTGTTAGTTAATTTTTAACTTGTATTCAGATAGTTAGCTGTCAGGAGGGTCGGCTGTCCGAAACCATATAGACCTGTATGTTTATAGGCATCTTCTGTTTTCAAACGACGGTTTTTCTATGCTCTAATATTTAAGATCTGATACTATACACGGAAGGGTCTATTGCAGTCCAGTTTGACTAGCGTACAACCAGATGGCATACTTATTGACTGCTCTGTCTAAAGCACCTTTACTATATTTGTAAGTGGCCGCACACATTCTCGTTTAAGGTTATTTCTCGTCTGTATCTTCAAGGCTGAGTTGCAACTTCTTTTTTGATATGCCAGTGCAAAAGAGTCAGTCCTAGAAGCACCTGCATTGCAACTGCTGATAAGTTCTAATAATTCTACGGAAATTATAACTGGCACTTAAAAGCTGTCTTATAGCTGTTATTTTTAGGAATCAGCCAAGTTTACCGGACAATAAAATCAACAATTAAATAATTATTTTCAGTGCTTAGAATACATTTCAAATACTTATAGCTCGAAATGACGAACCAACACATAAAAATATTACGAAAGCTTATATTTCATAATTTAGTCAACTGGAAGGGAACTTACCATATAAACATATAAAATTTTGACAACACAGTGAAATTTTTAAACCGTACAGGTTATGATAATCGTTGGATTTTCTATTTATTAGCAGGATACCTATACATGAAATACACAGTCCCTCGACAACCATTCGAAAATTTTGGAGCTTTAAGCTTATGTCATAAATTTTCAGAACGTTCAATACATAAATTCTAACGGTTTGCCAATAATTCTGTAATATAATTAGGTTTATATAGTGTAATTCTGAAAGGTCTGTAATAGGGTAACAGTAATAGTTCATAGAATTGTGCCTTAATGAACAATTGACCTTTTCTTGTTTAAAGACAGTGCTTTCTCAAAATTTGTAAGATTCAGAGTTGATTGTTTATTTTTTTAAAGATTTCAGAGCAACAAAGCAATGATTTAAATAAGATATCTAACACCCATCGGTTTAGTGACGGTTTTTTGAACATCCCTTATAAGGAATTAGATCAAAGATAACATGTCCTGATTGTTCTGCCAATTCTAAAAATCGACAACTTTTAGTGACTTATGTTCACAGTTAAAGTGAAAACCGAACATACTTGAGGAGGCCATGTTATACAGTCGGTTACTTAAAATTAACCAAGCAAACATCTTACTATGAATTTATTGCTAAGAAAGTTAAATTGACAGTTTAGGTTGAGGGTAGAGTACTAGAGGGAAGCAATATTGTTATCTCTACCAATTTGTATGCCCACTTTCTAAATATATCTAAACCAAAATCAAGAAACCAGTCAACTATATACTTCTGGATACAAATGGATACAATTTTTGTACAGATACTATATTTAATCAGTGGAATTTTTCATCTGTCTCCGTCACTAAAAAAATAAGATTCAATGTCGGTAGGTCCCAACTGATCAACCTCTCATTCATATTGTACTATTGAATATTATTTTAAAAGAGTTTCAGTATTGACAGTCATACATCCTCATCATACAAGTCTTAAGCTAAAACTGACTTGTTTTTATACTCCGAAGTATCTAGGTGTAACATTTAAAATCTTTTGTTATCCTCCGTATAGTCTGTAAAATAGTAGTCCAAGCATATGTTGCAATGGTTTCCGCTCTCTGTTTAAAAATTCTCTGGTACATGATATCTAAATTAAAAGCCACACCTTTCATGATGTGATAAAAGCTTTGATTTTATTGATTTGTGGTTGAGTTGATTGATTTGTAAGCTCAAATAACTATATCTACAGTTTATGTTAAAATAAATTAATCCACCCCCAAATGAGAAATAAGTAAAATAAACTTTTTTAAATGATGTATTGTTTCGAATAAAGTGTCTGCTAAATTGATGAAGTTAAGAGCCACCTACAATAATAACACTACATTAAGAAACTAGCACCGATATATTTGTGGTTTGTATGTTGAGCCTCATTTATGTAAGTAGGATTGTTTTCATAAATAATTTATTTTTGTAATTGACACAATTCAAATCAAAACAATTGATGAAAGCAAATACTGCTGATCGATTTTCCCAATGTTATTAATTTGCGCACGATTCCAATAATTGAATAAATGGGAAGTAGTTAGATACGTTAACTCAGAATAGATAACAAGCAGTAATGATTTTGTCGTCTTATGTATAAACATTTCAAAACAGTCAAGACAAAAACAAGATGGAAAAAAGCGCGTTTTGCTTGACATATTGTGATGACAGTTTGTCACCATTAATTTTTTTTCCCTTCTGTCTTTATTTCCATTACCATTTTTTTTTTGTATAAACTCGTGCGTTCGGTTTGAATTTTAGATTAGAAAATTACATTTTATAATTTTCGAAATAAAGTTGTAGACAATTTTTTGACATTTTTTAATTAGATGAAAAATTGGTGTATTTTTAGATGTAGAAACAAAATAGAGGAAAATTGAAACATCAACAAAGAAAAGTTAACTTTCCCTCTTTTGTATCGTTTGATATGTGTTGGGTTATCGAACGTGAACTGAAATTTTGGATTATTAAAAAATTAAATAGAAAAGTAAACAGATTATTATGTTTATAATGACCAGGATCGCGTTTTTCTATTTTCCGAATACTAAATATAGTCAGGGACGGTCGCTAGTTCGACTCTAACCGACCAAAATATGCTCCGGGTGACATAAAAAGACCATCTACAATGTAAATCAATACATGTTCTAATAGCTCTTTAGAGCTAATGTGATGTGCGGTGATTGCCTTTTACGACCGTTTTAAACCATCGAGATGATTTATATGATAGCAGTGACCAACAAATTTTGTGTTTTTCGGGATCAGTTTATGACTTTTGAGTTTTGAGACATTGCTTTATTATGTACCTGCAGTCTTTTACCCATTAAATTATTCCAATCCTAAAGATAATGGAAGTTTATATTTTTATCTAAAACTGCACAAGCACTGTTGAATCAGATGAACTGTGGTTTAATTAGCTTCCAAAGGGCTAGGGAATATTCTAAATGTGAACGGATAACCAGCAGGTTTAACGCGTAATGTTACATTTATCAATGTAAAGACTATAATAGAGCATGTTTAAGACTAGAGCCAATTTGAAGCTGAATTTAGATCCTATTGCCCATGTTAAGCCGATATAATAGTTTCCTTGATATTTTTAACATTAGCTCATCGTCCATTTTTGAAAATAGGTTTAACGGAACTTTCAAACTTCTGGAATAAATCCAGAGTTATTGTTATTATTTTTATAAAGGTACGCACAGAAAATCCTTTACATAAAACTATATATAGCTTAGAAATTAGCTAAGATCAAAATAATCAATGCCTATATATGAAAGAGAACATACAATCCTTCGAAAAGCGAAACAGTAGGAATTGTTTTTTGGTCATAATCACTGAATTTAGAGAGATGTGACAGAAAATCGTTTTGCAGTTCCATTTCGAACCATGAGCTCTGAAAATATTTCAGGTTATTCCTAATCTTTAACTTTAATAACAAATTTGTGTTTTCTAATCTTTGGCTGACTGGTTTGTGTTTCCTTATCTTTGACATTACGATTTATATATTTACTATTTTACCTGTTACATCGGCGATTCCAAATCGTGAATTCTGCCACTTCAGAGATCTAATATTTGTTCTCCATTTCATGACAAAAGAACATACTTGAAATTTTCCCATCTTAGATTAAATATGTTAAAATATGACAGCTCTGTATAGAAGTGCTATGCCATGGGCTTGTCCATCCTTAAACATTGACTACTTGGTGTGAAATGTAAATAAATAAATTGTGCTTGGCAAAACTTTTCAATGCAAACACAAAATGTTTCCATTCCACAACGGTACGACATCATATTGTACACAAGAAAATTTATCATTTGTTTATCTTTATACCGCATATCCATATGTTTAACCCACTTCACAAAATTTTTCCGAACAATGAGCTGAGTTATATTATTTACAATATAATAATAACAATAATAAATTCTTGATTGGAGTCAATATTAAAGTATTTTAAATATATAAAATAACGATTTAATCAAATTGATAAGCAAATTCAAAATACACATTTCACACCACAGTGACAGAAATTTATTTATTTATTTGTTGATTGAAGTGGTGGTTATTTATTTGTTAATTAATGTCAATTTAATAAACAAAATTCCAAAAATTGATAAATTTATTATATATAGCAGCGTATTGATAATATCGATGCAATTGCATGTACGCAAATCGATAGCTTAACAAATTATCTAATTTTAAACCATCGGTGACTTGAATTGTGCCAGAAATGGGCTCAACCTGATCACTGACGATATTGGTATTATTTTGCTAACGATCAGATGTCAGATCGATCGAGAAAATTAGTTTGTACCTCTATCTTTAAGAGAAGTGCACCATCTGTGCGTTTAATTTCAGAGCTTGTGCAGGATAACTGATGGCAAAGTCGAGAGATCAACTTATTTGAATACAAAAGTAGTACTTTGAATACAAAATAGACGAGGTACTTGTTGTACTAGTCACTGTGAAAGAAATCAAACAAGAAATAAAAAATCTTAAAGATAAAAAACCCTCTGAATACGACATGATAACAGCGAAAATAATCAAAGCACATACGGAAACTACAGCACATAATCAATGCTGTCTTTGGACAAAGTTATCTGAGACAGTGGAAAATAGTGGAAACCATAATGATTGCTAAGCCTGTGGCGTTTACAAATACGACGAATAGTCACGCCACAATAGTGAAGTAATAACAAAATAATCGAAAAAAGATTTCGATTTAAAATTCTATGAGGAAGAAGTTTTTTCTATTACTTCCTAAACTAACAACAACAATTTATTTGTTTATATGTATTTGTATAACTTCATATTAACGAATAAAACATATTTTGCATTGATTCGAACCAAAAGTACATTCCTAGAGTTTTCCCGTCCTTCATGGAAAACCGGAACCAAAATCCTCGATGGTTTTTACATTACTTTGGATCTAATCTACCAGAAAAACATCATCATTAGAAATTCTAATGGTCTTCTGGGTGATTAGTATTCGAAAATTCCATAATAAGTAAACAATTGATATTTTTGAAAAAATGGTATATGTAAAATATAGAATACTTAATATCTTCGTAAATACTTGTCCTATCCCAATTTTAACGAAATTTTGACAAAACTTAACCAAAACATAAAATTCTTTGTAAATAGAGGTTCAATGGGAATTTTGATGATGCTTTTGAAAAAATTGTAGTTGTATAATATAAAATCCTTAATATCTCTGTAAATTCTTGTCCTATCCCAATTTCGACGAAATTTGGATTAAACTTAACTAAAAGGTAAAATCCTCTCTTAATAGAGGTCCAATGGAAATTTTGAAAATAAATATTTTTTTATAAAATGAAAATAAATTATAAAATGGAAAATGCAAAGAAAATAAATTGTATTTTCTTTAAATTTATTTATTTATGTAAAATCCTCTCTAAATAGAGGTCCAATGGGAATTTCGACGATATTTTTAAAAAAATGGTAGATCTAATATATAAAATCCTTAATATCTCCGTAAATACTTGTCCTATCGCAATTTTTAAAAAATTTTGACAAAACTTGTCCTATCCCAATTTTGACGAAATTTTGATAAAACTTGATGAATATTGATAAAAGGTAAAATCCTCTCTTAATAGAGATCCAATTGGAATTTTGACGATAATTTTTGAAAAAATGGTAAAATATTAAAAATTAAAATAAAGCAAATAAATGAAAATGGAAAATAAATAGTTTTTTATACAATGGAAATAAATTATAAAATGGAATATATAGTATTGTGTATTTAACTTGATTGTGCATGTATAATAATAGTAGAGTGGGATAAGACGACATGACATGACAAACAACATAGGTTCGAAACTGAATAGGTGACTAGTTGGGAACAATGAAACCGGTTGGTAGGGTTTACCGTAAAAATAGTCTATAGTCTTAGCAGGTTAATATTCACGTATCACTAAGCCTCCATTAAGTTATGTAGTATTTCAGAGAAAAGTAATGTTGGAAACACTTAGCGATGTCGCGCCACTCATACCCTTGGGGCCAGTCGATATGACTGTCTGAAGGGTGTGTGTAACAACACACTCATCTCACAGTCATACGATCCGCCTCCTTTCTTTTCGGGGTGGGTGCGCGACATCGCAAAAGTGATTCAATATTGCTTTGATCCGGAATACTTACATTTCAAAAGTGTGAGGCTCTCGGATTTGGTGAGCGGGTTTGTTGCCGGTTGAGATCTGTGGGCTCCGGATTTTTTCTTAAATTTTTGAAACGATAAAATTTTTTCTTTTAATTTTTCGATGTCTAAAATAGATGAAAATGGAAATTATTTTCTTTAAATTTTCCAATTGTAACTATTATATTTTTTATGAATAATAAATTAAAATTAATTTTCTTTAAATTTTAAATTTTTGTGAATAAAAAAAAATTACAATTTATTTTCTTTGCATTTTCCATTTTATAATTTATTTCCATTGTATAAAAAACTATTTATTTTCCATTTTTATTTATTTGCTTTATTTTAATTTTTAATATTTTACCATTTTTACAAAAATATCGTCAAAATTAAAATTGGATCTCTATTAAGAGAGGATTTTACTTTTTAGTTAATTTTTAAAATTGGGATAGGACAAGAATTTACAGAGATATTAAGGATTTTATATTATACAACTACAATTTGTTCAAAAGTATCATCAAAATTCCCATTGAACCTCTATTTACAAAGAATTTTATGTTTTGGTTAAGTTTTGTGGGATAGGACAATTCCGAATTCTATCAAAAATTTAAAGATATTAAGTATTTTATATTTTACATATACCATTTTTTTCAAAAATATCAATTGTTTACTTATTATGGAATTTTCGAGTACTACCCACCCAGAGGACCATTAGAATTTCTAATGATGATGTTTTTCTGGTAGATTAGATCCATATTAATGTAAAAACAATCTAGGATTTTGGTCCCGGTTTTCCTTAAGGACGGGAAAACTCTGAGAAAGTACCTATGATGCCAATTGATTAGACATGCCTGAAACGGAAGTTACCACACTATTTGGGTTATTCGAATTTTCGAGAATGCCTTTTGGTCTTCGGAATGCTGCGCAAACTTTTCAACGCTTCATGAATGAAGTGGCCAAGGGCCTAAATTTTGTATTCGTCTACATAGACGACTTTCTTGTAGCAAGTAAAAACGAGGAAGAGCACAAACTTCATGTGGATTCGGAATAGCTGCTCTAGAGTTCCCCAGCCACCACATATCTGCAGATGGCATACTACCCTCGCCAAGGCGAGTTGAAGCCATAAATGAATTTTCTGCTCCAACATCAATTAAACAAATTCAGCGATTCGTCGGAAAGTTCAATTATTATCATAGATTCATTCCAAAGTTAGCCGGATTGCTGTCCCCTATTCACGCACACTTGGCACATCTTAATAAGATGCCAAAGAACAAAAAAAAGTTCTCGTGGTCTGACGACTGTAATCAATCGTTCGCCCAAATTAAAAGTGCACTAGCTAACATAACCATGTTAGCCCATCCCCTGAGCAACACCAGATTCAGTATCTCCACAGATGCGTTAAACATAACCGTTTGCGCAGTGTTGCAACAATTAAATAACGGATGTTGGCAACCTTTAGGATTCTTTTTCCGAAAATTATCAACTGCAGAAATGAAGTATTCAGCCTTGGACAGAGAACTGCTCGCTATTTATTTAGCAATAAAACATTTCAGATATTTTGTATTAGGTAGGCAATTTACCATCTTCACATATCAAAAGCCTCTTACCACGGCAATAACCTCCCTGAGTGATAAGAGTCCACGGCAGACTCGACAATTAGACTATATAACTCAGTTTACGACGAACGTACAACATATAGCAGGCAAGCACAACGTGATCGCAGACACTTTGTCACGAGTCTGCCGTGGATCACGTTGATAGAATTGACAAAACTTCTAGGCTTAATTTTGATGATTTAGCCAAGGCTCAGGAGTCTGATGATGAATTGAGAGAACTTCTCGAAAATTCATCGCGCCTCGCCAGTTCTAAATTTAAACTAGAACTTACCATCCTATCCGATATAAAATTATATTGCGAAACATCAACAGGAGTTCATCGACCATTCGTTCCATTGTCACAGAGACAAGTAGTTTTCAGCGCACTACATAGTCTATCTCATCCAAGCATGCGCGCTACACGAAAATTAATATCAAGTAAGTATTTCTGGCCGAACATGAACGCTGACGTTACAAATTGGGTACGTGGTTGCATCGGATGCCAAACTAGTAAAGTGCAAAGGCATACCAAAACACAACCAGGGCATTTCGAGCTTCCATCATCTAGGTTCGAGCACATACACATGGATGTAGTGGGACCGCTCCCACCATCCGAAGTTTTTGTTTACATACTAACCATCATAGATCGATTCACTCGTTGGCCGGAGGCATATCCCATTCAAGATAGTACCGCTGCCACTATTGCTAAGACTTTTTTCGAGCAATACGTATCAAGGTTTGGAATACCCCTTGAGATTACAACTGATCAAGGAAGCCCATTTAAGTCAAACCTCTTCTCTGAACTTACGCGTTTAATAGGAATCACGGGAATAAAATAAAAGAATAGAATAAAATATAATTAATAAAATAAAAGGAAATAAGTAAACTAATTATGTTATTAAGTGTATGTATTTATGTAATAAGTTAAACTAAAATAAAAGAAAATATATTCAACACAAATGTAATAAACATACCAATAAAATAAGTGTATTATTTAAAGTGGACCGTCCAGGTGGCGCAGTGGTTAAAAGCTGCGGCAGTTGGAGCGGGAAAAATATACCGGGTTTGAATCCTGATAGGGGCAGGATGGTAAAGGGATTTTTCACCATACGATTACGATCGGTTGTGTGAATGAATACATCTATGGCTCCCTGTTGGAGGGCAGAATTTATGGACCAAACTATCTTCTATGCCAGTACTATAGGCTGGCATGGAGCTATGCAATGTGCAGATGGTTCTACGTAGATCGGGTCTATAGTCGCACGTCCTCAATTTGGCTGTAATAGCGTAAAGTAAGTACGTAAATAGGCGAACCGCGAAAGAGTTGGAAGTGCCTCGAGCCCCGAAACAGATTGTAGAAATAAAAACAAAAAAAAACAATTTAAAGTGACTTGTCAAGCCTAATAAACCGTTAAATGACAAAACTCATACAGGAAATCTCCTTAACCACATCAAACTTATACCACCACATCAATTTGGGGTTTAAGAAGGCCACTCAACAATAGAACAGGTATACATATAGGATCACTGATACGATTGAAGAGGCGCTGGAGGAGAAGAAAGTATGTTCATGAGTACTGTGCTTGGCCCTGTGTTATACCTTCTGTAAACAAATGATTTACCAAATGTAGTAGAAGCCAGAATAGGGTCATTTGCTGGTGACACCGCAGTTATGATCACCGATATTAGTATTGTCGAGTCAACACGGAAACTACAAAATTCTATTAATACAGCGAACACTTGGACAAAAAGTTGCAAAATTACGCTAAACGAATCAAAATCAATAAGCATCAACTTCACAAACAAGAAAGTAGAATACATTCCGATTCGGCTGAATTCTCAACAAATTCCGAACTCTGACGAATGTCTGGACATGCTGCTATGCAAAGAAAACTACAGTTAAGATCATACAAATATTTCAAAACAAAGTACTACGTAAAGCATTGTAATGCCCCATGGTATATTAGAAATGACAACCTCCATCGAGACCTTAACATGGAATACGTCAGCGATGAAATACTTAAATTTGCTAGAAGTCATGTACTGCAATTGCAGCAGCGTGAGAATGATGGGCTGTGGAACCTACTGGATCACACTAATCGACCAAAGCGCATAAAAAGAACAAAGCCTTTAAAATAAATGGTTCCCTGAACTATTGAAATCAAAGGACTGAACAAACTGGGTCGAATCATGCTTCGTAGTGAATATTATTGAGTCGAAAGAATGTGAAATCATGATTGCAAAGTGCAGTATAGTATACCTCTTTTTAGCTAAAACTAAGCTTGATCGCTTATAAAGATTAACAAGCTTGATATTTTCGGGAGAAACAACTTTCTGAGTTGAATAATTTTTCAATAAATAACATGATCGTGTTTGGCTAAAAACTAGCTCCAATGATAATTCTCCAATGATTATTTGTGGATCACTCGAAGACAATAATCGTTTGTATATATTTTTTCGACACTTTACACTAAAATCTATCCCGTTTTTATCAAAGAGGCTTAAGTACGTCGACCGTTTACATAAACGCTACAAACCAATGTATCAAATTTCAGTTCAGTAGATTGCTTGAGTCTGTTCTGGCCTTATCAACATCTGGAACTTTTATCTTAACAGTGGATCCAACTCTACCAGCTGGAAACTTCCGATTAAATACTTGCTTCATTTTATTTGCTGGAATTTCAAGTCCTGCTTTAAGTGCTTTTTCGGTTCTCCGCAATTAGATTAGTTATCACTTTTTTGATAGAAGTTTTTTTGATCCGCAACAAAAATTGATGAGTTTACGATTTCCGTACCACTGAATTTGGTTGTTACTGGAATAATTGTCCTCGTTGATTAAGGAGTCTTCAACATCTTCATTGTCATCTCGATCTCCAACGTCTTCGTTGCTTAGTTTCAATGTTCTTTCACTATTCATCAAATTGATAATCTTTTGTAATTTTTCTTCAGTACGGATATTTTCAAAATCACGAGGAAGATTATCTTACTTTCACGGGTACTCCGAACATGGCTTCATAAGAACCGCATTTTATTCCTTCGTGAAATTCTCGGTTTTGCATAAGATGTACAAATCACAAGCCTTCACTCCAGTGCGTGGTACAATTGATTTCTAACCATGTAGTTATCTTCTTTTCGATGTCCTGATTAGCACGTTCAACAGATCCCTGTGACGCGATTTTCTATGAACCATTTAAAATTCTATTACAAAATTCATGACCTTTATCACAAGCACGTTTGGTGCTCCTAAAATCGTAAATATATCTAGTAAAACATGACCACTTCCTCTACACGTTTGCTTTTCAATGGATGTAACTGGATAAATTTTGTTGTCCTCCCACAAAAACCATTCGCTTGATTAGTCTTTAACGTTGCAAGTTTGTTGACTCAAATGTAAGAAAACATCGAAAATATTTACAATATTAAGGCTATCCTCAACCTGAGAGTTAAAATAAAAAAACCGAGAATAGCCACTCGACTAATATCCCAATTTAAAAACTGTCAAGATTATAATCATACACAAAAGTAATGTGACCGTGAAGCAAGATATCTTAAATGTGCAGGAAAACATGCAGGAAACGACTGCACAGTCCCCCGAAATACTGCACCGAAGTGTATCAACTGAATAGGGAAGCTTCCAGCCAACTTCAAACAATGATCGAGAGCAACGCGAAATTAACGAACTATAAAATCAATTGGGATTTCTTCCGAACACAGTTAACAAAAAGAATAAGTTTGCAGGACCCAATACACAGACCAGTCCTAATAGAAGACGAACTAGATAAGCTCATCTATAATATCCAAAGTGCTGCGTGGGAAAGCACTCCTAATAATAGCTACGAAGTGAATGACAAAACGGGCTATCCAGAAGAAGTGAGAGGACTTCTTAAAAATAAAAGAAAAGCACGGTATAATTGACTAAAACATCAAAACCCGAAAAGTAAATCAGTTAATAAATATCTTAGCACCCTAACTGGGCCAAAAACGTACTGATTATTCATTATGGAATGCAACTAAGAACCTTAAAGACCCAAACTTGTGATTCCTCCAATTAAAGATTAAAATTGGGCTCGAAATCCTAAACAAAAAGCGGATTTGTTTGCATATCAAATCGAATAAACATTCCTAACCTCCAACAAACGGAAGAGGAAAATATGGTATTACCTTGATAAATATGTAAACAGGATGAAATAAAAAGTACACCTCTAACATTAAAAGAAGTTAAATGGGAAATCAAGAATAATGTGAATGCGAATAAGGCTCCAGGATCGTATAACGGGCCAGATTATAAAAACGTTGAGGAAACTAGTGCATATAATTAACGCAGCATTTCGCCTAAGATATGTACCAAGATAAGGAACGTTGCAAAAGTCATAATGATACTTAAGCCGAACAAACCTCCGATAGATAAAGCAACTTAAACGTCAATTTCTCGGCTACCAACATTATGGAAACTATTTAAAAAGGTTCTTTTTACAAGATTTAAACCAAGTATCGAAGTAAGGAGCCTTATCCACTCACATCAGTTTGAATTTAGGGAAAAACATTCTACGAAAGAACAAGCACATCGATTTACTGATGTAATCAAGCAAGTATGGCACCAGGAGCTAGAATTCAAACTTCACCGAGATCTTCCAGAGCAATTTTTTAAAATTTTAATATAATGCATACCAGAGAGGCCGAGAAAGATATGATAATGAATACTCCCAAATTAAAAAGAATAACAGCAGGAGTACCATCAGGGAGTGTTCTTGAACGAATTATTTATCTCCTATATACAAGAGATATACCAGTTACATAAGCAACATTGGCGACTTTTGCCGATGACACGGCAATAGTTGCAACATCAATGACTCGACTAGTAAATTACAGAAGGCTATAACCTGATACGTAATTGGACAAAGAGATGGCGAATTAAATTAAATGAAGCAAAACCAATCCAAATGAAAATCCAGAAAAATGTATTGGCTTTTAGGAAGACAAATCTAAACTAGCGATCTACAACAAATTGCTGTTATACAAACAAATTCTAAAACCTGTATGGACATATTGTAGCCAGCTCTGGGGTTGTTCCAACAAGACAAATATCCAAATCATACAAACAGATCAAAATAAGATCCTAAACGGTTAATGCACCGTGGTACATGCAAAACGACCACCCCCATCGAAATCTAATGAAATCTGGACATACGCTATATGCTGATTTCCACTCCAACAACAAGACTGCAAAGAACCAAACCGCTGGATTTGTTGCGACCAGTGGCCCTATTCTGGTAATTTTTTTTTTTTTTTTTTTTTTTTTTAAATTAAGCTTTTATTGGGTGCAGGGCGGACTTTTAGACAGTCCTAGCTCCTTGTAACTGTCAGAGCTCCTGCATCCAACGCGCGGTCCTTCAAGTAAAGGTTGATAGCTGCCTTAAACTTGTGCATTCTATAATCCAACGGAAACTGAAAACCGGATAACGAATTCCACTTCCTGGATGTTCGATGAATGAATTCGCGCTTTGTACCTTCAGTTCGAGGTTTCAGCAGCTTCACCGTAAACCTATGCGCATTGACCGTTTCTCGTGTTACCCGTCCTGGCGTAACTAATGGTGGTATTTTCTCCTTTAATTCTGCAGAACATTTACCATTTATTAATCTATAGAACACGCATAGTTCTGCAACATCTCTGCGGTGCTGTAGGCTGTCTAGATCTTTCGTAAGTCTGGAGTTTCGTATTATTCGTATGGCACGCCGCTGAACTCTATCCAGCAACTGGAGAGCAGTGCCATATGCTCCACCCCAAACTTGACAGCAATATTCTATACACGGTCTAATAAAGGTTTTATATATCTGGAGAACCCGATGCGATTTAAAAAACCGTCTGCATCTATTGAGGAACCCGAGTTTACGTGAAGCTGATTTGGCCAATGCGATAATGTGTTCATTCCATTTTAAATTGTTACTAATTTGAACACCAAGCAGACGAATTGAGTCACAACCCACGAGAACGTGGCCTTTTACCACAAAAGGGTATTCGTTGCGATTCGGGTATTCGGGTTTTACGTGAGAACGTGCATATTTCTGTTTTTTTCTCGTTAAATTTGACCTGATTTTTAATTCCCCACTCAAATATTGTACTTAAATCGGAATTAAGCGAAGTGACAACTTCCAGCCGTTTACCGTTTAACTCTGAAGGAGTAGGCTCGACCTCGAATGAAATAGAAGAGTGCATTGTTGCATCATCGGCAAAACTGTGGATAGGGTTCACAGTGCTATCCAACAAGTCATTAATGTATAACAAAAACAAAGTTGGTGACAAAACTGATCCCTGAGGGACTCCGGCATTTGGGGAGTGTGTCGTTGATGATCTCCCATTTGGCACAACGTTGATCTTTCGGTTTTTGAGAAAGCTTTTTATCCACTTGATGGTCATCGAATCTAAGCCGTATGCCACAAGTTTACAAATGAGATTCTCATGCCAAACCTTGTCAAAAGCCTTGGATATATCCAAAGCGATTGCAAAGGCTTCTCCATGGTGCTCAAGGGCGAGATTCCATTTGTTTGTAACATACGTCAAAAGATCGATTGTGGAGCGGCTTTCACGGAAGCCATATTATTTATCTGAAATTATTTTATTAATCTCAAGATAATGCATCATAGTTGTTGGTTAATGCATTTCTCAAAAACTTTAGCCACGGCTGACACAATTGATATTGGCTGGTAGTTTGAAGGGTCAGTTTTATCACAACCACGTTTAAGGACCGGTTGCACCATCGCACTTTTTCAGGCGTTCGGGTATTTACCTTGCTTATAAGAAAGGAGAAAAATTTTAGTTAGTATTGGAGCCAAGTGACTGGCAAACTCCTTCAATATTCGAACAGGAATTCCGTCAGGTCCAGTGGCCTTATTTATGTCCATTGTCTTCAGGTTCCTGAAGACAATTTCCTCCGAGATGTTGACAAGATACATTTTGGTACCACAATACGGAATTGACGGAGGTGTAACTCCATCGGGGACAACTAAGGTCGAGTTCGAAGTGAAGACGTTTGCCAGTAAGTCGGCCTGCAAATATGGATCCACCACCAAAGCACCGTCTCCACATTTCATTGCTGAAATAGATGTTTTAGAAATATTGGCAACCGATGCGACCGTCTGGTAAAAGTTGCGATCGGAGATTTTCAACTCGGAAGCCTTAGCGGCTTTCTTGTTGTCAGCTCTTTTCGCTTCCTTCGCACAGATTTTTTTACAGATGTTACGTGTGGCCTTATATTCGTCAAATGAAATTTCGTTGCGCTAATATTTCTTGTGAGCAGATTTATTTTGTCTGGCGGCTTTGGTGGCTTCTTTTGAAAAGATTTTAAAATTAGGATTAGGATTGGAAAAGGATGATGGGATATATTTACTCATTCCATGTAGAACGGTTTCGGTGAAATTGGAAACGGCGTCGTCTATTTGATTGTTATAAAAACAATGGCTCTCCCACGGGAAATGTTGAAAAAATGACCGTAACCCATCATTGTCAGCCTCGTTAAAATGCCATAGACGCCTTGGCTGCTGTCTAAATTCTGGTGGTGTTGCGACAGAAATTTTTACTGTTATCAGGTTGTGGTCAGAATTTCCAATTCCAGCCTCGACACGCGCTTCCATGGAATGCGGAATTGTTGTAAGACAAAGATCCAGAATATGACTGCTTGTAGAATTTTGACATTCAAATGTGGAATCACTAACAATCTGCGTAAGGTCATGCGAAACAGCAAGCCACTCCGTCTGACGCCCGGCACAGTTTGTATTTTGGTGATTCAACCATTCTTTATGGTGGGCATTAAAGTCACCAACCATAATTATTTCGCAGTAGGGATGTTGATTGCGAATGTCATCACATTTGTCTGGCAAAACTTCGAAGAAATTCATGGTTTCTGAATCCGTTTGGTTGGGGGATCTATGTAAACTAATTAAAAAAAGGATTTTATTAGGAAGGGATATTTTAAGTACAATAGTTTGAGCGGTCTTTGAGAAAATTTCGTACTTCTGATGTCGAGCGTACGGTATGTGGTCTTTAATGAATATGCACACTACACGTTGCAACTCGAATGCTTGTTCGAACTGGTAGCGCTTGAAGTAGAATTCGTTCTCGTAGATGTTATGAGATACTTTTGTTTCCGTTAGCACTAATATGTCGGGCCTGCGTGATTCGAGATGTTGATGTGCACAGTTTTTATTAGTCACGAGTCCACGGACATTGGCAAAATGGATGGTAAGGCTATCAATATTATCTTTACGAGGATTATGCCTCGCCCCGTGATCCAAAGAGGCACGAGAAAATGGGGAATAGGGAATTGGGGAAAGATTTTATATGGGATTTCTGTTCAAATATATTTTTTCCGGCTTACTGACGAAAAAAGTTCGATTTAAATATTTATAAATTGGGAATAATTTTTCCATACCAAAATTGGAAGGGAAAATTATTCCCAATTTAACACTAGGTTTTTACCTCAGTATGCCAGAAAAAAAATATTTAAACTCTAATTACATATAAAATTATTCTCCAGTACCGTATTCCCCGGGAATTACCAGAATAGGGCCACAGGAGGTCAGTAGAAGAACTGTGGGATAGTCATGTGAATACTCCGACTAATGAAATATGCAATGTAAATTACTAAATGGGTGCAAGACTCAGTCGTAGTATAAAATATATTTAAAAAATGTGGGGTGTATTCTGATTTTAATGCTCATGCACATACATAGCAATGACCAAGTGTTTGTCGATTTTGGTGGTTATAGTTGCTTCATGCTTCATAGTGAATATTGTGATGTGGAAAGAACGTGAAATCATGTTTGTAAAGAGCAGTATATTTCTTCTGTTTATAGTCGTAGTTTCAAAAGAACTACTTAGCTTGCTCGCTTGTGAAGATTAACAACACAAGCTCTCGTTAACAACAGTTGTTCGTATATATTGTTTCAGCAACGAATATAGTCTTGAGAGACAAGGTGTCCACTTTAAGATTATCAAGTTGTAGCTTAAATGTGCAATTTGTATTGACAAACGCGTATATATCATCACCAATATACATATGTACAATCAAACGTTCAAAAAAGTATTTTTGTGTTGACAAAATACCCATGACAATTATTCATACAACTTTACTATTCACTTCAATTGAAACCCATTTTCAAACAACATAAAGTACTCGTGTATGTATGTATATACGTATATGTATGTATACACAACATCGACAAAAAAGTACAAATCTTGTAACATCGACAAGTATTTTAACTATCAACCTCACCATATCAGGTGTAAATATTGTACTCATGAGACTCTTTTCTACCGACAGAGAAATATAAAAAAAAATAAAATTTTCTTCGCAAAAAAAAAAATAGAATTTTCCACTTCTCGGGTGGTAACACTTTGTCAATATACATATATATATGTATATATAAGATGAAAGAATACAATAAAAAAAAATACTCAACACACAGCAACAACAAATACAACACGAAAATGTTTTAAAGAAAAACATAAGAAAAATCTGTTAAATTTGAATGCCATGTTCATGTTATTCTTAATTTTTTTCTGCTACTTCGTTCTTTTATCCGAAAAAACTACAAGAGTATAGTAGAAGTACGTATATGTGTATATATATGTATATGAAAAGACGTTACAAATTTGTTCGCGATAAAAAAAAATGTACATACACTTTATATACATACATACATAACAAACTTTTCCTTTTTCACAAGAGTTGAGCTGTGTATGTATTTGTGAACTCCGAAAAATAAAAATCACAACAAGAACAACTAGAAAATTCTGTTTATATACATATTGTGTATTTACGAGTATGTACAACACCACACCCATAGTGTATAAGGGTATAAAAATCTTTGTCACATGAGACATGGATGGAAAATCATGAAAAGTATTTTTTTGCTACTTTTATTTATTTTCTTGTGAAAATTACAATGAATTTAGAATAAAAAAATCGAGAGGCAACAAATAAAACCAGAAAAAAGGGTTAAATACTCGGAGATGAAAATTGATTTTCATGTTCGCATTAAAAATTTAGAAAAATCAAAAAAAAAAATCAAAACGAATTCAGTGTACTCGTATATAAGAAAATTTATTTTTCCCAAATATTGGAAACATATGTTTTTCACAATTTTATTAAATGGAAAATTTAAAAGTGTTACATAAAAATGAAATTCGATTTGTATATTTATACTAAAGTAGTGTATGAATAATGGAAGACTTATGTCGTATATGCTGTATACATATCGCACAATTTATTAGGGCAAGGGTAGCAATGTGCCTTTCTTCGGTTAATTTGATGCCGCGTGTTACCCTCGACGTATAAATTTACGATTAACACGTTTTAAATATAAAATGCGATGTCGCTGCTGTACAACATTTTCGGCATTTTCTGCAATTCAAGAACAAACGAATCGCCGATCAATTGTACCAATTAAAAATAATAATATTCCGTAAACTTATCTATATGTGATAAGACATTATTTATAAAATACAATTTTAATCCAAAACAATTAAATTATATTCGTCTTATTATTAATATTATGTCAACCAGAAGAAACGAAGCACCTGTCCCTGCTATATATCCGTCCAGTTAAAAAAACAAACAAACAAATAAATAACGAAGAACATTAAAAGGAAATAATTAAGAATTTGTCTAATTTTACGACACGGATTATCAGGTGAATTTAAGATGAATATATAACATCGACATCACATGTATGTAAATAAACCCGTATAAAACGGAAAACATGGTATACATATATACATACATACATGTTGAGTGAAATTTGTCAAAACCTATTTAAATCAATTATTCAATACATAATTGTGAAATTCTTCAAGACAGGTGATTACAGTCTGTCATAAAAATAAATAAACATTTAATTTGGTTTTAGATTGGTTTGTTTTTTTTTTGTGAACTTTCAACAAAAAATAAATAAAAAAATTTAAAAGACTTTCGCGTGCACTCACACAGTATATATAAAAACAAAACTTCACCTGTTTCGTTTCCAATTTCTTTTCTTCTACTTATGTATATAAATGAAACAGGAATTATGCATGTAGTACATAATATACGATATGTATTGTATAACATGCTATATACATAAACGATGCGAGTCTAACAAAAATAAAATAAAAATATTTCAACAAAATTGAATTGCAGATATTACCGGCCGACCGAACATATAAATATTATCGTATAATAGGAATTATGCTAATCGAATGGAAGTAAACGAGCACGTTGAATAGAAAATTTATTGAAAATTATTTACGTTTATATGTTCTAATTAAATATGATGTGGTCGTCGTTTGGGTGAAACGAAACTTTCTGCACAATATATATATATATTTATATATATATATATATATATATATATATATATATATATATATATATATATATATATATATATAATATATATATATATATATATATATATATATATATATATATATATATATATATATATATATATATATATATATATATATATATATACCATAGTTAAAGAGCTTTTCCCACTTCACAAGCGAGCAAACCATAAGTCCATACAACCACAAGCATTTCTACCATTCACTAGGGAAGAGGTAGAGACTGCATGGAGAATGCTTAAGATTTAGAAAAGTGGAGCATTCGGATAGCTAGACTTGTGTTACTTGAAAATAGCTAGACTTGTGTTATTTGAAAAGGAGGGAAAACTGGATGGGGTGCCTTCGTCATATAGACCACTCTGCCTGTTGGACACATTCGGCAACAGTTTGGGAGCTAATCCAGCAAAGGCTTAAGGAATATCATGTTATCCTGATTCGTAGGAAGGTTCTTCAGAGCCATCTGGGTATGGGAAGAATCATTGTAAAATCACCGGGCGCAGCTACTCGGATGGAGGTTACGAGTGGTGTACCACAAGACTTGGTGTTAGGACCACTGCTCTGGAACATTCTTTATGACGGTGTTCTCAGAATTTCGTTACTCAAGTACTCGTAGCTAGTGGGATATGCCGATGACCTGGCACTTATTGTATCGGCGAGATATGAACAAGAACTTCTAGATCGAATAGAATCCGCAGTTCAACTCATTCCCAGTTGTAATGGCAGGTAGGTGGATGCTTTCGTCTATTTAACATAGGCGGAATAAGAATAGTACCAACAGCAAAAATTAAGTACCTGGGGGTATGGTTGGACCATCGAAAAAGCTTCCAAGAGCACATTATAGAAACGGTGATAAAGGCGAATAGAACAACAGCCGGCCTTATTCGATTAATAGCCAGCACTAGCAGATCGAACGCAAGTAAGAGAAAATTGCTATGCTCGGTAGTCATATCAGTCATATTGTATGGAGTGCCCGTATGGATCCGAGCATTGGACACTGTAAAGTTCCGTGATCAACTGGAGCGCGCTCAACGAACTATTGCACTCCGGGTATGTAGTGCTTATATAGTACGTTAATGGCTAGACATAGTTACAGTAATCAATGGGACTTCTTAGAAAGGCGCCAAACAATAAATGATGGAACAATGGCAGAAACGATGGGAGAACGCAAACACTGCGTCGTGAACTAAATAGCTGATACCCAAAGTTAAAGATTGGGTGGAGCGTAACCATGATGAAATCAATTTCCACTTAACGCAATTCATATCCGGCGATGGCGGTTTATCCAGCTATCGAAAGCGTCGTGAGTGTACTGATAAAGCAGGTTAGGTGACAATGGAAAATATTATCCCTAAGATGCTGTCGGAGGAGCGAAATTGGAACACCATGAATACCATGATCAAGATGAAATTACGTCAAAAAATAATATAACATGTAGCTAACAACATAAATTGATAAGAATATGGTCATCAAACGCCTGAAGTTATGCAAATTTGGTGATTCCGGTCGTGTAGAGAAACGGAGGGTGGGACTTTAGTCGGTAAGAGTCCAGCACAGCGCCCATGAAGGGTTTATATATATATATATATATATATATATATATATTGTATATCTTAACTGATATAATCATAATGTAAGATTGAGACTTTCTTAGCCTATCTGCCTTAAGAATTACATTCACTTCGATCAGCTCAATGTTCGCGATATTCTATGATATTGCAGTTTACCTTGAGGTTTAATCAAGTTGCTTCTCTTATTTATATCATTGTATCGTGTGTGATAAATGTTTTATACAAATTCTCCTTATTTGCATCTGGCAGATCAACCAGATTAAGATCTCAGAAGTGGTCTTTTTGATTTCGATTATATACAAACTTTCGAGATTTCGCAAATGTTTATCAAATTATGACGAAAACAATGTGCTGACATTAGTACAGAAAATTAAATTTATTGAAATAAATATTTCTAATCATTGAAATGAAAACTCAACCCTATAGTTCCAGGTTGAGCCAAAATCACGCTTTACATTGGTGACCCCGACGACACTGTTAAGGGAATATTACTAGTCAATAACTTCTGACACAACCTCCCAAAATTACATCCTACCGTAGCTCCTGTCTTACCTAACACTGCAAAAATAACAATTCACAACGGAATTGCTGTCTCTTTCAATAGTTGGTAGTCCGTCTCGGGCTCTTAAGTTTCGAATATTTCCAGGAAAGGAAGTTCATTTTATGGTACAGCAAAGCCAAGCCACTCTAAGGGTTAGCAAATGCGGGCATCCACAAATACAGCAAGCAGTGCAGGTTCGTTTTATGTTGACAACAAGTCGGGCGAAATCAGGCACCCCAACCCATGTCCATTACGGAATAAAAAATTATATTTAAAAACGGACGTGGAAATTAATTTGCGGAGGAGAATAGTAATGTGAATTAACTTAACCTCCTGAATAAAATTCGGAAATGCACAATTATCTCTCACGCCCGCAGTCAATCAATAAATAAAATAGACAGCATATACATAAAGCAAATACATAAATACATTCAAAAAATACATAAAACTTCTTCACGCTTTACAAATTACTCATCGTGGTTTTTCGAGTTCAATTCTCTTCAATTATGTGTAAAATCATTCGTTTAGGCTTTTATATGATCAGATCACCTGGCTACTCTATTTATTCGAATACCATCTCCTCCTACTTTTCATATAAATTCTAAATATAAGGAAATACTGGAATGTGGTTCCGGTATGTACCATATATTCGTTGACTTTCCATAACAGTGTTTAATCTCTAAGTGTCACTTTCTCATAAAATAGAATTTAGTCCAGTAACGAATAAAATCGTTATAGTTACAACCGATTATAAAGAATATGTTGAAGTCATACTATGTTGAGTAGCTGGCAAGGTGGCATAATAGTAAATATTAGATTTATCTAGTATGATTGTAAATTAGCCTACTTGAAAGAAGGGATGATCAAAAGTTTCCAATAGTGCCATCTGGGCTTACTTGTTAGTAATTTAATTCGAAGTTCTTCAAATTATCTTTTCAATTTCAGATTCCTACTTATTCCGAGTTAATGTAAAATAATGAAACAAAATATGTGAGTTACACGTGAGAGCTATGTATGGTCGAACGTAGATCATTTTAACAAGAAAGAAATATTCACGAAATGCAGTCATCCTGATTCTTGTTTTGTAAAAGTTTTAAAATGGAATTTCTTCTTTACATAAGATATTGTTAATTGGCATACGAACCAAAATATGAAAATTACACCTGGAAATAACTTATCAGGAAAAAACAATTAAGGAGAAGAGAGCGTTTTACTTCTAGATCAAAATCTCGAGCAGAAGGCAGCAGATACATAACTGACGCAACATACCAAATTGCTTATTCACTAAAGAAATAATTAAGTCAATTACTAATTTTAAACATCCATCATCCAGTATATTTATAACTCTCCATAATTAACTGATAAAAAAACTACGAATCATTAATATTAGATGTCAAATATATACAAAGGTGAGCGTGATTTCACCGTACGACAAGGTGGGAGATATACATTAACCTCGTTCTTTGTAACTCATCTTATGTGCCGCAGCAATTATGTATAGCTTTTAAAATGCAGATCTATATTTTCAGAATAACTTTTGGGTTCCAAATGATAGAATTATAACATATCTTTACGTAGATTTGATAACTGTTAGTGTAGCATAATAGCTTAGCATAAACTTACACTAATGCTATATTATATTTATCCTATAGGACAAAAACAATGATAAAAACAGAAACTTGCAATAAACGACAAGGTTGAACAATTTAAATGTCAACTTTAAATTTTTATTAAGGTAAGAAGTATAACTGACAGTCATCCCATAGCGTCACACTTCATGCATTAAGGTCATTAATAAAAGAAGTCATCTATAAAATAATTAAACATTAACGACATCCCTGGTTTTAATTTCATTACAATTATGTTGATTTTGTTATACTTTATGATATTCGATCCAAGTTGTCCTTAACAATGGGACTTGTATAGTTAAACGTGCTTACTCAAGCAATGTACTGTCTCGATTAGGATTGATATATTTAAACCTGAACCAAAACTTTTAACACGATTAACAAGAATACCGTCCGAGTTTTAGTATAGATTTTATATATTTGTAGGATTTATCTGCAAAAGAAGTAGCTGACGAAAATCATATTCAAAATTCTATAAAAACCCCAAACAAACACTTTCAGCATTGATTGATTTCAGCTCATTGACTAAGTTATAGGTTGCTTGATCCGAGGCTAGATGTTGTGATCCAAGGCTAGATGAGAACATGTATAGTTGATTAAATCTTGGTAAAGCAAGAAATAGTAAATCCCAAAGATCTAGCTACCAATAGTGGGCGATTTCTTTACTTCTGATAATTTTTAGAGAGGTTAGTGTAAAATTCTTCCCGTCTGTGGAAAGCTTTTCTTCAAACGATTTGATGAATTATACACCGAGATTCTTCTGGTTATTTTGCATTTAATGTTTTCTTGAGAAAGTGCTGCACTCAAGTAGAGTTGGTTTTTTTTTACAGAACAGTGTAAAATCCATAAAACATTAATTACATTAAAAAACGAAGACTTCACTATTCCTACTGCCATCTGTTTTAAATTATCGAAAATCTTCCGACGTTCAGTTTGGTTTTCAACATAGATAAATTTGTATTTGCAAAATCAATTAGTTTTCAGGTTTCCGTTATTAGTTGGAAAGTTTTTACCCTCCCCGAGCTAGTTAACATGATTTTTAATGGAATCAATCGGTTAATAATTCTTTATTTTTATCTGAATCAAATAATTTTGAGATTTTGACATTCAGTATATAGTCGAAAAAATTGTACACATTTAATTATTCCACAAATTCTATTCGTAAAATAGCAAGAAGATTTGTTAACAGATGGTGCTTGATTAACAATTTAATTTGATAAGAGATGGCGCTATTTACTGTAAATCATTTTTTACGTATAGAAGTTACATAGTTACTATAACCTTATTTAAAAACGCAATTTTTTACATGTAAAATACCGTGTAAAATACATCGTGTAATTAACATGCCCCACTGTGCACCCAAGTTGGTTCTATTTCATCTAGTTTGTATATTTAATTTTTCTAAGTGTATTACAATAATAATGTTTAGCTGTAAAGTTGAATTATTCGTTTGGTTGTAGTGCGTTAACATAATGATCACCACACCAAATATAACGATAGCCGTTTAAATGGCATACAGGTTCCAAATGAATGTTAATCGTGGTCTTAAATTTTTTTGTGGTTAAATGGATTTCCATTTTTTTCACTTTTTGTGTAGTTTCGTCACTAGTTTTAAATATAAAAAACACTGAGTATAAAGTGAACTGACGATGATTAAATATCGAAATCGATCATCACCAAATAAAATCTACAAAAATCGCCACTATAAGGAAGTTTATACAAAAATAAACATTGTGTGGTCTTAAAGTACGGTCTTATTACATTTTCACAACCCTAGCCTATCTACGTATTTAATCTACAAATTAATGTCCTCCTTGTATATATATATATATATATATATATATATATATATATATATATATATATATATATATATATATATATATATATATATATATATATATATATTATATATATATATATATATATATATATATATATATATATATATATATATGTATATGTATATATATATATATATATATATATATATATATATATATATATATATATATATATATATAAATGCATATATATATAATACATATAAATAAAATATATAGCCTAGAAATTGCAAACAACAATGAATCTTAATAAACTCTCTACACTCATTAAAATCGAAATGAAAGCTAACTTTATGGTTCCAATTTACTAATCAAAGTTAAATAAAATAAATAAAAATTTCGGGGATTGATTTACGATATCTAAACATTTGTTCGAATTTTTACGTACGATACATAATAGTATGTATCCACAAAACAACTTGTATATATACACAAAACTCTTGTCATCATAATATTATATATATGGTATCCAATCTATTGAGTCTATTGTTATCTAATCAAATCTAATCATCAATCGTTATAACTCAAATGTATGTACGAAATGCTCGTATATTAGGTATTAAAAATTATTAATAAATAAATAAAAAACCAATAAAAATTTGTTTTTAATAAAAATAAATTTTTTAATTAATTGACATATGTATGGAGAGACTCAATAATATTATATTTTTTTTATATTTATTTTGATATTTTTCGGTTTTTATTTTTATTTGGATGATAATAAAAATAAATTAATAGAGTTATTGTTATGTATAAATGTAATATAAATAATTGTTGTTATAAGTCAAATAAATACTAAAATTTTCAGTTAATATAATTTTTATTGAGGTGTCTGTTGTTTTTTCGGTGGAATGTCATAACAAATATACTTATGTTTTATTGTTTTAGGTACGTGAATTGGTGCTGAGGTACTTTTGAAAATATAGAATGGCAATGGTCTAGCTTGGATTGAGGTGCCTATGAATAGCTACCTAACAATATTTTCTTAGACTGTTAACATTTTATAGGTAATTATTTTGTGTTGTACATAAATGGTAAAGTTTACCTGTCAAAGACGGAAAAATAAAATTATTCTGTATTGGCTAACCTAATGTCTTTTGTTTTGCCAAACATTTGTGGTTCGCTTATTTACGTCCTATTTTAGGTTTTAGACAAATCGAGGGCATACGACTATAGGTCCGATTTACGTAGAACCATCTGCACATAGATGGTTCATAGCTCCGTGCGAGCTCATGAAATATGGGTTGGCCCATGAATTCAGAACTCCCACAGCGGGTAAATTTCGGCTATTTATGAAATAGTATAAGGTATTCATTGAATGCAATTTGAGGAAAAATTAATTAGTTCGTAGTTTTGACCCATCTTTCATGACAGTACTATTGTAACGATTTAAGGTCATGAGTGGATCATAAAGTTTACTTCTCATATACGAAATCACCAGATTAATGCATATATTTAATAAAATCAAGTCCCGCGCTTTTATAAATAGAAAAAAGTTAGGGTTCTAATACATGCACAAAAGCTGATGTTTCATGTCCCACACGACCGATCATTGAACGATCGCAAGCCTTATTGTCACTGTTAGTTGCAGATATTTAGGAGCAAGATTTACAGATTATTGTTCGCCAGCTTTACTCTTGGTTAATTTTCGTACACGTATTTTTTTTAATATTGAAAATATTTTGTCTTGGTCGAAGATGCCAACGATCTGCCAACGTTTTTTTAAATGATTCATGTAATTTATGGAAAGTATTGGATCTGTCCTCAACACTGAAGTTATTTCGTGTTGAAGGATACTAGTTTTCTAAAATTTGCAAATACCGCAAGTTGAAGAAAACATTTAATAGTATTATGAACCCAATTTCCATAGCATGTATGATATCATTAAGATTAAAACGTTTTGATCTTTTTGAATAAATCAGTCTGAAGCGCTAATATGAGACGAGAAATTAGATGTAAAAATATTTACACAATATATTCACTAATTCAAGCACTACTCGAGTCTCAAACTCAAAAACCATTGTCAGTACCGAAAAACTCCAGAACCCCGAACATCACGACACTTATATCTGGTATTCCAAGCACTTATGAGACACAAACTTGATTCGTTTCAATAAAAACTTGTAGTACTGATCTCCTGCTATTAAAATCGAAGTTTTACCAGCAGATGTACATGAGGAACGGATCATGAAATCATAGACTGCCGAGATCAGAAAGTTAGCAAAAATGTGCTTAATCGAGTATCGTTTTGGTCTTGGAAGGTTTCGTTTTTTTCTGTGACCTAAATGTCACAAGGAAGGTGAACTGACGACCGATTCGACTAAGCTTACAAAGATTCTGGAATAATTTACAACACCAGTTACATAATTATTTGACAAAATAAACACAAAACCGCGGGTTATTATTATTCTAGCCAATATTTGGCGTGGGATAATCTGATAAGGTTACTCATTTTTAATGTAACGTAATTAGCTTCCGCGTTGTCTATATAGACAAACAAAGTCAAGGTTATAATTTTTTTTCCAAAAGTTAATGTATTACAGATCGTGGGGACGACATAGACCTATGAGATTGGGTCTTACTCTTACACCGGGATGTTATAAGATAAGGATTTATGATTTGATATCTTTAAAGTAAAACATACCTAAAGGCTTTCTTTGGGAAAAACTGGGAATTATCGTCCTATTATTTTCACTGGTCGATATTTAGAAGCAAGTTTTGCAGATTATTGCTCGCTAGCTTCACTCTGGCTTAGTTTTCTTACAAATATATTTTGCCCAATGTTAAATTATTTTAACACACTTTTATACAATTGCATGATTGGATCCATGAAGACAGTATATTTCATGCATTACACATATGACATCGTGAGGAAAATATCAACTTTGTTTTTTATTAAACAAGGTGGAAAGTATTCCAGAACTAAATGCCAATATAACACCCAATTGTTATTTTTGGTCAGAATCGAACTCGAGATCTCCGAATAACAGAGCAAGCATGCCTTACTTTCTTCTGCCAACGACACTTCTGAAAAAATCTACTAGTTTTTTGACCTCACGCACTACTCGACAAGACTTTCTTCTGACAAATATCTACTAGTTTTTTGACATCACGCACTACTCGAGACTCAAACTGACGACCAATGTTAGTGCTTTAACTAATCTCCTAAGCCCCGAACATCAATTATATCGGAAATTCTAAGAACTTTTGAACCACAATATGATCCGATAGTTGAACGAACATGATTGATTTCAATACAAACTTGGAGTATTGATTTTCTGCTATTAAAATCGAAGTGTTACCAGCAGATGGGTAATGGACCAAGAAAGCATAGACAACCATGAGTTAACTAAATGAGAACGACTTGTGGTGCTCATCGTTTCGATGAACGTACAAGTATCATAGTGAAGCTAGGTTTCGTTTGTTTGTCACAACTAAATGTCGCAAGGAATATGAACTGGAGGCCAATTCGACCAAGCTCACAAAGATTCTGGAATAATTCACAACATCAGATACATAATTTTTTGGCAACATAAACTCAAAACCGAGGGTCTGAAGCCGTAGATTACTCATTTAAAGTGTTGAACCATTATTATAAATCAAGGTGTACTTTCTGATCTACTCAATGCTTTTGTTTATTACAGAATAGTCTGCGGATCATAGTTAATATTATGACATTAATGATTAACTATTATTTCGGCCATGTAGTCGCCATGGCTGGCGCGTACAAGGCACAATCTGGAACATCAACTTTCACAAACTTTTCGCAGCATTTACGGCCGTATTTCGCTAGTAACTTTTGGAATGTTAATGTTCAGATGTCTTATTGTCTCTGGTTTATCGAATAAGACAAATGAATTTACAGAAGCTCGATGAACCTTATCAAATGGGGCTAGATCACACGATCCTGGGGGCCAACTACGCCAAATCATTGTTTCATCAAAAGTTCCTTTGTTTCAGTTTATTGGTAGCTTATCGAGGTACGAAAACATTTCTCAATCATTTCCCTTGACCGCTCACCATTGATAGTAACATTCTGACCATTATTAAAGCAAACATGGATTACAGGCCCATAAAGCAAACAGTAATTTTCTGTAGATGTAATGGTGTTTCGGCAAAAGCTTGTGGATTATCTTCACTCCAAATGCAACAATTCTGCTTTTATACGTACCCATTAAACCACAAATGGGCTTCGAAGAAAAAAATTTTGAATGGAAACTCTTTGTGCTTAGCTGTTTCGCCGAATTAGCGGCGTATACCATGGTCGTTTGGCTTAAATCTCTACACAAATTGAATTTTGAAAACTTTTAAGATACTTTCGTAAAATTTTCCATAAAGTGGAAGGATACAACCCCAGTTACTAAAAACGGCGACGAATTGATTGATTTGGATCTTCTTCAATGGTTTCCTAACCGACTTCAGATTCTTCAATGTGCAACTATTCGAATTAGCTAATGGCTAAAATGGACGAAGTGGACGAACCCATTATAATGAAATGTGAAACCAAACTTAAGAAAAAGCAACTATCAAATGTTAAATGGGTTGTCCAATATAGCAGTGTTGCCAACTCAAAGTTGTAAACCTCAAAAAAACACCCTTTATAGTGTTAACGATTGCCACGGTTTTGTACCTCAGACAAGGTAAAATATTTAAGTAAAACAATAGTTTTTTGAGTGGAGCAATGCTATGAAATTGAATGGTAGAATCAATTAATGCTCCAATTTTTATGTTTTATGTATTCGTTAAGGCCAACGAAAATAGATTATCCTTAAAATAAGCCCAGCTCGCCCTGTATACTAATATCCATCTATATAAAACTCATATATAATTTTGATATATTCTCCATCATAAAATCCAATTTAGTCAAAACATCAATCTTATTTTATGTATTTTTATGTTAATATGTTTCATTTTTATGTTGTTAGATATATTCCCATTATACATTAGGTATTTGTGCGGTTATTTTAATGGTGGTTTTCCTATTCGTTTTCCAGTCTTCCATATACAACGTATCACACAGTAAATCGGTATGCTGTAACTACACATAAAAATATTGTACATACATATATATTTATGTATATGTATCAAAATCAAAAATATGTAAACAGTAATGATACAACAACGGGAACACTAAACAAACAAACCTGCAAACATATATAATGTATAAGCCGGAACAAAAAACCAAAATACTCAATCATAATCATGTGACAAGTAGAATTTTTATTTTCTCGTTTTTCCCGCAAAAAACATATTTAGATTGAAATATGAACTTAAAGATAAATAAAACTCGAAAGCCAGCATAAAACCAACACAACAACAATATTTGTGTAGAACTAGAAAATTAGGAGAGTTTTTGATTGATTTATTTGAGATTATATGGTGTGGTGTAGTCGAGTTGAGCAAATTTGTGAGTACGTTTCTCTAATGGGTCGTACATGGCCGAAATACATATATATTTAGATAAACATCGTACTGTATGTTATTCAGGGCCGGCCTTCCCATGGATGTGCAAATGGTGCAGCTAAACAGGACGCCAAAATTTAGGGCTCACAAAATATTTATGAATATTAACAAAAAATAAACAAATTCATCCAAAAATGTAACCAAGGTTTAACCAATTCCTAGTCTTTTTTTCGTTTATTTCTATGCAATTTGTTTTGGGGCTCAAGGCACTCCCCTTGCCATTTGCACATTGCATAACTCCGTGCCAGCCTATAGTACTGACATGGAAGATGGGTCAAGTAATGGATTCTGAACTCCAACAGGGAGTCATAGTTGTATTTATTGTCCAACTGCCGCAGCTTTTACCACTGCGCCACCTGGGCGGTTATTCCTAATCCTCTTTTTACACGGTGGATGTTTTATTCGGGTTTGCTTTCCGAAACTTTCTGACCAAATTTGTAATGTTGGTTCTTCTTGCAAAAATTTAGAGAGCTTAGGTTGGCCAATTTTAACAGTAAATTCTGAAATAAATCGTTGAAAACCTTTTTTAAAAAGCTCTTTGAATAATTCCTTGTAACGAGCCATACAAAATTTCAAATCAGCTTGAAATTTTCTTCCACGTTCATTTGATTAAAAATGAGTTTCCAATTTGTTTGCAATTTAGATGCCTTCAAGAATTAAAGTAGATGTTAATGCAGGTGAATCCTCCTCATCCCAACTAACTTCTGAGCAGTGGCGGAACTACAAATTTTTGGCCTCCCCGCAAAACTTAATGTAGGCCCTTAGACTATCCTCTCGCCGCCTTGCATATCTTTCCCTCCAGAGTAATAAAAGTCAATTTAGAAAAACATCGTTCCACTGTTGCGACTGTTACAGGTAACGTCAGAAACAATAATAAACATGTCAATACTTAAACATGAAATACTGGAAGCTATTAGGTATGCATTAAAACCCGGATTTTTTTTTTAAATTTGAGCCTTTATTGTGGAAAAATGTCACAAGATTTTTTATCCAAAGTATTGCCCATCGCTACCTTCAACTTTTTCCCATCTTTCTGGTATTTTATGGATTCCATCCCAGAAAAACTGCGACGGCTTCGCGGTCAAAAACGAATCGAGCCAATTTGCGATACCTTGAAGTGTAGCGTATTCTTGGTAGGGCATTCTGCATGAATCGAAATAGGTGGTAGTCGGAAAGTGCAAGGTCTGGGCTATAACGCGGGTAAGGCAGAATTTCCCATCCGTTATTCTCGTAATTTTTGACCGGCACGTGGTGGAAAATAATTGACTCATATCTGATCGCATACGTGAGAGCCATTCTGCCTCAATTTTCTGCTTTAATCGAACCAATTTTCGAACATTCAAAATCGTCTTTCCATACGTCTCTTGGCTTCAACTCGTATATCACCCAATTTCCCATCTTTTTTGGATGAAATTGTTGTTTGATCAACTTCCAATGATTCGGCAAGTTCTTCTTGCGTTTGACATGAATCTTGATCGAGTAATGCCTCCAATTCTTCAGCTTAAATTTTTTTCGGCTGACCAGGATGCTCTTTGTCCTTGATGTCAAAATCACTACTTTTGAAGCGATCAAACCACACAAAGCACTGTATTTTTGCAAGAGCATGCTCACCATACAAATCCACGAGCAAACGATGACTTTCAGCTACAGTTTTGTTTGCGAAACAGTGACTCAACAAAACTTCCCGCAAATGCTGTTTTTTTCGTAAATTTGATCAATGATCATGGATGTCCTCAATCAATACAAAAATACCAAATAATCAATACAAAAATATAACAAAGACCAAGGGACCGCGTTCCGCTTTTCAGCGGGCCCCCTATCGTTGGGGCCCCCTGCTGGCGGGGTTTGCGCCCTTGTAGTTACGCAACTGCTTCTGAGTTAGCCTCTTCAAGAGCTATATCTAGCAGCTCTGCCTCATTAAGCGCTCTGTCTTCAATCAATTCGGTTATATCATATCAACACCAAAACTGTAGGAGTTTCAAGCTGAGAAATGTTATCTGTCGCACATTCTAGCCAAAGAGCCTTCCAATAGGCATTTAGGGCGGATGACTTTATTTCAGATAATGCCAAAAGGATATTGCTTGCAGGCGTCAGTTACCGACATGTAAGTTTATCGAATTTGTTCAATATAAATTGGAAAAATCAAGGATACAATGATATCCTGATCCAACGGTTGGATAAGTGACGTTTGTGCTTTAAGTATCGCCTGATATCATGAATAAAATAATTGTGCAACCAATCAGCAAAATTAACTGAAGTGACGACTGGCAAAGTATTTAATGTAATATCCTTCATTGCACTTGGGCAAAGCGACTTATTTTTCACCAATGTTTTTAACATATTGTCGCCTGATGCGTTACTACACAGTAAAAATGTCACTCGGTCCTTACAAGCTTTAAAATCGCTAGCACTTTTCTGTGTTTTAGCTATATAGGCTCTACTTAACCCCGTTTCGTCGGCGTTTAACACTTGATCTGCATTATATCCACCTTCCTCAATTAATTTTGCCACTTCCGCAGGATATTCTCTAGCAGCTTCCGTATTACGAAAGAACTTTTATTTTGACGTTATTAATGCTTGCTCTATTTGGTCCAATGCCTCATTTCTTGAGAAAGCACACGAAAGTGAAACAACGAATTATTCAACGTCGCATGGGAATCCCCTAAGAATATCAAACACTGCACAAACTAAATATTGCACAAACTAAAATATTATTTATTTATAACTGTAAAGCCGAAAGATATGTCAAAGGTTTGAATATGACCGGGAAAATATTAGAAATCGTACGTTTTTGTTCCATGTGCATCACATTCGGCAAAAATTGGTACTTTCAGATTTACTCCAATTTTCAGCACAGGCTACACAGTTTTTCAATACTGTCCATAGTCTATACGTTTTCTTTGGAGATATTGAAAAATAATTTTAAGGTTTTAACTTTTAATCCAGTATGTAAGAACAGAAGTTCAAATTTGATAAGCAGTTTAAGACAGAATTTATATTTTGAGTAAATATTCACAAAGTTCGGCTATATGGTTAAGCTCAGCTTTAAAGATGTTACACTCTACTAAATTATTTCTATCAAATTGAGAACTGATGAAAAGCTTCAAGATTTTGTATCTAAGAAGAGAAATATAACTACTCAATTAGACATTCCCGCCATCTTCCTTTCTGCTAAATTTTCCAAAACTACCAAACAAACCGAAATATTGAATAAAAACATAGAATCACAGCCCAGGTGGCGCAGTGGTTAAAGCTGCGGCAGTTGGAGCGGAAAGTACCGGGTTCGAATCCCGATAGGGGCAGGATGGTAAAGGGATTTTTCACCAAACGATTACGATCGGTGGTGAATGAACACATCTTTGACCCCTTGTTGGAGTGCAGAATTCATGGGCCAACCCATCTTCCATGCCAGTACTATAGGCTGGCATGGAGCTATGCAATGTGCAGAAGGTTCTACGTAAATCGGACCTATAGCCATACGTCCTCGATTTGGCTGTAATGGCGTAAGGTAAGGACGTAAATAAGCGAACCGCGAAAGAGTTGGAAGTGCCTGGAGCCCCAAAACTGATTGTAGAGATAAAAAAAAAACAGAATCATTATATCCTAACAGCGTGATAGTTCTGAAAATTTTATTAACTTTACCTGTAACTGTACAGCTTCAGGCGAACGAAGCTTTTCTACATTAAAAATTTTCTTCGAACCACAATGGCATAAAACAGATAAGTAGAATGGATTATGATATCAAGTGAACGCGAAGTACTAAAACATTTTGACTGTAATGACATGCTAAAATAAAAGCTCGTCGAATTAACTTTTTACAATGATCAATAAGCAAGTTGTATGAGGATTAGGTTTCCTGAAGATACCTCGTTAAAAAAACGCATTATAAATCCTGTCTCCGTGGTAATTAGGAAACGGATATTTATAGAGGGCGCCATTTTTCAAAAGTGCACCGTTTGAAAAATAGTCTAGTGCTGACTCTGAGCTTATTTACCTATTTTGCACACACAACATAATTTATAGACTTGAGTATATCATAAGTCGTAAATATGTACATCCAAATCCAACTATAAATGTACCAAAAATACGACATAACGATTAGACGATTGTTTTTGTTGCCATCTAAATCTAAATTTATTTAGGAAATTGTTTTTCTGTTTAAATTTTATTCCTCTGACCAAACAGATGTTATTCTTCATTGGATTAAATTGTATGGAAATTAAATGTTCTTCGGTTTTTTTTGACTGTGTGTGTGTGTGAGTAAACCAACCGAGAATTTATTACTTTTTAGAAAATTGTTGATTATTGTTTAGGAAAATTTATGCGCTATATCGCTAACAAAAAAATAATATATACGAATTTTGGTACACAACAGTAGCAACAACAATGCCCAAACAGGATTATCTTGAGTGAAAATTATTCAATGTACGAGCAAAGCGGAGACATAACACAAAATAGAAGGAAAATTATAAAAACATAAATTCCGCCATTATATTATGGAAAAATCACACACCCACCCGCGCACTCCGTTCACTCGT
Source organism: Tipula lateralis (assembly GCA_963932295.1). Lineage (NCBI taxonomy): Eukaryota > Metazoa > Arthropoda > Insecta > Diptera > Tipulidae > Tipula > Tipula lateralis. The sequence continues at coordinate 21,838,100 of OZ010738.1, read as the reverse complement.
ACATATATATAAATATAAAAAGCGGGATGAAAACTCTTTTTTTTTTTAACTCGGCTATGTAAATCTATTTATTTATTTTTAATTTTTTATTTCTTAAGATGATTTTCAAGGAAAAACCAAAAATTTCGTTTTTATTGTTTATTTACAGCAACAACAATATAACATAACCACCCCAAAATTATATCTTTGTGATTTTACAATTTTTTTGTGTCATTCTCTTGGTTGTTTTTTCTTCGAATTTTTCCTTGTGTTACAGTATCAATTGTTTGATAACAACAACATGGAATAAGAAGAATAAGAAATGTGTATTCAACTTGGTGTTTTTCTATTGTACTGTGATTTGGAAAATGTGTTTTTCTTAATTTTTTTTGTTCTTTGTTATTATTTTGTTAACAAAAAAAATGGAAGAATATAGATACATGGAAGAAAGAGTAAATTTACAGACTGAAATACATTAATGCGGGGTCTGTTAAACAACTCCAGTGAACTTGGGAAGTACTCCAATGAGTAGTCATGTTGTCTTGCGGGATGATTCTATAAGGAGATACAAATCTCAAAAATGTCTGCCCGTTATTTGTTAATATATACTAATGATGATTTGTGTAATTAAAACAAAATTCAATAACAGCTTTTGTCAATTACATAATCAAAGCTTTTATTTAAAACTTTCAAGTAGTCAATTTACATAAATTTCATAGCCCTTAAATGAACTCGAACCAACTTCATTTTCCTGTAACCTTGTTTTCCTGAATACGTTGAATATCCCTGATTTTACTCTCATGCCAGTTTCGACTGGTTATTTAGGACTAGTTACTGTTTCTTTTAAATTTACGACTTCAAAGCTACAACAGTAATCATGTGAGAAACAGAGTCTTATACCTCAGACAATGTTAAGTCCAAGACTTGCTAATCTTGTGTTATTTCGAGATAAGTGACTATAAGGACGATTAGTGAACTATATCCAAATTTTAAAGTTTATGCTCAACAAAATGATAGATGAAGAAATCGAAATGCTGCCATCATACGACTGAAATTATAACATCATGTAAATATAAGTGGTGCCATCGTTTGACAAACGCAGCTATCCATAAACGACGTCTAATATTTAAAAGAATCTATCGACTCAATATCCAAAACATTGTCTTGATTTATAATACTTGCCATTAACTCTCTTTGTCGCTTTGCTGCCACTCTAAATGGTCGATTTTGCACAGGCTCTGAAAATAACTACGCATCTTTTTGTGTTTTGTAAGAAGTGGCCGACTTTTAAAATACGATCCTTATTGATCACAGATACTCGATCTGCTGTAACAAATATTGGCTTGCTTCAATGATTTGTTGGGATCTATATAATTGGCAACAGGAAACCCATGTATAACTAAAGCTGGCTAAACTTCTGCCAAACATTCTGCAGCATGTCTAAAATTGTGTCCGAACTTGTCGCGCGGCAGTATTAAGACAGATAATTCCGGAAGGAAGATACAAATAGTTTAGCGTTTGACCTAAAACTGGCTTGGGAGCCCGAATCTAATAGAGCTCACGGTGATGTTCTGCCGGATGAATCTAGGATGTTAACTAGGGCTGTGGGTAATATAGTTTGACTGGCATTACTTTGTGAGTAGTGAGATGCAGTTGATTCGATTATAACTGATGATGGATTGCAATTAACTTTAGACTCTAATTTATCATTTATGTGGAGCAGCGTGTGATGTTTTTTATGACAATGCTCTTATAACAAAGCATCTGTTAGATATTTTCGCCCAATTCTTGTGCTGTATTATGTCCATCTGGTTGAGCTGTTTACAGTCAAATAGTGAGTGATTGCCTTCATTACATAGCGCACAATTGAATGACCTGTCAGTGGTGATGTGGCTTTTGATTCGAAAGTTTACCGCTTATTTTTCGAATTGACAAGTTGGCAGATTCTAGCGTGTCCATGCGCCTGGAAAGAAAATCCATAAAATTGTGAAACTTGGGATTTTCCAAATCAGCTTCGTGTTGCGCCCATAGTACTTTGGATTTTTCATCCAGTTTCTGCACTAATAAGTATATCAACCAATGATCACGAGATTCTGCACTTTCTCCTAAGGCCTTAAAGCCGCGAATGACCTCGTCGGATCCATCCATGAAACCTTTCACACTGTCTGTGGTAGCGATTAGATGGCTGCTCGATAAACGTGCGTAGGAAAGTGTTTATTATATGACGTTTACGGTCATAGCGGTCCTTAAGCTTATTCAATGCGCCTATGTAGTTGCATTCGGTAATGCTTATATGCCTCAATAGGACCAAGGCTTCACCACGCAAACATCCTTTGAAGTACTGGATTTTCTGCACGGGGCTAAGGCTTGAGGAATCGTGAGTGGTGCTACAAAATAAATCGACATCCGACACAACATCCAACTCTTCATCGGGATCGAGCGCAAATATTTTGTTTTCGATCGCGGTAAACTCCAACATCAATTGTTCGACGCGAGCGAGACGTGTTTTAAAATCTTCAACCGAGGTATCATCGTCAGCGTTTCTCACGAAGTTAATAATGTTATATTTGCGTTAATTAGTAATTAAAGAACTCATAAATTACTAATTAACGAGAGTACGCAACGAAAAATATAGTACATTTTGGTATGACGTATAAATGACAAAGTTGTGATGGCTACCCAAAATGTCAATTTCACAATTTGTTCACAATTTTAGGACAAGAAAGTATGAGTTAAATTGCATTATAACTATAGAATTTCATTTATAATCAGTGGCTCGAACACACTAAGAGTGCCATTGCATTTTCACTCGATTAAATGCGCTTCTTCCAGGAGCATTTGTCACAACAAATAAGACGTCTAAATTAGTTATTTCTTCAAACTCATTCATATCCAACAATGTTTCAAAATCTAATGCATGTCTTAAATCAGTTAAAGAATTATGTTTCACTGATCTTATTGCATTTATCGGTTTTGTTAACTCCTGCATAAAAAGATGGAATGAGCTTACGATGCACAGCTTCAACCCAATCATGATCGGGAAGTTGGACCCTATATTCCAGATGCATCAGTAATGGAGGTTAGTTGTGCGCCAGTCATTTCAATTGCTATCCCAAAACTTTCCATCATTATATTGATTATGAAGGCCTCATCAATTTAACTGGAGCTGTCTTTATGTACTTCTTACCTTTAAAAGAATTACTGCACCGCAATTTTAAAGACACACCACTTCGAGAAATATCAAATCCCTCCTTATTTAACACCTCAGTTAGTTCTGTTAGATTTTTAACACTCCTATAAGTATCGTCTTGCCTTTTATCATGCGCTGCTGGTCCATACTTTGCATTAAGAAGTTCGAGTTGAACAATTGACGGTCTAGCAAGTTTATCTCTCACTGTAGAATTGTGTACGATTTCTGCCATTTTTTACCTGCTGGTGTCTCGATATTTCTTCGATCGCTCCTGATATTTACTGCCTCCCCCTACCCCTTCATCATACTACCGTCGTTTTCACAAGCTCTTCCTCTCCCCTAAATTTGGACGTCGTTTATGGACAGCCTCCCAACGACATTCGATTACTGGTTCATTAGCTAATCGAGCTAAACTTATCGAATTTATGACCTTACGGGACCGTGTTCTATAACAACCGGCAACGGAACTTATCTGATGTCACCTTGACAGATTTAGATTAGATTTAACTCATTATATCACACGGGTTGTATTGATCCATATATTGTTTACAGATTTTCTAACTCCTTCCTGGGGTATAATATAACATAAGATGAATGAAATTTAAAGCTTATTCATAGCGCTTTTACATTACTCCGTTTCACTGGTGTAGAAACCACAAGAGGTGGCTGTTGAATTAATCAGCGGCTCATGTATCGATGTGAGATCATTCTGAGCTACCGTTTACATAGGTATGATTGAACTATTTTAATGGTTAAGTATCCGTAAAAAATGTTAATATATTTATAGAAGACATTATTGCACTTTATGTCTCACCGAGCTTACAGCTTCCATTATTGCAAATAGTTCTGCTTCAAAATGCTGCAGTAAACTTATACTCACCAACCCATTTTGAAACCATCCACAAAATATTACAGAATCTCACAGCCTTTCTGAATAATATAGTAGTCAACTTTCAATAATGCTGCAGTCAACACACCCATCTATTTTGGAACGATCTATTTTGAATACCCGTCAAAAACTTCCTAGCAAAAACTAGTAATGGGACACTATAGTTTGTAGGGGCACCCCCGGAAATGTCTTGGCCGTTACATCTATTTGTCGAATGACTGAGGTATAGAACAATGTACAATTGTTCTAACCAGCATTGTTTAACAATCGTGTGCCTAAAATAATAGAAAGCTACAGTAGCTTTCGTTACTCTTTCCATCATGCCAGTTTTCCACCTTTGTTTGCTGTTCGAGATAAGACCCAGGTATTTGGAAAGGTCATCTCAGGATGTTTATATTTCTTAGAGATTCACAACGACTGGTTTACTTTGAGAGAGTGTGCATTGCATTCATTCTGGGACAATAGTCGGGTAGGTACAATACTCAACTCACATTACCTTGGGAACGGCAACAATGCATTAAAAGTACACTTACCTTAATATCTGCCACTCGATTAACTAACTTACCTTTACCACTTAGTTATGAAGTATGATTAAAGTATTTTAATGGAAGGTTTAATGTCCGTAAAAGTTCCATTATCGGAATTATTTTGCAGTAAACTTATACCCATTCATTTGCAAACCATCCTGAACCAGCCATTTTTGAAGAATATACCAGTCACTATCTTCCATTATAACAATTAGTCCAGCTTGAAAAATATTACAGTAAATTTATACCCACCCAACAGTTTTGGAACCATCAACAATGAATTTCAGAATTTTGGGTATCTGGACTGCATCACTTAACCAGCTTTTTTTTTATAGACAAGTCAAAAACTTCCTCACAAAAACTAGTGAAAGCATACTATAGTCGTTGTTAGTAGGGGTACAGATGATCTATATGTCGAATGGTTGAGTTATAAAACCAATGTACAATACGGAGCTCTAACCTCTTTCTTTTAACAGTGGCGAACTTACGGGAGTAGAATGCTATAGTAGATTCTCTTACTCTTTAAATTATGTCAGTTTTCTAGCCTAGTTTCCTGTTCGAGACAAGACCCAGGTATATTTAGCTTTATCTGGAAAGGTCTACTTTCAGAGAGTGTACATTGCATTCATTCTCGGATAATAGGCGGGAAGCCTCGGGTAGGTACAATATTTAGCACACATTACATTGGGGACGGCAACAATGGATTAATCGAAAGTTTTGATTGACAGCATATTTGAAAGAATTTTTTTTAGAGCAGTAGGTATACTGAAAACTCTGGGTTAAGTGTTACCTGTTTCTTTCTAGGCCCTTGTGCATACTCTACCAAGTCTAATTATTATATTGCTATCACATTGTTTGTTGTTTATCTTGAACATCGAAGTAGCTTATGTTTACATTGCGACCATTGGCCATTCCTATAATGTACATTAACTTCCATGTGACATCGTATCTTCCACATAGTTCTTATTAATACTGGAAACAGTAAAACTTGCGATCACGTATTGCATACTGTAAAATTTTCGCACTCATTCACCCTTTTTTCCAAGAAAGTGTGAGATTTTTGTAAAGATTTGTCAAGGCGGTTATATTTTTTAATACTTTTACCATTCATTTTATATTTGTCATTAAATTAAAAAATGAAAAACCAAAAATAAAAAAACAAAAAATGTTCCTTTATTGTTATTGTTATTATCATTATTATTAAAAATAAAGGAGGAAAACGGAAAATCAGTAGGGTTTAATATTTCTAAAGCTTACTCGTTCCTTTTGGTTTGTTATAAACTTTTCATTTTTCTCCACTCCATCCATAATATTTCCGTTACTCGCGGGTTGCGTATATACGGCAAAGGGGTATTATTTTTTGTCGAAAAATCACAATCTCGTATACTTCACATTACCGAGCAACAACAAACATCTATATACTTTCGACACCGAGGCGAAAATCATCATAAATCATTGCCGGGCTTAGATTGATTTTTTTTCCCGTTTTTTACACTGTTCGAAATCATCTGTATGTGTATGTATATATAGTGCGGGTGTAGTTAGTGGAGGAAACGGGAGTGCACCCCATACCAATTCGACATTATAGCAACATTAATTTTTATTTGGTTTAAAATCTAAATCTCAATATGTTGTATTTATGTTGCAACAAAAACAAGACATTTTACGTCATTAAAGTTTTTTTTTCTCCCGAACTAAAGCTTTCCATGTGCAAGCATACAAAACGGTTTGGAGTGAAAATGTAAATACACAATTTTTTGCGTTCAAACCGAAAGCTCACTATGTAAGGGGAATTAAATACAATTTTGTTGCTCATATAACCAAACAATACAAAGTGTGGGAGGACATTTGAAATTGAATTAAAAAAAAAAAAAAAAGTTTTCGAAAAAAAAATAAATAAAAAATTAATTCAACGAAGCGAAAAACAGGATAGAAAAATGGTAACATAAAAATAAACTTTCAAAGTGGAAATGGAAAAGCGATAATAAAAAATTGAATGAAAATTGCTATTTGTATTTTATAATGACGATGATGATGATCATCATCATCATCGTGTTGTACTGGCGATGACGATGACGATGACGATAGGAAAAGAGAAAAAGATGGAAAATATATATTAATAAACATTTAGGAAAAAGGTTGGGTTCAAACAACACACAAAAAAAAAGAAGGAAAGACTTTTTTTTTATTTCTTTTTTCCTTGTTTCTGTTCTCAATTGGATTTGTTGCCACTCTTGTCGAACAAATAGCTACCACAGCAACGAGAGTAAAAAAACATAAAAAAAAAATGATTTTCTTTATTTTCCAATTTTTTGTGTTTTTTTTATTGTTTCGTCGTTCCATCGAAAGCACAGCACAGAAAAAAAAAAGTTTATGTACAAGTTCCCTTGTATACTTGCGCATGTCCTGTAATATGCGTTGTTGGTGTTTTTTTTTTATTTATTTATATATTTTTTTTTATTATAATTTCTCATACCACAAACTTTGTTGTTGTTTTAATTTTTCTTGTTTTTCTCATTTAATTTTATTTTTATGATGAAAATTTCATGTTTTGGACGAAAAAATGTTTATAATATACGAGTATAGAACAACCGAACGTTTTCAAAAAGATTAAGAATGGGTGTCGGTGGTGAAGGTGGAGATGGTTGGATGGCGGTTCGGTATACCAATATTTTGTTGTTTTAATATTTTTTTATTATTAAAAAAGTATAGCAAAAATACTTAAAACAACGTTCATGTTCATTTACATGGCGAGCTGTTAGTTTACATGTAAGCTATTGAAACCTGTATAAGACGAAAATTTGCGCATGTTTCGTTTTGGTGTTTAAATAGAAGTCAGATTAAATGACCTCATTAGGATTTGGAAATTATGGTAGAATTCTTTCCTATATATAGAGTATTGAAACCTTATTCGGCATTTATTACGCCTGTTATGTTCGCTTCTAATGTAGGAACCGATTGTAGTGTATCAATATAAACAAGTGATTAGATACCTCTCGTCAGATTACAGGATCTTGGAGGCCAATTAAAATTGTTATTCTTAAAATCGATGGTTTGGCGTGCCATCGATGGATGTTGAACAATCCTATTGAAACCACAAGTCGGCTACACTAAACTCTTGATTCTCTTATGGCTATTCATCAGCCAAAATATAACAATTTTGTTTGCGGATATATCCATTCAGCCAAAATTGAGCTTTATCGTTGAACACAAATATGAAGATTTTCAAGTTCACTTTCACCTACAATAACAATAATTATTCAGATCAACTTGTACGCACTCTAGTTGGGTGGTGAATATCCAATAATGAAAAAGTAGTTCCAAATTTATTGATTGTTTCGCGAATAGTGCGTTCAGTCAGACTATTTTTCACTGAACACTTTGGGATGGCCGATGGGAATAGGTGGATTATAATTTTTACAAAGCTACGACTTTTTCGTTCTTAATTGAAAACTAAAGCCCTTCACGATAGGCTAAATTTTGTGATGTTTGTCAACGTTTTTCGATGGAATGTAAATATGTAACCGATAATCATGGTATCGAATATTTCCTGGTTTGTAGCGCGCAAAAATAAAAAAGAATGTGATCACTATAAACGGTTCCTTACAACAATATAAAATATGGAAAACCTTATCAAAAAAGAAAATTAAACTAAATGATGAATTGTAGATGCTTTGGTTTCCTGCTCACTTATCAGAATTATCTTGGAAAAATTCAAATTTAATTTAGCACTTTGATATCGATTTTTATCTTTCTCTATTGGTCGTCGGATATCCGTGTATGTTTACGCTTTCCCGACTTAATTTAGCCCGCAGTCCACTCCAGCGTGACTTGTCTAAGCAAAAATAACGTGAAAATAAAATAATGCTCACTAAACTAGAGATCTGCCGAGGAAATTCTATGCCATACTAAGATCTTATTTATATAATAGACATTTTCGAGTAAAATATGAGGATGGATACTCTGAGCTAAAGAAAATCTCTGCCGGTGTCCCGCAGGGGAGTGTATTAGGACCAATCCTATATTTATTATATATAAGAGACATACCAACCACAAATGAAGGAACCATAGCCACCTTTGCAGATTACACAGCAATTAGGATGACCAATGCGGTTTATAACTGGACAAATTGTTGGCGAATCAAGCTTAATGAGACAAAATCCACGCATATTAACTTTACATATCAAAAGGATTACCATCTACCTATAGAAATTAACTCGCAACACGTGCTATATGCAAATACAGCTAAATATCTTGGCATGACCCTCGACGCCAAGCTCAAGTGGAGAGAGCATGTCAAAAAGAAAAAAAGAAGAACTTAACATATATTTCAGAAAAATGTATTGGCTCATAGGTAGAGGCTCTGAGCTTACAATTCATAATTAGCTGCTGCTATATCGGCAAATTCTGAAACCGATATGGACCTACGGTATACAACTCTGGGGATGTACCAAACAAACAAACACCAAACTGATACAGACATTTCAAAAGAAGGTTCTTCGTAGCATCGTCATTGCACCGTGGTACATAAGAAATGAAGACCTTCACTAGGACCTTCGGATGGAATACATCAAAGATGAAATAAAAATGCATGCCACAAAACATGAAATAAGGCTCCAGGAACATGGAAACCTCAATATTCACCATATAGAGAAGACTCCAAAGAACTAGGCCACTTGGCCTAGTGAAATGACCAAATTAAAATTAGTAAATAGGTTTAATTAATTATGGAAGTAACCAGTGGGTTACATCCCTACTAAAGTGAATTGTACTAGAAACATAAAAATTTGAAAAAATTGCTAGATGAGCGCGGTCTCAGTTGCAATAAAAATAAAAAAACTAAGTCTTAAGAAAAAACAGAATCAACTTATCATAGTCACTAACCATTGATAGAGACATCCTTGTATCTCATCCTCTAATTGTATCGAAAGTGCCTACGCCCATCCGTCGCAGCATAAAATAGACATCGCATATACTAGCCCGGAAATTATATCCAAACACTTCGATTGTGTAACCTCTGGCCATGTAAGTATTGCTTCCACGTTGTTATGAGTTACCACTTCCGTATATTGTCTTTTCACTAAATATAATGGTTAAAAGTAAATCACTAAATATACGTTTAGTTCGATCTGGTCATTTAGTGCACCATTACTCACTTCTATATTCGTAATTTTAAATTCTTTTTTTATCCAAGACAAATCTTCCGTATCATATATGAGCATCTCATTTATAGGGTTTTTTCAACGACATGTCGAACGTTCACCCGTTTTCGTTTTCCTCCCACTCACTGGAAATTGTTCGTATTTAACTCAAGCCAAGTATAGTGTTCAATTTACCGATTGTATTTCCAAAAATTAATATTTAAACTACTGGCCAAGTGTTCAAACTGCGCACAAGCCCTACAACTACAACTACAATGTGATCGATGAGTATCTGGTATGTGAGACCCACTAGGCAATCTTACTTAAAAAATCAGGATTATTAACTTTATGAAACAATTCATCTGGACAACCAAGCAAGATCCTAACATATTGGCCCACGGGTGCAGGTAAAACTCCTGATCTACTGTATTTCTTTATATCGGCTTTAAAAATGTCATCAAATTTTATTGAAATGAGGATTAATCAGATTGGACTGTGATCAGTTTGCCGTGATTCTTTCCATAAACGACAAGATAATAAGAAAAGAAACGAAACCAACTCTTGCCAATAACACATAGCTTATTAGGAAAGATTCAGATCTGAATTAGAAATATGGTTCCGAGACGATATGCTGATCTTTTGAGATCATGTTTATCTGAAATGTTTTTCAAAGTACGAGAAGAAGATGAGAATTCTGGGCTGAGAGCGGTAAGTTCAGGAGTTCTTTAAGGCACAGCTCTGGGCTCAGTCCTATAACTAATATATACAAGTGACATACCACAGTCCAACACCGAAAGCATAGCAACGTTTCCTGACGACACCGGCAAACTGTGAAAGAGGCGGCGTATAAACTTTAATGTGCAAGTGATGAAATTCGCGAGCGATACGAAATAATCGAGCGATGGAAAATCAAACTTAATGAATTAAAATCTGGCCATGTTAACTTTACCAATAAATCATTGGTTAATCCACCGACAATCAGCTTAAATGATGTGACGGTGCCGTACAAGAAATCTGCTAAATACTTGGGTATGCATTGGATGTTTAGCTTAACTGGCAAGAGCATGTGAAGAAGAAAAGAAAAGTGCTTGATCTTAAATCAGACAACTGACAATAAGACAATTGGACCAAGGTCAAAATTAACCATATGCAAGAAAATACTGATTTAATTAATACAAAACTTCCAGAATAATGTACTTCAGAGTGTAGTCAATGCACCCTGGTACATTCGAAATAGTGATTTGCATTGCGATTTGGAGATTCCAGATATAAAACACGAAATAAAAAGATTTGCAATGAACCATGAATAAAGGCTAATGGAACATGTCAATGCAGAAGACTCTAGGCTACTAGATTTGGTTAGTGCACATTTGGTTAGGAGACTAAAACATTAGTGCACATTTGGTTAGGAGACTAAAACAAACCAAACCCTTGATGGTTAGTCTGGAAAGACTAGTTTCAATATAACATAAGAAATAAAAAAAATTTCACCACCGATAGTGTTCAGATGGTGTTAAACCTCTTTTACATGCAGCTCCTATAGTGGGCTCGATTACGGTACCTCCCGTTCAAACTAACGTCATAGTATTGGTTTGAGTTTTGATCAATGCCTGAAATTTTTTTCAAGAAATTTATCGCAGCGATAATTTCAACAAAATATAAGGTTCTAAAGTTCTAAAGATGACAATAGGCGTATTGTTAATGGCGAATAAACAGACTTAAGAGTTAATATATTGTAAATATGGAAATCTACAAAAAATAATTTGAAGTGTGCAATAAACCGGTAAAATTCCCCAAACCAATGTACTTACAAATCCTCGGCCATAAAGTTATAAAATCACAACCATTAATTTAATGCATGTTCCTTTAAATATATTGTTGTTGGCATTTTAGCTGTTGTTATGTTGTTCGTTTGCTAGTTGTTGGTTTGGCCTCACATATATATATGTTGTCGAAAACCATAAAATCGGGGAAAATAAATGAAACGGAATGGAATAATAACAACAGGAATAAACATCCCTTTAGGGCGAACATAATATATATTTTCTGTACAGTATTTTTTGTTTTTAATTTTTATGTAAATTAATTATTTTTTTATATTATTATTATTATTATTAAACAAGATGAATAAAAAACAAAATTGAATTTCTTGTAATTTTTTTATTTAACAAAATACTGTTGTTGTTTTTTTGTTATTAAACTGAAGAGTCTCATAAAACACTAAACCACACAACATGTTTGGGATTGTGTATCTTTAGTAAGTCGGGGCACAGGCAATATTTAAATATTTATTATTTAATTATTATTAGTTTGTTAAAATATTAAATTTATTTAAAAACAAAATTAATAAAAGGATAATAAAATAATAAAAACAAAAGTATTGCCAGATGAAGAAGAAGGAATCCTCTTAGCAGAATTTTACATTTTATGTAAATTAAATTTTTTTATTGTTTAATATTGTTGTTTATATGTTGTAAGTAGATTGATAATAACTTTTATTAAGCCATAAAACATTTCAAACACATTTTGTTTGGTGTATATTGCATTTTAGGTTGAGCAACATTTCTTGAGACAGAACATACCCCCACCGCATTGAAAAGTAATTATCAGCTCCCATGATATCTATTTCATTACTGCTATGAGGTAATCTAAATCAATTATATAAATGAAATAAGACTACATCATCACTTATAAAATCATTTCATTTTAACATCCAATAAACAGTTTATATATACAAGTCTCTTAGCCGACAACGTCTTATACTCGTATAAATAATTTTTTTCCTTAAAAAAAAAAATTTACAACCAGAGCAAGAGAAACAACAATTCTTGTGTTTTAATGCCATTAATTAGTTGTAATTAAACAATAAAATTCAAATGAAGGTAAAAACCGTCTGTGTGCTTGTATATATGGAAACCACTTTGAAATCATAAAATGTCAAACTGACTGAATATTATAAATTACTTTGGAGTTAATATTCTTTAATTTTAATTTAATGCATTTCGTTTCATGGTGGTCTAATTACAGACAATTCGAAATTCTGTACACGCGATGGTTTGATTGAGTTGTTGTGATTATGACGTTTCTCTCTTACACGTGTTCGATACTACATCATCAGTGTTAATATTGGCGCTTAATCAGTTTCACTCAGTTTAGCTTCGACAACACTCTAAAGCAGACAAAAGAGTAATGACCCTACAAGTACGTAAGTTAAGGCTGATAATTATATATTAAATGCTTTATATTTTAAAATTTATAAATGCTTGATTCGGTCATGAAGATCAATAACTTATCTTTCTTACTGTAATGAATATGCTTTCCAATCAACGTAGTTAACATTATCTATTTGGTTTTAGTTATTTTGTGGTGTCTGTGGTAAGAGCTGAACAGATTTAGTGTACACCAGGAAGGTTTCCGAGTCTATCGTAAACTTTGCATTTCATAATCTTAAAAAAAAGTTGTTGTTCATGAGCCCACGAAGGTTTTTGAGTTATTACAACCAATTTTCGATAGATGGCGCCACTGTCATTCCAATGATTTCATTACTTTCGACAGATGGCGCCACTGTCATTCCAATGAATTGAAACGAAAACGGTGACCGAGTGATGACGTTTCGAGTTGTGGGTGACATAAGATTTTATGTAAATTGTGAATTCATGTCCGGCTCTCATTGAACAGACAATATTGTGCGTAATTTTATATCTGGGAGCTCTTTTTGAATAGTTTTGTGCATTTTATTGTGATTAAATTTCATTGTAAATTATATTTCTTACTGCTACATTAGCAGCAAACAGTAGTGTACTTGGCGGTGCATCTCGGGAATGACAGTGCGTGTACTTTACAGTAGATACTGTACGTGCAAGAGCTTTGGTTTCACCGGCAACATCTTTAACTGCGTTTTACTCATTGTGCCAAGATGATATTTTTGCAAAGACTCTACTTTATGCTGAAGTACCGAAATTCTACACATAGAATGCATCGGCTAAAAGTTTCAATTTCGCAAACAAGGTAAAGCCATTGAAGGGTATCCTTTTTTGTATTCCAGTGACGTACAATACATAATGCTTCTATCTGTGTTTGCTTTTAATCAATGTACGTGAACCGACGTCCTTCCAAGATTCAAGAACAGTGAACGGTCAGCTGTGTGCCACTTATCGTCAAGCTTGGCAGTACCTTAATCTTGAGAGTGATGCACATTGGGACACTGTACTCGCTGATGAATCGAATAATGCTCGACCACATCAAATATACACGTTATTTGCCATAATATTGACAACCTGTACCCATCTAATCTAAAAGCTCTTTGGGAAAAATACAAGGACTACATGAGTGAAAATGTTCTACATCGTTTGTGCGCCGCGTAAATTAAGTAGATCCGGACATTCAATTCACACCAAACGTGTATCATGAGGCATTGATTTTGAATGAAGACATATATTTTGCAATCGCTAACAAGGCACTGGTGCAACTGGAAATGCCTGCTTCGAACCGACGGTTTCGTTTCTGACCAACTGTTACTCAACCATACGATCGGAAAATTATATTGCACTGGCCAATTGCATCATCTGGAACTGCGGCAAATCTTTTGGATTGTGGCCGAACAGCGCATTCAGCCTTGAAACTGCCGTTGAATATTCAAACCACGGAGGCACCAACATGCAACATCAGCAAAAACTCTAGAATGGGCAAAGTACTCCCAACGTGTCAAATTATCATATGGGACGAATGTACAAGGTTACACAAGAAAGCATTGGGAGCTTGATCGTATACACTGCGTTATTTGAGAGGAAACGCACGGATTTTTGGTGGCGCACTCATTTTATTGTCTGATGGTGATTTTCGACAAACACTTCCGGTTATACTACGTGCAACACCCGCTGATGAACTTAATGCATTTCTCAAATCATCAGTTTTATGGAGTCACTTACAGTTATTAACTTTGAAAACCAACCTGTGTGTACAACTACAACGGGATGCATCGACAGGAAATTTTTTAAAACATTTAATGGAAATTGATGGATCTACGCATATGTATCACCTTGCCAGTAAATTTCTGTAATACCACAGAAAGCATAGACGAATCGGTGCAAAAAGTTTTCTCAAACATTGCACAGAACTACAAAAATCATCAGTGGATCAGTACGCGTGCTATATTAGCGGCCAAAATCTCACTATTTAGAATGGAATACCCGGCGAAACGACAACATATAAGTTCATCGATACTGTGGTGAATCAAGACGAAGTTGTAAACTATCCAAATGAATTTTTGAATTCGCTTCATTTGCCACATGAACAATGTTATCGAGGCAACACTTTTGACTGGAAAATTCAAAGGTGAAGACGTACTGTGGTTACTTATCCCATTGATCCTGACAGATACGTCATTCGAATTCAAACGCTTTTTTCCGGTACGACTCGCTTCCGCCATAACTATCAATCACAAGGACAATCGTTGCAAGTGTGTGGATTAAACTTGGAGAATCCATGTTTTTCCCATGGGCAGCTCAATGTGGCTTAGACAACGAGTCGAAATCTTTACAGTAAAAGAGCATACGTCTACGGCCGAGTATTTAGGGACCGCAAATGATTTGAAGATCAAGAAAGCGATAGCTAGTGTTTTAGTGAAACATCCCAGAAGATGGCTGCTTATTCATGATTTTACTGTGGGGAAAACGTGCTCATGGCCGTTGGAAGACGAGGAACTTTGCCACAGAAAAAACAACAAATACTATAACGACAACGAAACAAAATACTTGAACAACACGACGTATAAATTGGACTATCATCTGAATCATTAACATTGGTATATCGAACGCTTTACATACAATAGCTTTTTTATGCAATCCGGAGCATGATAATTTTTGGTAAATGGAGAGAATTAAAGTCGAGACCGAGGAGGGATGTGAAACTTTCTTAACCACTAAGCTACAACCGGAAAAATTAGACTACTCATTTTCTTGTTCGAAACACATCGTAGAATCTACTATCGAGGTAGTTCTTGGAAACATCAATGGTTTCATATCTGCTTAGAAGTGTTCTAAATATTATTAAAGCCAGAGAAGATGATTTTTGCGTTAATACATGATTCGATGTACCTGTCTTATTTCACCGTAGGCGATAAAATCTAGGCTTCTTGGCGAGAATATATGATAAACTAAGATAATATTTTATCGAGTGTTCCTGATAACATTGTAAAGATTATACTTAAATATTTACAAATAATACAATTAACAATGTCAGATATTCCAAGCAAATATTTCTAAACCTACATAAAATTGGAACCTATACAATTCATCCACCTGTTGAGATTAAAGCAACGTTTTTTTCCAGTCGTTCACTAATTGTATTAGTATATTCTTAGTTAAGCGAAAATATTTAAATAAATATACTGTTGCGAGATCTCAGGTAGGAAGCATCAAAAGTGGACAAGTGTTTTCAATTTTAACATATATCATGATAAGAGTGATGTATACCTCATGCTTCCAACGTCATTCAGATGCAATGCGATAATATTCCGATTGACAGTTTTGATTGGTCACTCGATCATGCCTGAATCAATCACGGAATTTAAAAGCTCAAGTCCCTTAAATTCAATCAACTACTACGTTCACAACTGGAAAAACGTTTAAAAGTTTAATTTAATTAATGCGAAAATTTCGAGTCACCAACTTGGCAATCGGATCAACACTCAAAGCTTAGTTATGTTTCTTAAAGAACGGGTTTTAAACATAAGATCGTCGCTGATGACAAAACATGATTTGAAGTCAAATATCTTAATTCGGATTCAAGGGGCTTTGATCTGCTCAAAACGAAGAATTATAAGGAGTTTCAAATATTCACTCACCCTGCCGGACTATAAGTTTTGTACAAGCCTACGACACACACACACTTCTACGATCTAAAATGCATACATTTGTGCAAAATGGTAGTAAGGCAGTCTCTGTGATATAATTTTTGCAATTATTTCATTTAATCTCAGTGGAAGATTCCGCAAATCTAATCAATTTTTATAAATGCAGATATTATCTGTGATATTAGATTTAGTGATAACAAGATGCTTTATAAATTAAAACTATATTCATCTTGCATTAATATAAAAACAATGAGTTCAAAAATTTGATCTCTGATTGTAGGTACCAAGAAGTAATTGATTTAACAGACCTCATCAAGGTCGGTCTAACTGCTGACAATCGAGTTTTATGTATCCTCTACGTTCCCTTACATAAATCAACACTTGTTCTGATTGAAGATGAGTTTTACTATTGTAATGAGAGGTAGTTAATAGTGTACACATGCTTTCTGGGGTACAAATATGTAATATAAATGTATAATTCACAGAAACATTGTGAAGGCTTTCATATCATAACGTTGTGTAAGTTGTAGCAGTTTGAGTGAAAGGTATTGAGTTTGGATTCTGATATTGGGGCTGGATGCAAAATGTACCTTCATGACACGAACACGATCGGTGAAGTGAATGAACTTCTGTTGGAGTGAAGAACTCATGGGCCTACCCAACTTCGATATCAGTACAATATGACTAGTATGTTATAATAAGACTAGCCTATAGCAATGTTAATCGCACTATTCTAATTTGGTATGCGTGAAGTAAAGATGTGAATGCTTCGGCCACAAAAACAGATGGTATATTATAGAGATAGTGTACACTACTACACATATTTCCTCTATTTTCCAATAAAGATTTAACTATTACGTCTCTCGGATAGTTCGTGAATTCAAATTTTTGAAATCTGACAGACGCGTAATCGAAAATTAATCAGGGCCAATGACACTAATTAAAATTAGACAATTAAAATAATATTTGTTCGATTTGTACTATTACGCCATTACAGACAATTCGAGGACGTACGGCCAGCCTATAGTGCGGACATGGAATATGGGTCGGCCCATGAGTTCTGCACACCAAATGGGGGTCATATAGTTGTGTTCATTCACACCACAGATCGGATTCGAACCCGGTACCTCCCGCTGCAACGGCCGCAGCTTTAACCACTGCGCCACCTAGGTGGTGTATTTGTGGTTCTATTGCGCCACTGAAAAGGATGGTAAAATCTAAAAGTCTCGTGCAGCGAATAATATGGTAAACTCCATTTGTTATAACATTGAATCAAATATTCCAGATATCACCGAAAGGTTATATTAAATTTTTATAATACTATTAATACTCAGAAACAGTCACAAATGTTTCTAAATCTACCTTGAGTGGAAAACTGAGGCCAATTAAAAATAAATTTTAAAAAAAACTGAGTGTTTTTTTTTTAATTTATTTGTAATTGGGTGCAGGGCGGAGGTTGAGATTAGAGTAAGTTTTTCTTAAGTGCACGAACTGACTCGAAAAAGACATGCTTCTATGAGGGTAGTATATTCTAAGTTTCTTATGCGAAAATGATCAAATAAAACGTAATCTTAGCCGAGCGGTTCGTAGATAACTGACAAGATTTATAATTCTACTAATAGAGTAATGTGCCATATGTATCCAATGTCATCAAAACAGAAAACTGTTTCGAACTATCAAGTATAGCACATCATGGATCCAATGGTTGAAACAATCGATGAAAAAAATTGAGACAATGCGTGAATATATCGATTGACATTTTTGATTAGACACCATTCAATATACTTAAAAACTATAATAGTTTCAAAGTTTATTGAGAATGAACCAGGCTTGCATATACCATATTCTCATAGTCAACAATAAATAGTAATCAACAACATCCATTCTTAGTTGAACTGACTGGGTACCAGTTGCAAAACAACACTCTATAACTATGCTGGCGCAACACTTAACAAAATTCAATAAAATTTACGAATTTATTACCCATATAAGTTCCAAGTTTATTTGTTTACCAAATTAACGCAGGTAAAGTCCCAAAAGCTCAATGAACTATTGTACTGAGAGAACATTAAAAGTGCGTTCTGTCTCTATTTGCTCTAGCAAACAATACGATTTGGTTCTGTGCAGAATTTAAATAATTAATCCAACATTTCCGGATCTCCATCTAGACAATTAGATCTTAACAAAGCTTAAGTCAAATACCTTAGTTTGGATTCAAGGGGCATTGATCTACTCAGGAGGAACAATTATAAGGAGCTTTAAATATTCACTCACCTTGCATTGGGCCGCGACTTCATTTGTAAATTTACACAATTCCAGTTCAAACTATTTTAATTTTATTGGGAATTTCACAAAGCTTGAAAGTTTCGTTATACTGACAAGCCTACGACACACACACTATGGTAGTAAGGCAGTTCTAAAAATTGTACAGATATTTCATTTAATGTCAGTGGACGATTCTGTTAATATTATCAAGTTTTTCTTACATGCAGATGATGTCTGTGTGATTGGATTAAGTGGCAACAAGATGCTTTGTATAACCAATCTATATTCATCTTCCGTTGCTCTGAAAATCAATGAGTTCTAAGATTTGATCTCTGATTGTAGGTACGACGCAATTGCTTTAGAAGACCTCATCAGCAATCTCACTCTAACTACTGACAATGGAGTTTTATTTACCCTCTACGTTCACTTTTGAACGTTGGTCTCAAACTAATGAGAGTTGGAGCATATTATTTCGATCTGAAAGGTTGTTTCATGGTTTCTGAGGTACAAACATGTAATAAATGTAATGTAAAATAATAATCTAGGCCATTATCGGCCCTTACCGCGTCTCAACTGAGACCTATTACAACAAATTGGTGCTAAATATTAAGTGTTGATTGTGATATAGGGGCTGAATGCAAAACGTATGTTCATCACTCGAACACGATCGGTGAAGTGAATGAACTTTGATGGGAGTGCAGAACTCATGGGCCTATACCCATCTTTGATATCAGTACAATATAGACTAGCATCGAGAAATGTATAATGTGCAGACATAAATTTCGTAAAGTAAGATGTTAAAGAGACCGGAATTATATACGAAAGAGTTGTGAGCGCTTCGGCCCCAAAAACAGATACTAGAGACAATATACACTACTACACACATTTCCTCTATTTTCCAACAGTCGTAATGAGAGTTGTTAAATAGTAACTGGTTTGGCCACTATCAATAGGATTTCTGATAATATCCTCACCTACTTGTACTATCAGGTTCATCGAATTAAGTCCAATTTTTACCATCGATAATAATTTCTCTTGGGTGGTTTGTGTATTCAAATTTTTGAAATCTGACAGTTCGATTCGATCATCTTTAACTGCTTATATAATAAACCTACTCGGATGGGTTCTTGGTCGATTTGATCGAAATACTTCTACTCTTGATACGAATGTTAATATGGATGAACACATGGATTGGGCTTTTCTCCATGTCAATACAATTTGCTAACTTGGAACGTTGAAACAAGAAAGCAAAAATGTGCTGGTATTTCGGCCCCATAACAGACTGGACCACAGGGAAAATGGCTATACTGAACTTTCAGGCAGTCAATAATCGAATGCGTAAACTTCGCTTATGCCAACTTTATGCTCAATATTCGAGCAGGATGATCGCTTTAAGTGCAAGAATTATCGCGGTAAAGCTCATCTTTGCCCAGCATACAAGTGACTGTCATTCATTATCTTGAGAAGAATTACTTCACTGGCGGAGTCACTGATCAAGTTTTCTAGCTA
Source organism: Tipula lateralis (assembly GCA_963932295.1). Lineage (NCBI taxonomy): Eukaryota > Metazoa > Arthropoda > Insecta > Diptera > Tipulidae > Tipula > Tipula lateralis. Next base: position 21,817,747 of record OZ010738.1, on the reverse strand, counting down.
CGGATGATCCTTTTCAAGTACCCCGAAATATCTCACGTTTTACATCAGGTACTAATATGGTTTAAAGCAAGCCTATGACTCGATCAATCGAGAGAGGCTATCGAATGCGCTTGAATGGCAATCGAAAACGCAGTCACAATGCTGTGTCAAAGTTGAGAACAGGATATCGAGAACTTTTGCAATTACTTCTTCGGTGTTCGACAAGGAGATGCACTGTCCCGATACTTTTTAATCTCATGTTGGAATACATTCTTCGTAGAAGAGAAACACCTCAGGACCATATCTTATTCCGACAATCTAATGAACTTTTTGCATATACAAATGATATCTGTGTGATTGGATTGAATGTTCAGCTTCCGTTGGTCTCAAAATAACGAGGACAAAACCAAATATTCGATTTCTGGTTTTAGAGACCAAAATGATTTCAGTAGTGGTAACCACACGTTTGAAGGAATAATGAGATTCAAGTAATCTGGATCTCTCATTACTCACGTTAAAAGTATGGGAGAGTATATCAAGGTTCGCCTTGCCACTGGCAATCGGGCTTTATATTGTTTACATACACTTCTGAAATTAAAATATCTTGCAAATACGGATAAGCTGAAATTGTACAGAGTGTTGATCAGACCCGTTGTCATGTATGGATTTAGACCTTGACGGATGAGTGCAAAAGATGGCTTGAAACCACGAGGTCAGGAATTTGATGGTAATTTCTGATTTCGTTCATGAAATCAACGGACTGCGAGGACGCAGGTTTGATCACGTTCTACTTGCGGATACAGCGATCTTTGAAGAGAGAGCATCACCACGCAGAGAGCGATCCGATGGAATCAGATTGATGACACGTTACGGGCCAACAATGGCCTGAACAAAACCGAAAAATTGAAAAAAAATGACATAATGTTCTGTGCACTCCGCTACCTTGCCATAGAAATTGGAGAGCAGAAATTGGAGACTATAAACTCAGATAAAAGCACGAAGACGATTTACAAAATAAAAAAGTTATTTTCTGAACCCACAAATCTATGATTTTACACTATCAACAACATCTTGATTTCCAAACAAAAGATTAAAATTAACAATATGTTAAAAACTGAGCTTTATATTATAAAATTTTCACTTGGGCATTTGAATCAATTAAATCTCGTAATTTGGCAAAATTTGCGACTGAATGATGGCAGCACTATATACATAAATACACATATCCACAATAATATTATCCATAGATTATTACACCAACTAATTATCACTTATTTATCACCATCAGTATAATATAACACGTATAAATAAATTATAACCCAAATCACTTCACTTCACATGATCACAGACAATTTGGAACTGAGAAATGTGTACTCATATAAAGGAAGAAATTTCAAAATCTGAAATATATAAAAAAAATAAAATAAAATTACATAAATTTGTATTTTTAATTTTTCAACAAAGTGGTTTCGTTATAACATCTCTCACAAGAAATTGCACATATATTCATGCCTGTTTTTCTTCTTTCAATCCGAAAATTTTCATTCAACCAAAAACCAAAAGCAACCAACAACGTACCATCACTAATAAGTAATTATTTGTTCTCTCTTAAATTTACAACTTCGATCATATACATCTATCCAAGCAACAACAGTATGCTGCAAATTTTAACCATCATCATCTTATGTGTACCATCTGATATACTTATATATAGAGAGAGATATTGTAAGAAAACGACGTACAGCTGAAGAAGAAACAAAAAAAATTTTAATAAGCGGCTTTCAAAAGTGGCTGACTCGAAGAGGTTTTTAATGTGTGTTTGTAACTCTGGGTTTTCGTATTAAATTAACAGATCAGATTGTTGAAGTTGAAATAACAACAAAAAAATAATAATAAATAAATAATAACAATAATTTAATAAGACGGGAACATTTTATAAGTTGGATATTTCAAAAAAAATTTATGATGATTTGAGTTGTCAAATGTTCGAGTTGTCAGTTTTGAAAAAATAACATTTCATAACATCACATTTTGTAGTTATAACAACTATCCCCTGAGACCGTTTAAAATTCAATCACTATATCATGTGATTCATTACTTCAACGAACAATTCATCAAATCCAATATATTAAATATTACCAAAAAAAAAAATTAATTAATTAAAACAATAATTAAATTAATTCAACACATTGTTACAAGGATAATTAAATTGATGTAAACTGTATAACAAATTTGGAAAAACATAAAATAAATTTCCCACACCTTTCAAATGTATTTGTGTGTATTAAATACTTGCTGTTTTTATCCAAAAACAAAAAAACAAAAAACATAAAAAATAACAAAATAAATTCACCAAATAAAATATTAAATAAAAAACTATAAATTAATTATAAAATAACATGAATTATTTAATTAAAGTAGAAAATACAATTAATATTAAAAATTCATAAATTTTTTAAGTGATTGCTACCTGTCTGCGTATAGTTCCTCTCTCGCTGCGTTTTGTACAAAAATTGCATAAATCTTTGAAGTTATGTTCCGTGAAGTGAATTCATAATTTTTGGTTAAAGTTTCTGTCAGTTGGTTTGTTTTATTGTTGTCTTAGGAATTTTTACTCTTGTCCACCGCAGAATTAATATAAAATCACTTATGGTCGATTGTGGTGTATGGGATAAAAATATTGTGTCTATATATGATTTCATTAAGAATACGTTTAGTTTTTGTTGGCGCTTACAACAACAGGTTGACGTTAGATGTTATAATGACCAAAAGTGATGAAATGGATGTTGTTGGAATTGGTGTGTTGAAATTGTTTTTTTTTTTGTGGATTGTTGAACTTACACCTCCGATGTCTGACTCTAATTTGTACCTATTGGCAATACACAGTAACCATCCACTGAGGTATCTGGAAAATTTGGTGGATACTGGATTGGTTTAATGAATGCCATTACTGAGAAGTTATAGCCAGACTTTTTCAAATACCTGCACTATGTACAGAAATATGGCTAAACATATCTTTCTTTCAAGAATTTTTCTATTAATGTGTTATTCTATGGACTTGATCAATTGTGGAATGTTTCTCTCTAAAGCCAAACTGATGGGACGAAACGGCCCCTGACTTTTCAATCTCAGGTTCAATATTTTCCTAGAAGCTTAATTAGATAGTTGTAGAATCTCTCCAGTTATCAAGTAAAATTGTAGGTACTATACGGCATTAGTTAATAGAATTTCCTGTCACAGATAGTTGTATGGGTTTCAATTGATATATCTCGTTGATTAAGTGTTGTTAAATTAGACTGCATCTTTCACCCGTGATGATCCGTAAAAAATTCTGCTTCTTCATCTTTGGTTTTTGCCAAGCGACCATTATTCCTTCTTATTAGTGGTATATGCGTAACTAATCTTGTTAAATATTTGGTTGCTTCCCAGAATGTGTATTCACCATCTTTATGGTTGGTCTCGTGGCAGAGAAGGTAGCATATTTGCTCTGTCATTCGGGGGAGTCGGGTTTGATTCCCGGGGTGGTGACGATTCATCAATCACTTTTGGGTTTTTTTAATCTGTATTTGCGTATGTGGGTCGAATCGTGTGCCCTCTAGTGGCATTGAGTTCTGGAATTATTTCCGCCTTCTTTAATTATTATTTTATGGTTGGTGAGAGAATAAAGTTCTGAGTTTAATGATCTATTTTTAAATTCCCATCTTACCGTTTGACATTCGGTCTCGTGTAGGTTGGCATTTCCTTTTCTAGTTATTAATTCTAATGTACAATTCGAAAACAAATTCTATTCGTAAATAGTAAGAAATTGATTTAACAGATGGCGCTTTAATAACCATTAGATTTGATAAGAGATGGCGCGAAAGTTTCTACATGAAATCATGTTTTTACCTCAAGAATAACCTTATATTAACTACACGATTTTACATATAAATAACCGTGTAACTTATATCGTGTAACTTAGGACCGAACTGTGAATTTGCTACATGAATACTTGTTACGAACAAGAGATGAGTTGGGAACTATACAACTCTCATAAAGTGACAGATTATTTATATGTAAGATTTGCACAAAGATACAACGAGGCTTGATATATAGTTGAATTTGGGTCGAACCCCCGGCAATGAAAATTTTTATTGCAACCATACAGAACGTTCTAGATCAAGCTTCCGAGCTCCCTCATCTTTTATCAGCGAGTAGGGTTAAATTTGATGCTTAACAGCATTATCATATTAACAGGTGACGTATTTATCTCTACAAAGACAGTGAATCAGTTCCAAGCTAGACAGAAGCCAGTGTAGATTGTGGTAACAGGAATGAGGGTGAGAAGACCGAAAGGTTTTAAGGTATGAATGAAATAAGATGGCTAATTCAAGCAAAAGAAAATAACTAAGCCATTATGATGTCATTCTTTGTTACATAATTTTGGAAAAGCTCAATCATTATACGATCACTTAGCATTCATCTCTTAGAATGAAGAAGGCGAATTAGTTACGGAAAACGTTGCAAAAGTAAGGTCGCACTGTATTCCTTATTAACAGACGGATTATTAAATAATACCGATTATTTGTTTGCATCCGATCATTCTAACAGTCTCCCATAATACTTATAGTCGACTGATAATAGTCCTCTTAAAAAATTGATGACATTAAGCGTTTCTCAGACGGCCTATTTTATACGGTGTATGTATATGATTTCTGCATAACCCTACCAATTTAACCAGCAAAAATTGTGGATTTAAATGTAATCAGGTTGGCCGAAAAAATCATTACTACTTTTGTACTAGGCCTAAATCGCGTTTTTCTAATTTTACGGGTTATTATTGGTCCGTACCGTGTCAACAATCTCACGTTAGCAGTTTCGATCACGAGCCAGCTCTTCATACTCCTCTAAGCAATTAACAAGATGCCATATCCATCATCAACGAGAGCATCCTCTTCGCCTGCCGAAAAATGGGTCCCCCCTTTAACAATTGCTTTATCATTCGGTTCGGTTCTGCACGCAGAACGTGACCAAGCTAGTGTATACACGCTGTCCTTCGATTTCATGCACGAAATCAGAAATTTGCATTAAACTCCTGATATCGTGTTTGAAAAGAACGCATAATTCTTCTCTCGAATGTAAAAATCCATCTACCGTACTTATCCGTCAAGGTCCAACTCTCACATTCATACATGACAACGGGTTCTGTACAATTTCAGCTTATTCAGATCCCGAACTGATAGTTGACCGAGATTTTAAGGTATGGTGCAATTAGGTGATTCCTTTAAAGAAACTACGCAAATTGTGCTGATTGCTATAATGCTATGAGTGGTTGTACTCTTAACACCTTAGCTTTCCACCATTCGCGCTTCTTCTGACTTACAAATGCGTTTAGTATGTCCCTGTGTATAACAAGAACTGCTTTATTTCTTTTTGGTATTGTAAAACGAGTCTTCGCTATATTTCGTTCAAGAGCAAGACGACACTCCCCATAAAACCAATCATTTTTGGGCTTAGTTTTCACTATACTGAAAATGTGCTGGGCAGCATTGACAACCGAGGTTTTCAATACTGCACAAACACTGTTAATTTACTATTGATATACTAATGTTAATTTACTCTACGACTTATATTATTATTACATATAGGTCGGTCTGATTTTTGCCAGCTCTAGCTTTAAACCAATCATCAATCTAACATCGTGCTCAGGTATAGAGCTCATCAGATAATCCAAATTATTGTAAACTGAGTCTCTATCGTGGGGTTGGCTTACATCAGTGGGCGCAAGTACATACAGACAATATACAGGTTGGCTAATCTCATGTGCAAGCGAAGCTTACACATTCGATTATCGACTGCCTGGAAGTGCAACACAGTCTTTTCAAACCTGTGGCCAAATGATAAAGCCAACTCCAAGATTTCCCAAGGTCATTTCCACTGTGTAGCAACTTATAGCCTTGGACACATGGTCTCCACTTTTATGCTATCGAGTTTCTTCAAGCGCTACGACTTTCAGCCGATTCTCTTTCATACATGTGATAAGGCCGTCAAACGTGACGATCCTGAAGCGTGTAAAAGCTTACTGTAAATTGAATGCGCGTTGTAGTTCGGGTTGTTGCTTGTATCTTGTGTAATCTCTAGGCTGTAAAAACTCTAGGCTGGTTTCGATCTGATCATGAAGTCATGATATATATAGAAAGTATATCATGATATATATAGAAAGTATATATACTTTCGGTCGTGACGCGACAGTACTAGTGAATTACAAGAACTTAACTCGAAATATCGATTGCGTGTGGCGTGAGCTAATTTACGATTTATTTGAATTGCTCTAAAACGTCACATTACTCCCCCGAAAGTGAATTTCCCCTCCGTTTGAGTTTGATAATGATGTTATATTCCGTAATGCGTTGGGGTGCCTGCTTTCACCCGCTTAGTGATTAGGCTTGTTGCGACATGAAATAAACCTGAATGCATGCTGTATTTGTAGGTGCACGCATTCGTTCACCTTATTGAGTTTGGCTTTGATGCAGAATGAGACGAACTTTCTGGATATATCTGTGCCTTGAGCGCGAAACGAACTACCACGTATTAAGAGAGAAGGCAGAAATTTCACTGTGGGAAGTTAAATTTTACCGTGTAGGTTAGGCATGAGGATATCGGGAGGTTGTGTCAGAAGGTATAGACGTGTTGTTCCCTAAACAGGGCCGTTGGGGTCACCAATGAAGCGTGTTGTAAATTCGTTCATGCTGTAGTCGCATTACGTAATAGTGTAATGTGTTTGTGGAGAGTTGCAATTAATATTTGGATCGTATGATCCACAAAAAAATGGTAAATTGTGAGTTCAAGACCACAACGACACTTAACAAAGTGAGCTCCAGCGAGAAGGCATAATTTGGAGGCTAAATGTCTATAGATATTGTTTTACTGCAGATCGTGAAACACATGTGTGCCGAAAAACAGTAACGAAAAACCTTCGTTGCACATCAAGGTATTGAACAGCAGAGAACCAAAATGCAATGCGTACATTTAAGACAAGAGAATCTGTAGGGTTGTGCAGAGCATTAATTTTTTTTCAGGTGTCTTATTTATGGAAGCTAGAAAGAAACCAGTGAAAATTGTGGTAACAGATATGAGAGTGAGAAAGTGCTTACGGAGTAAAACGAAAAAGTGAATTAGTTGCGGGAAACGTTTCTAAGGTAAGGTCGCATTGTGTGCTTTATTTGGATTACGATCATTCTATCAGTCTCCCATAATTCTTATAGTCGACTGATAATATTCTTCTTCAATAAATTCGATAATGGATGGAATGCTTCAAAGATTGCAATACAACTATCATTTGTTAAGGACTAGAGACTGTTAAAGACTAAGAAATTAAATGACTCTGCAGATGCATTAAAGCAATTGTTGGTGACAAACTATAACCATACATCGCTTTATACTCATCGTTTTGGCGGTTTGTGATAATATACTGTTAGTTGTCATTACCCACTTGAGAAAATATATATGGCAATGTAATTGAAGACATTTATCTCGGTGGCAGTAAATTAGGTTCAAATATTATTTATAATATTAAGAATTATACTAGATTTCACTGTAATCGGGTTGGCGGGTGTGGAGGAACGGCAATTTATGTAGAATCCGTAATCAAAGCCGTTAAATTGTTAGTAGATGATGTAGATTTTTGCCAAGTGCTAGGTGTAAATTTAATTAATATCAACAAGGAATTTTCTTAGAGCAGTATAAAATAGATAAAGTAACTCCGATCCATAAATATGGCAGTAACAGATTATATTACACAGCACACAGTTAACAGATTATATTACACAGGATAAACCAGAAAAGTACTTTACTGATGTTAGACTTTATCACAGCTGCATGTATAAATTTAACCAATACATTGAGCAAATGCTTTGAAAAGAAAATTTTCTTGACAAACACAAAGCAAAGTCACATATGCATCATGAGACAAAATTCATCGTTTTGATCATCTCTCAAACAACCCCTCATCTGTTCAAACAACCAACACGAATTTTTTATTGTACGAATAAAAAATTCACCTCCTCTTGGAGGTTTAGAGGTTACTTCATTTGAATCTCCTATCTCTAGAATGGTTTCGTCCTTTGAAGCCGTCTGTCTGAGTCTCTATTAGTACCACTATTAGTTTGGACTCTTGGTGCAGCTTTATATAGTTATACGATCCAACCTAATTTTAATATTTGCAGGTATCAAAGTAATTTATTATGCTGAGTGAACTCTGAATTTCCTATTTCTACGTTTTTTGACAAAATTCTGTCTGTAGTTTTTTGATATTTGATACTGGTAGGAGAGACCTATAGCTTATCCAAATACTAGAATTGAGCTTTCATCAGCAAATTTGTTATATTTGGCTCGACTTTATCTGAAATATCTCTAGCATAAATAGATTATAAAATACTGGCCACCTCACACTTCCTTACCATGGATACACCGTAACAATATTTGTTCAAATTATGTATTCTGAAATTGAGTAATTTCATCTAGTAGGAACAATATAAAACCGCAACATTGGAAAATAGACTTATTTTCCAATGTTGCGGTTTTATATTGTTGAAATTTTCTTGACAGCTAGAAATTTTCTTGAAAGGTAATAATAGTTATGTTTTTCTCTCTTTTGAGCACTAGTTTTGACGCATCTTATTTAATTAAGTATAGCACAAACAAACCAAATGGCTAGTGGTTAAGGCTGTGGCAATTGAGACGGGAGGTACGGGGTTCGAATCAAAATAGAGGTAGGATGCAAAAGGGTTTAATTACTATATAATTACGATCAGTGGTGTAAATGAACACATCTATGACCCCCTCATAAATGTGTTCATTCACACCACTGATCAACCCACCGACCCAGATACGTACCGAGAAACTTGGTTGTAAAGCGAAATTAGGGCATTTAACTAATATATTTTCACTTTATATAAATTCGTTCAGATCCGTATCAATTTTTTAAAATCATTTACACCAAGTTCAGATCCTATAAGTTCAATATGTTTGGTCGAATTACCCGAGGAGACTCAGCTTCATCATTTGTTATTATGCACTCCGGCCATATTTTTGTTCCACACGCCGTTAATTGTGTTTGATTTAAACTCTTTCCATGAATCGGCAATACCACATCTTTGATATTATAATTTTTCCAAAATTATATGAGCGAAGATTTACCATCTATCTCGTTAATCAGTTTCCGGAAAGTACTGCGTAAATTATATCGTTGAAACGTAGCTATTACACCCTTCATTGGCTGGAGTAGGGCTGTATTTTTTAGGCAGAACATACTCAGCTGATTCAGCTAAATTAACTGGATGTCCTGGAGCATTATCTAAATGAAGCAGAACGTTGTTACTTCAATTTTAAAGGACTCCAAATGGTTGGCAATTGATTCTTGGCCAACCCTTTAAAGGATCTTGGATTTTCTTACATATAGATAAAAAGCGGTTAAGCCTAAGATCACCGACAGCATTGCCGCCAATAAGCATTGTTAAACGTTTTTTGGACACTTTATATCCCGACGCAGTCTTTTCGTTTTTAGAAATGTAAGTTATTTCAGGCAGACTCCAGTAGAGACCGTTTAACTTCCTCCATGTTTTCCATTACACTGCTTTTTTGATGAGTTAAATTTGATACACTTCTTAGTTAGTCTCTATAATGTAACTGAGTTTCGTTTTCTCTTTACATTCGAAACACTGTCTAAAATCGGCAAAGATAGTTTTTGTAACAATTTGTGGCAAAAAACACGATATATATATATATATATATATATATATATATATATATATATATATATATATATATATATTTATATATATATATATATATATATATATATATATACATATATATATATAAATAAATATATATATATGTATATATATATATATATATATATATATATATATATATATATATGTATATATATATATATATATATATATATATATATTTATATATATATATATATATATATATATATATATATATATATATATATATATATATATATACAGGGTGATCCGGTTTGGGATGCTAATCCGTTAAGGCGTGATTCCTCGGTTCATTCTGAGAAAAAAATCGTATTGGGAGGGGGGGTCCATTTTTGATATCCTTTGAGATACAGGGTATTTGAAAAATTCGGTCCTAAAAAAAGATACACACAAATATTGAACTGTAACTTCCGAAATACTTATTCGAAAGCAACCGGCTTAGTCTTATTAGACTAGTAATTATATAGGTTACGTTTAAGGTTGAAGTAGCTATCTTGCATCTGCTGCCGTTTGAGAGCTACAATGCTTTAAAGTAAAAAAAAATATTTTTTTTAATTTTTTTTATTACTTTATTTTAATCTGCCTTGATGTCCTCTACATTAAAAATTTTATTAAACATTTTATTGGTTAAAAATACTTTAAAAATTTATAAAATGACCTCCTTTTGATTGAATACACGCTAATGTTCGTTTAAGTATAGCTTTGCTTATTTCAATTCTTGGTAATTCTTCCTTTATCTGTTTAGCTGCTGTGTATATTCTTTTGTTCCAATTTCTTTAGAATAGACAAGCTCTTTCATCGATCCCCACACATAAAAATCTAACACAGTTAGGTCAGGGGATCTTGCAGGCCAATGAATTGGACCATTTCTTCTTATCCAATTATTTGGATATCTTTCGTTTAACCAATTTTTAACATTTATTCCGCAGTGACTAGGTGCCACTTGATATAGGAACATCTTCAAGGAGAAGTGGTAAATCATTTTGTAAAAATTGCAAATATCGTTCACTGTTTAATGTGGGTGGTAATATAAATGGTCCAATTAAAGTATCCCCAAGTACACCAGTCCATACATTTACGCTGAAGCGATGCTGAAATGATGTTTGCTTTTTAACATGAGATTTTTCAGCAGCCCACGTGTGTAAATTGTGAAAATTTATAATACCATCTCTTGTAAATTGTGATTTATCTGTCCACGTTTCAAAAATCTATCGTTCTCAATACTTCTTTCCATTAATCAATTACAAAACTCCAACCTTTTATGGTGGTCTGTCGGCAAAAGTTCTTGAACAGGTGTATTATGGTATGAATGAAGATTTTACTGGTGCAAAACTTGATGTATTCGTCGGAAAGAGGCGTTCAATTGTGAAGCTAGCCTCTTTATGCTAATAGATGGATTTGCATTAACTCTATTAATTATTTCTTCGTCCACATCTTACTGGTATTGTGAGACTGCATGTGGTTCCGCCCGCGTATTTCAAGTTGTTCTGGTATCTCGCAGTCTTCGATGGATATTTGAAAATACTCTTGGATCAGGAACGAACCGCGTTGGAAATCTACGTTGGTATTCATCGCGAGCTCGTGATGCATTACCATCGAAAAATCCGTTAACAAAATGGGTATCAATATACTCCTCACCCGAAAACTGTGCCATTATACTAATTGACGTGACAAATTTAGAACGTTTAACTAACAACAGTGACACAACACTAAGCAATTTCTCAAAACTATTGAAAATGTTTAATTTTTGTTTGTTCAATAATTAAACAAAAGATTTGATCATCATAGTCTTATGTTTTACTGATAAAACATTTTTTTTACAATATTAACACTATAATATCAATTAGATTTAGAATACATGGTATAAGTATAAAAATATTGCTCGTCGATACAAACAATGTATTAGGGGTTTGTAGAGAACATCAAGGCGGATCAAAATAAAATAAAAAAAAATTAAAATTGCAACGGTTTCTTTTGAGAAAAACTGAATTTTATAAAGAAAAAAAATGGCTGATTCAGCGTTACTGGAAGGTTGATTGAGAATGGTGTTTAATAAGGTGGAGACTAGTAATCTTTTGTTGTTAAATCTGTTCTCCAATATTTCCCATGCTGCCTCATAATTGTTTCCAGTAGCTTCTAAGTGGCTTAATAGTTTGCTTGCTGATCCTACCACGTGGGTTTTCAAATAGTTCATTTTGTGAGTAGCCGTTAGTTGTTTGTTGTTGTGAACTAACGTTTTGAAAGTATCCGAGAATCCTACCCACTTAGTATAATCTCCATGAAAAGGTGGCATTTCTACTGGTTTGAGTTTAATCTCCATCGGCTTAATTGAACTTTCTTCGTTCATCTCGGTTGCTATGTGAACGGCAATGTTGTCGTATCGGCTATTTATATTTTCATAGTGATTTTCTATGAAATATATGATGTCGGCTTCATCTTGATCTGTTGCGTTCATACAAATTTTTTCGTTTAAATCTGTTATCTGCGTCATCATGTTCTCCATTTTTTTTGTTTTAAAACAAGAGACGGTTTGGATCTGTTGTTTTCCAGAATATCTTCGACCGATATAATCTCCCTATACAGAGCTCTAATCCGAAAGTCTTGTTGTTTGAGCATTTGTTGTAAATTGCTCATTGAAGAAAAAAAAAATTTCGTCGTGTTGAGATCTGACGTAAGTGTGAAGCTCGTTCCTGATTGACTTGCCAGTGGAATAGTTGGAGTTGTTGGTACCCCATTGAGACGTGTTCGCATGTCCGTGATGAATGTTTCATGTAGATTCACCGAGTCTGTCGTTCTTTAAAGTATTGATGGGATTGATCCAAAGAATAGCTTCTAATTTTATCATCGTTGTTAACGTAATCATTGTAGATTTGTTTTAAAGAAGCTATCTTGTCTTCTAAATACCTCTTTGTTTTACGAGTACCACTATCTTTTTTGTAGTTGTTGTAGAGCTGGTTTATTTTCTCAGCTGTTGTTTTTTGATTATTTATTGTATCTTCCATCTTCGACTGTTGTTGTTTTGTATTTGCGAGCGTGGCTTAGTTGTTGTATTGCCTTGGAACTGTTGTTGCTGGTTTATGTTTTTGACTCGAAGGACCAATCCAAGAGCCATTCAAACTACCAGCAACTTTTTGAGCTTCTTAGAAAGACGTTTTCAATCTCTGGAAACAACAGGTGTAGTCACCAGGAAAGTACCTTATCTGATATATAACAATTCGTTTGACTAGTAAGACCTCACCCGTAGTAATCTTTCTAGTCTAAAACAGATATATCGCTAGTGACAAATAAACGATATTAACATTGTTTATTATCCAATAGTTCCGTCTTAAGTAGGCTAAAGTGACCTGGTTTCCACCATGAAGTGTTTTGTGGTGTGCTTCCTTGATGATCAATTTCGTGAACTGATGAGTTCTAGGCAATATTATTGGATATTTCTCCATAGGTCATCGTGCTACCGATAGCTACTTAAACCTTAAACGTAGCCTATACAATTACTAGTCTATTAAGACTAAGCTGGTTGCTCTCGAATAAGTATTTCGGAAGTTACAGTTCAATATTTGTGGGTATCTTTTTTTGGACCGAATTTTTAAAAAAACACCCTGTATATCAAAGGATATCAAAAATGGACCCCCCCTCCCCACACGATTTTTTCTCAGAATGAACCAAGGAATCACGCCTTAACGGATTAGCATCCCAAACCGGATCACCCTGTTTATATATATATATATATATATATATATATATATATATATATATATATAAATTGTTCTATGCAAAATGGAGACTAGACTATGTGTAATGGCGTAAAGTAGGACGTAAACAAGCGAAGTGTGATGCTTGAAACGAGATGCTTGATTCAAATTAAAGATCGAAGTATCAGATGCATTTATCTGCTTTCACTATAATAGATGTGGTAAACTATAATTGTGTATATAAAACAATACTGTTACTGTATAAACGAATTTGTAAAGGTGTAAATTTGTGTTTACCATAAGAAAATAATGAAATACATTTCGTATCAGAAAGTATAAATCACTTGAGCAAGAATTTTACAACCATAATTATTCAAATTGAAAATAATAAAACAGTTTTGCTGATTTATATCGTATAAATTCATCCATCCATCCATCCATATACAAAAATCTATCCATCCATCAGCATATATAAAAAACATTCATCGCATATAAAAATCTTTACACAAAGTACTTTTGTACTTACACAACACGCCGATGGTGAAGAAGCAAAAGAAGAAAATGTAGAATTATTTTTCACTTAATCATAACAATAATAGAATTTCCACAAACCAGAAATAAATAGAAAAAAAAACTTAATTTATAGCCTCTTTCATACCCCATTAACTGACACTAACCACAATGACCAGCATACAACTTTTTTTTTTTTTTTTTTAAGTTAATAATAATAACTCAACCAGACCAAACGAAACTTAACCAAAACCAAAAAAAAAAAAAAATATCGGACATTTCATTTTTATAATTTAGGGTTTTTCCAGAATGAAAATGAAAAAAAAGGGAAAGTTCATAAGATTTTCCATCATCATCTACTTACCATTAACTATGTGTGTATATACATATGTGTATGAATTATGTGTGAATGTGTTAAGATTTTTCTCGATACATAACAAGAAAACCTATTAAATCAAAATAGAAAATATAAATCAGGAAATTGGGCAACATAAAATCAATTAGTTGAAATTTTTTATTCAGTCTGGGAATTACATCTATATAAATGTGTGTGTACGGACATCCCAATTCATTTCCCACTTTTTTGGTCCAGATAAATTGATTATATATGAATTTTATTGTTTTGGGGAAATGAATTGGAAAAACAATCGACTCGTTACGAACCAAAAAAAAAAAGTTATGGCTCATCGCTAATAAATGATGTTTGTCCATATACCATTGTAATTGTTGTCTGTTTCGAGAGGATGTGGTCGTTATATGTCCAGTCGCAATTTTGTTCGATTATAATTTATACGATGACCTCATACTTATATGCCTTTTGAGTGTATACATACATCTCCAATAAAACTTAACAACTTGTATTCAATTGTTTGTTGTGAGACTACATACAATAACCGAATGGATGCATGTAAAGGGGTTTTCGAGAAGAGGTGTGGCGTTCAGAGTAACTCAAATAATTAGCAAATACATTATTATAACGCCACAATCAATTTCGATTTAAGTTCTTATAATTCGCTAGCACTGTCGCGTCACGTCTGAACGTACATATACGAATCGCACAATACGAACATCAAGTCCGGTAGCATATGCATGATGAGATGGATTTGGTCGTTTTAATCACACAGTTGTTAAATGACGTCATCATCAGATCGAAACCGGTATAGCCGGAATGACAAACAAACAAAAGCAACAAATCGAATTACAACTCACTCAAAAATAATATTCAAAATCATAAGTCTTTAGACTAAACTAGACTTACAGTTAGACTAAGCCACTTACACTTAGACACTTAGACTTAGACACACTTAGACTTAGACAATTAGACTTAGACACTTAGACTTAGACAGTTAGACCTAGACACTGAGACTTACACATTTAGACTTAGACACTTTTACACTTAGGCTTAGATACCTAGGTTTGTACACTAAGACTTAGACACTTAGGTTTAGAAACTTAGACTATGACACTAAGACTTAGACACTTAGACTAAGACACTTAGACTTAGACATTACGACTTAGACACTTAGACTTACACACTAAGGCTTAGACACTTAGGTTTAGAAACTTAGGCTTAGCCACTTAGGCCTAGAAACTGAGACTTAAACACTTAGACTTAGACACTTAGACTTAGACACTTAGACTTAGACACTGAGACTTAAAATAGAACCTAGATACTTAGACTAAGACACTTATACATAGACACTAAGTCTTAGACATTTAGACTTAGACACTTAGACTTAAACTTAAACTTAGAAGACTTAGATTTAAACTTTGACTTAGACTTAGAGTTAGACTTAGATTTAGACTTAAACTTAGACTTAGACTTGGACTTAGATTTAGACTTAGACTTATACACTTATACTTAGTCTTAGACTTAGAAAATATACACTAAGACTTTACACTTAGACTTATACACTTAGACTTATACACTTAGACTAAGACACTTAGACTTAGACATTACGACTTAGACACTTAGACTTACACACTTAGGCTTAGACACTTAGGTTTAGAAACTTAGGCTTAGCCACTTAGGCCTAGAAACTGAGACTTAAACACTTAGACTTAGACACTTAGACTTAGACTCTTAGACTTAGACACTTAGACATAGTGCCTGTGGCATACGGATCATGCAGGAAAGAGCTAAGATTCCCAATGTGGGATTTGTGCGAGCGAAAGTGGACGGTTTGCATATCTACAGCTGCTATGCACCACCTAGTTGCTACAATAGAAGAGTTTAAACACTGCTTGGACCGATTGATTGCTGATGCCCGAATACGAAATCCTGTTGTTATTGCTGGCGACTTTAACGCCTGTGCAACATAATGGGGAAGTAAAAATACGAATAGAATACAAGGATTATCATTACTAGAGGCATTCTCCTCAATAGATGTTATGTTACTCAATACTGGTGATATACCGACTTTTCGTAAGGGCGGTGCCTCCTCCGTAATTGATTTGACATTTGGTAGCAGCTGCTTGACACCTTTGATGACGGCATGGAAAGTCAGTGAACACTACACGCATAGTGACCACCAAGCTATACGGTTTGAAATAAAACTGATACAAGAAGATAGACGTACAAAACCTATAAGGAAACAGATTGGTTGGAGACCAAGTACGTTCGAGGAAGATTTATTCAAGCTCTTCCTTGTAAATCCCAACCTCTCAGAGACAGCCAATGCAAAAACGATACAGATGATGAATGTGATCACTGACGCTTGCTGTAAAACTATGGTAGAAAGACAATTAGATAACCATCTTCAACCAGCATACTGGTGGACTGAACAGATAGCACAATTGCGCCGGATGTGCCACCATGCGAACCAATTACGAACAAATTTTAACGATTGGTGCACATTGTAGGTGGTCAGCCCAACGAATGTTTTTACACACAAATGCGTTCGAACTCGAGACCGCGACGTGATGAGAAACTCTCTTAACCATTAAGCTACAAGCGGCGACAATGCCATACAACACGTCATTAAAATTGCAAAGGAAGCAACCTTTCCTTTTGTTTCTTGGACCTCCTCAAGGATCAGTATTGGGGCCTTTGCTTTGGAACATTATGTACGATGGCGTCTTGAGGCTCAGCGTACCTGATGGTGTTGAAATCGTGGGCTTCGCGGATAATGTTGCCGTTGTTGTGGTAGCGAAAACCATAGAGGAAATAATGGAGGAATGTAGGCTGACCATTAAAATTATTAAAAAGTGGCTGATATCATTTAGACTCCAGCTGGCTGACCATAAAACCGAAGTAGTCTTAATTACCAGTAGGAAGGTGATATAAACTGTAAATATCGATGATGATGGAATTTTAATTACCTCGCAACCTTCATTACGATATCTCGGTGTTGAAATTGACGTACGCATAAACTTTAAGGAGTACCTAAAGATAGTGAGTAATAAAGCTGCCAAGGTAACTGCAGTCCTCTCCCTCATTATGCCCAACATTGGAGGGCCAACACAGAATCGAAGGATTCTGTTCGCAAATGTGGTAACATCCATCATCCTATATGGATCACCTGTTTGGAGCGATGAGATGGATGGTAGTTTGTATAGCTGCAAGTAGCAATCGGTATACAGCCTAGGTGCTTTAAGAGTGATATGTGGCTTTCGCACAATATCCGATGATGCGACTCTTGTTATTGCAGAGATGATCCCCATCGAACTATTTGCAAAGGAAAGGAAGAAATGGTACCTACACTATGAACAACTAGGAAGTAGAGCATCAGAACGCGTTGCAACAGTGATGGAATGGCAAAGGCGCTGGGATAGATCGGAAAAAGGCCGATGGACTTATCGTATGATACCATCCATCGAAAAGTGGGTAAATATTCGACATGGCGAAGTTAATTACTAACTGACACAATTGCTAAGTGGGCAAGGCTGTTTTCGTGCATACCTTTACAGATTTAAACATGTTGACACTCCAGAATGTCCTGCTTGCAAAGGATCGCAAGAAGATGTATAGAACGTATTTTCTTTCAATGCCCACGGTTCGATACAACTCGGAGGGAGCTTTCGGATGACCTAGGGCAGCGACCAACATCTGCCAACATAGTTGAACTGATGATTGTGTCTGAAGAAAAGTGGAATGCTGTGACTCACACGGCAGTAGTAGTACTGAAGGTGCTGTGGCGCTTAGAGCGTGCTAGAGAAGAACATCATACTATATGACTAGATAGCGATGGCAATCTCAATCTTAGGTTGAGACGCTGGGGAGAAAAAAGAGTTTAAAGGCAGGGGAGAAAAAATAGTAAGCCACCTCCATACGAAGTAATGTCTAACGATTGTTCCGCATGGAGGATGAATGAGGGTTTGTGGTTTTAGATGGTAAAAATCCATCACTGTTGCTGTGATGTTTGCCCATCACAGCTTCGTCTTCTTTAAAAGATTTCCTCACTTTACCCAATAAAAAAAAAAACTTTGACACTTAGACAATTGACACTTAAATTTAAACACTTGAACTTAGACTTAGACTTAAACTTAGACACTTACACTTAGACTTAAACTGAGACATTTAGCGTTAAATTTTGACACTAAGACTTAAACTTAAACACTTAGACTAGAACTTAGACACTTAGACTTAAATTTAGACTTTATTTTAGACTCTTAGACTTAGACACTTAGAAACTTTGACTTAGGCACTTAGGATAAGACACTTATCCTTAGACCTTTAGACTTAGACTCTTAGACTAGACACTTAGACATAGAAATTTAGACTAGACAATTTGCCTTAGACACATAGACTTAGACACTTAGACTTAGACTCTTTAAGAAGAGGTTTCATTTTTGATATATAAGATGAGTATTTTTAAAGAGAAATCATTGAATATGTGAAAAGTATGCTATTAACATTTAAAGACGATATCAGCCAAATGGCTACAACGACTACACTTGCAGCAACAGATCTTTTTCATGAAATTTTTCCTCGATTCCATCACAAATTCCATCTTTAAGGTCTTGAATCGATTTTGGAGCATTGACATGGACCTTAATATCCACGTGGCCCCAAAGAAAAAGTCTAAAGGCGTTAAATTACAAGATCTCGGTGGATAATTGTGATCAACTCTTCGAGAAATAACACGGTCATGAAACTTTTCTTGCAAAATTGCAATTGTTTGTAGTTTGAGTGGGACGTAGAGCTGTCTTGTTGAACGTCGGCCACATCAATATTTTTCAGTTCCGGCCGTAACAAATCATTTATCGTAGCTCGGCAGCGCGAATCATTCACCGTTACAGTTGCACTAGTCTGATTTCAAAAAAGTAAGGTCCAATCACACCGCCAATTCTAAAAAACCGAACCAAACAGTGACACGTTAAGGATGGAAATCTTTTCAACTTCCATTTTTGGATTTTCTGACCCGAAATGTGACAGTTTGAAGGATTTAATTAGCGAAGATACAACGTTTATGGTGATCGACCGGTTTGAGTTCTTGTGATAGCCGAACTTTAAAAGCCCTAAGACATAAGTCTTTATGGGAAATACGGAGTAGTTGTCGTTTGTGAAATGTCTCATTCCAAAGATCGACGATGAATCGACAAGCCTGGGTTTCCTTCAACACTAAGGTCTACAACAGTAATATTCTCAGTTGTATTTGGGCGACGCATACGGTTTCGATTCTTCATATCTCTAACTTGACTCAATCGTTCAAATTTTTCTACATGTTTATCTATTACCGGCCGATAAAGTGCTTCTCGACGGCTAAAAAGTGATTCAGTTTTGTGAACTAGGACAAAAGATGACAGCTTAAACAGCTGCCCAAGTAGCAGGCTATTGAAAATGAAACCTCTAATTGGAAAACCCTTTATATACGATACAATATAATTGATTCGAATTTTTATCACGGAAAATTCGAGAAATACAAGAGACCAAATCAAATGGATACTGCATATATTTTCATGGACTATAAAGCACACAAATTTGGTTTTTCAAATATAACCGAACAGAAACTATATTGTGGAATCTTAACCAGACACACTAAATTATAGACGATTTATCTACTGTGGTATACATATCTATGTACATGTATGTACATATATGCTTGTATCTATAAAATGTATGCTCTACCATTTTATTATATCCATAATGTAATCCAACATTCCAACTAGGAAATATTTTATTTCTGTGTATGTGTGTTGGGAGCTTTTTCGTCGTTTTGTTTAAATAGGATAACGACAAATTATGTCCGATTTACAGACACATGTTTGTAACGTTTCCTAATATACTGTGTACAGAAACGATGTAATCATGCAGAACTCGGTTTCTCCTTTCTCGTCAGTGAAACAAAATCAGTTTTTTGGGCCGTTTCAGGGAATGCTGATCACTAACTCGCAATGGTAGGTACTTCTGGTAATAGGACGCTAAATTATAAATTAAAGGATGAGTAAACGAAATCGGTTTGGAATAATGTTCCATGAAGTAAGCTCTGTATGCATGTCATTTTAAAATTGAAGCCCGCAAACATGACACAATGTCAGCCATCAAATTTCATCATAGTAATTTATTTGATGGGGAAATCATCATGTAAATGAATTTGTTGGGCTGACCACTTACAATGTGCCCCAATACGTTAAACTGGTCTCAGGAATCAGTAAGAGCAGTTTACGGCCTCCAAACCAACACAACAATTGAGATTCTCCCAATTATCATCGTTGACACAATCTCACCTACGATCAATGCAAAATTATGAAACGAACAATCTTGTTTTAGAACTGGTCACTTCATTGCACTAGAATCCATCCACTGTACCTGCTCTTCATCGATTTCAAAGCCGAAAAACTCAATATATCAGACACTTTTTGAAATCGCTTTGGGCGTCCCAAACGGGCGTCTCACAGAAAGATCTCCATTTCGATGTTTTTTCACTTCGGATCCTTTTCTTGTATTCTCTTTGTAAAGATTTGTACAAGTCCCAATATACCGTTGAACCGGTTGCTTAGGAGTTTTCTTGTCTGTTTCCTCAGTCTTTCCAATTCTCTAGTCCACCATGGTGTCCCAGTTCTTTAAGGCTGACTTAGAGGACAGCTCTTCTCATAGGCGATAATTAGTGCTTCTTTAATTTTATTTGCTGCTCTTTCCATTTCCCCGCACTTTCTGATTTTCATTACTGAAGATAGAAGTGACTGGTTGATATGAAGTCTGTAAAGCTCCCAATCCGTGTTTTGGGATTCCTAAATTCCCTAATTTCAGGTTAATCGCTGGTTAGAGAGAAGGAAATGTAACGATGGTCCTCTCTCTGACCGAGAACGTCATCTAAGACCATCCAGGACGAGACATTTCCACTAAGCCTCCGTGATTCAAGAGTAATATCAATTACTTCTTGCCTTGAGGATGTCAAAGGGTAGGTCTATGGCCTAAATTTGCGATTACTAGGTCAGACGCGGATAGGTATTCCAAGAGGGAAATTCATCTAGGATTAATATCGGTGCTGCCTCAGCATACGTGATGTGAGTCTGTATCGTATCCGATTGGGACATTACGTTTTGCTTACTATTGGGACATTACGTTTTGCTTACTATTGGGACATTACGTTTTGCTTACTATATTGCATTGATAAACCCGTGAGTAGGAAATATTATTATTACTAACAAAAACACAGGCTCTAGGTCTCGAGCAGATATCACTAACCAGGAGAAATCCTGAGGTTCCTGGATTAAGTCCTTTGATTTTGTTCCCGTGAAACCACGGTTTACCTGAATCAAAAAGACATGTTTAGATAGTATTGTATTGCAACATTACATGAGTCGTTCTATGAGAGAGGACAAGGCCTTTGAATGCTGCATCTGTGTTAACTGTACACCAGACATTCCAATCAACTTGGGATAGTGAAGCACACTTTTTCCTTGATCCTCCTCAGCTCTTTTGGGACACATTTATTGTGACCCTACTTAGAGCAACAAAGGGTTTAAAACCAAGTGCTTCCACCCTTGGAACAGATGGCTCATCTAGGCCAAGATGAAGAAGTATGTCTTTCTGTACTGCAGCTCTTGAGATGGCTGTGGGTCTGCTGCCGCTTGATCTTTGGATCAGAAAGTGTGCAGCGCAAACAGCCGCTCGCCTACAATACAAAGACAATCTATTTGGCCCTTCGGGCATTGTCAAATATGGAGAGAGGTAGGCTGGCACATAACTGCCCACATGCCTTTAGACATTATGGTGACGAAACACGTCTTCTGTAAATTATTTCATGTAACTATTATACTGGAAATCACATATGGGACTATAACAACCCATCCTACCCCTCCGGCAACGTTATGTTAATTTTTACTGACGGATCAGTATGCCGTAATCTAGCTGGTGCTGGGTTAAACATACAAAATCCTGAGGTTGAATTATCTATCCCGCTTGGTATGTACGTTACTGCATTCTTTCTGACAGCCAGGCTGCCCTAAAGACGATTGGTATCAATACTGTTTCATCGACACTTGTTTTGAAAATGATAACTGCCTTAAATGGGTATCCAGTGGAGTCAAACTTTATTAAGCCTGCCTAGTCGAGGCTTAATAAAGTTTGACTCCACTGGATACCCATTCACATGGATATCAAAGGGAATATATTGGCCGATAAATTGGCCTGATTGGGTGTGACATCCACCTTTGTGGGACCTGAGCCTGCTCCATGTGTGACGTCACTATCTCTTAAACCAGAAATTGATTGTCACTTTGGAGATCTGCATCGAAAGAGATGGGATAAATTCATCTCTTGTCGTTTATCCAAAATCTTTTTTGGATCAGTAAGCTCACCGAGCACTGTTCCCTGAATAGCTATATGTGTCGAATGAAAATTCGAATTCCCTCTTTCTGCGAATAGTGTGGGGACGGGGAGGAAGAAACTTTTGAGCACTTTTTGTGATCCTGTTCTTCATACTCTTCCCATAGACTGCACTATTTCGGCTCACAATACCTATTTGAGGATCAATTGACGACCTTGAAGATACCGGATATCTTGGCACTTCATTAAAAGAACAACCAGATTTCGGGACTGAGAGTGTATGGGCCAACTGAGCCTGAGTGACTGGAAAAAAATACATCAAAGAAGCATCAAACTTATATTTTGATTGTTTGGTCATGTTTTATATACCTATTAGGCCGAGTTTTTGCTTCGACACTTTACCATTACTAGAAGGGTCTAGTCGTTACATTGGAGCATGTAAGTGATGAAATAATAAAATTTTGCGAATGGCAAAATCAAAGAGTTAATTTTGGATACATTTCTTCAAACTTGAAAGATGGCCGGTGGTAAAATTATTCTCGAAAGTGAGTCGCCGTATAAAGAGCATATTTTATGGAATTAGAAAAGACGACGTTGTTGCAAAATAAAATAACTTTCGGGGATTTCTGGGATTAGTACATATATGTCCTTACTCTTTATTTATGATGTTAGGGAAGCATCTTAGACATCAGTTGCAGGACAGTATAGACACTGATCGCAGTAAAATGTATAGACTCGGTCACCATATTTGCCATAGTTATATAAACTGTTGTCTATTATTGTTTAAATTAATTCTGTACCAACGAAGTGAAGAGCACTTCCAATTTCAATAAATAATTTAAATCCACAACGACCACTTTATTTTATATTATTGCATCATCGTCATAAACTATATAATAAATGTTTCCGTTTTGTACAGGTTCTGAAACATTATTTAATTTATCATTACGACAATCTGGTTTCGAATGTTAAATACGTGAAATATATAGTCGAAAAGTTTTTTTTTTGTTTAAAAATTGTGTATCGCGAGTTGAGTTTTTTGTTTCGTATCTAATTAGAGTGACAGTGATTATCTTGATGTGGCAACAGATGTTATCACAACATTGGTAAATTTTTTAAATTTTTTTTTTTTGGGTATATACCATTTCTAGAGTTGTACGCTGTTGATGTAGTATAGTAGGATGGTGGTGCATGTCGAATTTGTATTTAAATTGAATTTCGGCATCAAGATACTCATGTCTCATAAAGTTAAAAGCTTTGTTAGATTTATCATTTGCACATTGTTTTAACCCAATTTCTTTCCATATAATATGTATATATGTAAGTATATACGTGTTTAATGTTCACTATAAACAAACTATTTTTCGTACGAAAACCATTTAATTGCTTTTAAGTCTTTAAATACAGTAAAAAGCCTTAAACCTCATTCTCCGAGTACGTACACATTATATATTCGACAAAAACGAAAACAATTTAAATTTTAATTCTTTTAACATATCAAATCCTTTTTCATTTTATTGTTATGTATATTATCTTATAATGATATAAATTAAGAGATAAACAATTACGTCTTCTTCTTACTTAAAATAAACAACATGAACAACTCGAAAGTATGAGATTTTTCATGCTTGTCGGTTTTTCATACCCCTTTCTATATATAACAGATACATGTATGTACTACATACACTATACAGACATACAAAGAATGTATATATATAGTATAATCTTAAAATGATAACATATTGTCTTATATTTGTTGTGTGTGATAATATTAATTTAATAATGAAAATATAATTACGTATTTAGGAAAATTAAGAATAAATTAAGATTTCTCTTATTTGTACAAAATGGAAATATTTAACTCCCACAAAAATGCCTTGTTACGATGTACATTCGTTTTTAAGTACATGTCCACCTATATCACACAACTTGACCGTAATAACCCTTTTCATTTGTACACAAAATATAAATAAATCCACCAATCAATCCCGTTTATATTCAACCCCAAATTAGAGAAACAAAACAAAATATATATTTTCCACCCACACCACCCTCCAAAAAAAAATACAAACTTGTCAAAACTTTCGCAAGTATACATCTTTTTTTTCATAAACCACTCAATTGACAATTGAGTTTTCAAAACAAACGAAACACAAAAAAAAACGAATTTGAGCCCAGCGAGACATTTTCCTTATCACTCACTCAAATCTGTATTCATTATACCAAACTACTATATTCTACTTTTCTACTTCTGACGAAATTTGGAAATGGGAAACCAAAAACGAAACAGCACACTAACAAAAAATGAAATATTAAAATGCGTTAATGAAATGAGTGAATGACAACCTACCGGGAAATCCAATTTAGAAATTAAAAAAAAAAATTTGACGACAAAAAATGGAAAAACATTCGTTTGAATCTAAAAGTTTTAATTTTAACTTTTTGTTTAAGTTTACGATCGGTATGAGTGCGGATACAACTCTTACCGCTGTTGGATAAATAAGTTTGCGCTCCAGTGTCTTAATCACGCGATGTTTTAATATTTTGGTGTATGTTTCGTTTGGGTATAATGTTACACTTAGATGGGCAAAATCGCATATTGCTCAATTTTCCACAAAAGCTCAAAACTATCAACAAAAAAAAATCCAATATTTGTTTAAAGCAGATTCAAAGTCTATTCCAATACATATCCTGTGCTACCGTTTTTGTACCATGCCACCAAAGTGATTTTTGTCAAATGTATACAGCAGGCTTTCGAATTAAATTCTTAAAATATTTCAAAAAAATCAATACAATAGCATGCCATGAAATATTTCGCTCGGTATTGTGATCATTCGCCTAAGTGGTTGCATTAATTTATGCAACAAAGTGAAGTGGCTCCATAGCTATATTTGGGTCGATCCACTGTTCGTCGAGTGTGGCAGAAATATCAGGAAACTGGTGATTTCAGACGGCAACAAGGATCTGGCCGATCGAAATCGTTTGTTGCGAAATCGTTGTTTGAATGCAGTTCAACTGTGACGACGACTCCAAGTAGCTCGTAAGGTCGAAGTGGATAGTTTATCTGACTGCACGCACACAGACCAGCAACCGGGCCGAAATTGACTGCAACCCACATGTTATTTAAATGTAATTTATATGTAAATTACACTATAACGAAATAACGACTTTTTCATGACAAGGGCGCTATCTATTATATATTTTAATAACTAATAACAAATAATTTAATTATTGTAAAAATTGACTGTGTAACGTTGCAAATAAAACAAAAACAAATTAATATACCAAACATTTTTGATATCGTTTTGATAAAAAAAAACGTAAGTATGTATTAGCATTGGTTATATCTGTATTTTAAATTTGAACACAGATGGCAGTGTAGATACATAAATGAACTTTGCCTAGAATTTGTAGATAACTAAAAGTTTAAAATAATTATGATTGACCGTCTAAATGAACGGTTTGATTGATATTTTTGATGCGTATAACCTTTATAAACAAATATTTGTTACATTTATAAACTATTTCCAGTTATTTTTCAGAGTTTGGACGTTTTTTTTACATTTTTATGTAAACTACACGTTTTTTACTGTAATTTACGTTATTTACATAAAAATGTAAATAACGTTTTTTAAATGTAAAGTGCCCATCTCTGGATACACAATGTCGCATTGAAAAACGTGTCTCGTATGCCAGTGGATCGTGCATGTTCTAGGGAGGCATATCACTCGCGGCAAAGACAGATCTTGTATTTTTTACCCGAATACTGGCTGTTGATCATCAGAATGGCTTCTCAACGGTACAATGAGTACGTCGTACCTTTTGCCGGGTTTATTAGTGAACATTTACTGTGCATGCAGGAAAATGCGAGACTGCATATACGGATATAGCGTATAGTATACCAGTGGTGGATGTGTTTGTTATAGAGTGGCCTGCTCGAAGCCCTGACCTCAATTCCATCGAACATTTATGGGACGAGTTGGAGAGAAGGGTTCGAGCCAGAGATGTTGGTGCAACCCTAATTTTCATGCTGATAAATTCAGAAAAACGTGTACCTCAGATTTTTACCCCCCCAAAAATCAGTTTTGCGGCGCGTATTAATACAAAAAAGGTACCAAAAGAGAGGTTTTAGAATAGACTTTGCATATTTTTGAACTTCTGTGGCCAATTGAGCAATGTGCGATTTTTTCGTTATGGCCCTTTGAAATAATCACAGGAAGCTAGAAAGAGCCTTCATTGATATCAAATTATGTCATTTAGGGTTTAAATACAATTTTGAGTTCAGCTCCAGTATACAGTAAATTTTTGAAGTTGACTTGTTTCTCATGCATATATCTAACGTATGTAAAAACCAGGGTCTCTTTGATAAATCTATTAGTGACTGACCGATTAAGATGGAATTTACTAATTATTTAATTTGCTATTTATTAGTGTGTATTGATCTCCCGAAATTAAAACAATAAATTGGTTGAAATGATTTACAAGGTTTCCAATTTTTTAAATTGTAATTCAAATAACCGCAGTCTTGCCACCACAGGGCAATTATTAATCCTACCTTGACAATACGAATTCAGATTTTGTACATAAATCCGAGTTACTTATGATTCACATAAACACCAACTGAATTCGATGTACAGGCAAAGAGAATAAATATAAAGAGGAACATCTTATATGAAACGCGGTTGCATATGTAGCAGCTGAGCATTATTCATATCTTTATTATCCGGAGTTATTCCGCGTTACATATGGCCTGTAGTAGCTGAATATTATTCAGAGTTATGCCATACCATACGGCCAGCGGTAGCTGAATAATGTTCGTGTGAATATACTCATATATCTGCTACTATATCATATTGACTACCCTATGGCTGCACAAAGTGTACGTGTACGCATTGGGTATAATAAAGTTGTTTTCGGCCTATAACATTCGACCTTTTCAAGATTCTTCTTCTTCACCCGCACGAAGTTTTATGATAATTTTTAATTCGATAACAATTCTCTTTCGATTGAGACGCATCACAAAAGCGGTGTTAAATACGGTGTAAATAAAAATTATAGTGTATATTAATAAATTTATATTGTGAAATAAAGATCTTGAATTTAATATTAAAAATTGTTATTACAATATAATTGGTGAAATTTACTGTGGTTGGTGAGAACCTCTTTTCATTTGGAGAACCAACAACCACTTCACATATAAACCAAAAAACTCAGTAATATTTTTAGTTTATATGCAACCGAGGTTCATGTAAGATGTTCCTCTTTATATTTATTCTCTTTGGTAAGGATTTCTTACTTTCTAATGTGATTCTAATTGGTACAGATATATTAAAAATAAGATTCTAAGGCTAAGTATTTCTTATTATAGTATGAACATAAAACTTGTAACATACATGGCTTGGTTTTGGATTTTGTTGACAGGTGCCATGGTTCAATCTTCAGTAGGTAATTTAACAAGCTTGTGTATGGGTTGCTTGAATAGTTTTCTCCCATGAATATCTATACATACGATCTTGCCCCAGGAAATGTTTTGTGTATCCGACACAGTGGCCATTTGGATGTTACAGTGTTTTCGTCTTTTAAAAATTTGCGTTCGAGTGTGTACTCGTATAATCGTTTAGTTGCCATATGTATAGAATTTTTAAAATACGGTTCAGAATCTCTAAATGGAAATCGGACGATAAACCTGACCACTTATGTCTCGAGTTATGGTGGTGATGAAATGTTTTTCACAAACTTATTTTCTGGTGGTAAAAATGATTTAAATTTGGGGCTTCTTCGGTTTTCCAAAGACTGGAGTAGTAAGAACTCCAGACAGTGGTCTTATACTTTTCTTGGGATGTTACATAGGCAAAATACAAACTTTGAGTGTGTTTTAGCCATGATATTATCTATATGTCTATTCAACGTGTTTTCGATGATTGTAACCCTCAGCACCAAAATACGCTGCAGTTCGATGCTATTGATTATGTCTGTGTTGATAATGGCGTTTTTTTATGTGAGTTTAAATATAATTAACAAATACTCTATATCGATGAAAATAAGAAATACCAATGGTCGAATTTGCTATACTTGAGATAAGTGTGAAAGCCTTAGATTTCTTACTTTCGATTGAGCACGGTTTGATAAATATTAAACCTAAACCATTTGACAAATTTGAAAAATTTAGACCATCAAATACGCTAGAATGTTCAGTAGAATCGAATGCCGTATTCAAGATTGTCTTGCATTCGGAAAATTATGATTAATTTCAAGAAAAGTCAGTTATCCAAGCTATTTTTAGAAAGCTCTGATAGTATAATGTTTTTCTCGTTCAATTGAAATTAATTTTAGTGTGCTTAGTTTGAGTTTTAAAAGTTTATTTGATTATTAGATAGCTTGTCATTCTATTAAAGTTGTCAAACGTATAACGTCTAATTTGTTGCAGTCATTGGCAGTAAAATTCGGTTCATATACATATATTAGCTCTTATTGCTTATGATTTTTACATTCTACAAAGCTCATAAAAAGTCTTAAAAGGAAGCCATAAATTGTTGAGCTTGTTTTGCAGCCATGTCCAACCGTATTACTCCATACGGTTGGACATATGCTACACGGAAAATAAAATCGTTTGATGAAGCTGGGCGGTTGGAATCACTCTTGCATCCAGCTCGTGATAGTGGCTGGAGGCAAGAGCGATTTTATTATTCAATTCAGATCTGCGATAGGGATTATTATATATGAGTCCTTGAGAATGCCAAATTTATGAGCGGAACTAATACCAAATCCGAGTTAGATGCTCATTTTCGAATAAAGAGGCAGATTTTTAAACGAAAATACAAAATCGAATATCATAATGACCAACCGTCTATAGTTACTTGGTCACAGTATAGAACATAATCAGTATTTGAGTTAACGTTCCTCTGAGTAGTGCTTCTGTTTAGATTTAAAAGGGTTTGGTGGTGACAGTTTTTGCATAGGTTTGATGAATGCAGTTGAGGAGCTCGTCGGTGCCCACAATAAATATGGTCGTACGCTGAGAAAGTAATATCAGGCTTAAAAGGGAGCTTCCTTACATCTGAATGTACTTCTGGGACTATCCTTGTAGCTGTAACTCCTTGGTATGAAAGGGTTGCCTCTCCATGTAGTATACCATATACTATATTGTTTTCTTTTAGTTAGATTCAACTTGTTGTTAGATCAAAATCAGAAACATTTTGTAGTTCTCGTTTGACGCTTACTGTAGCTGATCTTAGATTGACAGTTATGTTGGAAATTGATTTGCTAACATAACAAGTATCACTTAAATTAAGTTCTGTAGTTCGCACCGACACCGACCAACAATCAAGAATTTGTTAAAGAAAATTTCTGTTAGTTTGCTTGGATGGTAACTCATTTTTTTTTTAAATTTAGCTTTAATTGGGTGCAGGTTGGACTTTTAGACTGTCCTAGCTCCTTGTAACTGTCAGAGCTCCTGCACCCAACCCGCGATCCTTCAAGTAAAGGTTGATAGCCGCCTTAAACTTGTGCATTTTATACTCAAACGGAAACTGAAAACCGGCCAACGAATTCCACTTCCTATTCGGTTTCGGCAGTTTTACCGTAAACCTATGCGCATTAACCGTTCTTCGTGTTACCCGTCCTGGCAAAACAAATGGTGTTATTTTTCTTTTAATTCAGTATTTTTTCTCTAAGATTTACCATTTATTATTCTATAGAACACGCAGAGTTCTGCACCATCTCTGCGGAGCTGTAGACTGTCTAGATCTTTTGTAAGTCTGAACTGCAATGCAGTTTAATTCTCAGCGACATAGTACTTCTACTGTCAATTTTACTAGTTCGAGTGCTGAAATTATATTCACAATTAAAGTAAGCTCTTTTGTAGATGAAGAAATGTTCCACTTAAAGTCTATTAGGCATTTCTCAAAAGGTATTTTTACAAGATTAAAACGTTCAATCATGACAAATAAACTGCTTCAGCAATATCACATTTTAACTGGAGATCGTTTAAACAATCACCACGTTTTGCTTACTTTTTCTTTAATGCTAGATCATCTTGCAACTAGATCATCACTTTCATCTTGAAAAATAAAAACATCTTGAACCTCGTTGCTATTTAAGTAGGAATACGAATCTTCTTCTGTATACCTGTCGTTTCATAGCCTGTTCTCAATTTCCATACAACATTGTGAGGTCACTGCAATACTGCCATTTTACATAGATGTATACGTATTTGTTTGGCATTCTTAAATATTCAAGAGTATGCACATACCCTTATACTATAGACACATATGGCCTGTTTTTTATTATATCGGAGCGATCAGAGAAATCAGAGAGATAATTTATCCCAAAAATCCGATAATTTTTATATGAAAATCCCTTTTTAGACAACTGATTAACATTATCGCTGTCGAATCAAACATTAAAATATAATATAGAAATTAAAATCAAATTAGAGCACATAATATATAAATAATAATACATAAATAAACAAAAATTAAGATTCACATGATAAAAATAATAATAAATTAATTTATTGATTACCATTTTCCATAGCGTCCGCCATCTTAGCTGTCAAAATGTTGAAAATATATTTGTCCTTTGAACTAGCTGAAAAATAATTCAGATAGAAAGTTGACGATCCGAGAATGCTCAGAGAAAATAAAAAAAAGGACATAAAAATAATCGGATCGATCAGATAAAATAAAAAAAACGGAAAAGGCTTTCTTTTTATCTCTCTGATTTCTCCGATGTAATAAAAAAACAGGCCAATATTTGGTTTCGTAACTACAGTTTCGAGTTAACCATGATTTCATAGTAATGTGTCACTGCTAACCATGGTTTGCAACTTGGTTTAAACATGGATTCGGACCGAGCTATTTTTTCTCTTCCCATGACATTTTAGTGACTACAGTGCCAAGTTATACAGTAGTAAATAGCGAAAATTATAAATATTGGGTTTTTTCATGTATTTGTGTTTTGTTTTTATAAAAATTGAAGTTTTCAAAATAATTAAATTAATACAGAATTCGATAAATTAACGGAATATAAAACTAAAAATAGAAATAGGAAAATTTGGGTGGAGGCCGAAACAAAAATATTTTTAAACTACACAGTTAACGTAAGAATTTTAATGAATTATGATAAACTGTCAAATGAAATGAGAACTGAAGTGCATTTTCATTCGGAAAATCATAGTTTCATAATCATGGTTATGAAACTAGACAGGTGTCTATGGCATTTCGAAACTAGATATTTGCCTATAGAAATGTTTCATAGTATACTCAGAACCTATCATACACAGCGAAGATCCAGACTACTTGAAAAGAATCATTCGCAGTGGAAAACGTAATCAGTAGTGACCGATTGGGACGGAACCCTCCTTGGTAGTTACTGATAATTTCCTCCGCAAGAGGAGTAATTCTTCCCAAGATAATGTACGTTTCTTGAAGAACTGCGAGTTCCAGCCATTACTCTTTCATACTTGTGATAAGGCCGTTAAATGCGCCAGGTTTTCTGAGTTCCATGTGTCAATCCTTAATCTTGTATTCGGGTAGTAGCCGACTTTATTTGGTTTGTTAACCATTTTAATATTTTATTTTTTTACATTAGATTATGTCGACTACTGACGCAAGGTCTGGATAATGTGGTGGTATTGCATCGATTTGATTAATTTTTTTATTTGTTAAGTAGCTGTTCGCTAGTGCTATAGAAACTAAGATTGTTTCAAAATGGAGAAAATCAAAATGTAAATCACTTGAACAACATTGTACTTGATATTGATTGTACTTGATATTGGCTAAGTATATAGCTTAAGTCGTAAGCCAACGGTTTGTTATTAATTATCGACAACAACTTGTCGAACGAAAACTTATAAAACAAAATTCGTAATTAATAATCATATTTGTCGAAAAAATCGAATAGTCAGAATATCAACATACCTATAGTGCTCACCTCCTTACTTCGAATAACATATTTCTAATTGACTTTCAAAAGTTAGATTAGAATCATCTAAAAAATCGAAACAACACTGAATTATAAAAAAAAATACTGGGAGTGCCTATCATTGATTTCGAATTAAATTCATTACTGTACGACCAGAGAAACGCCATCGATAACCATCAGCCATCAACAATATAATTTTTTTTCTGTACACGTCTTATCAAGCTTTAAGATTTTGTTTTAGACTTTTTTGTGTGTGCTTATATACTGTATAAGTTAAGGTTACGGTTTGTAAATTTTAATGTTTTATTTTGATTTGAGCAAACGATAATCGATCATAATGACATGTCATGGTGGTCCATTGTTTCAAATTGCGTTGATTATTTATTATACGTTTTGTGTGTTGTTCCAACAGTGGCGCAAAATAATGCGAAACTTATGTTCTTGTAGATTTTTGTTGTTGGTTTTTTGTTTATGTTTAAGACAAGACGAGGTTAAAGGTGTCAGTTATAGCAACATTTATGTTATATGCGCGCACTGTGGCGTTAATCTACATATGGAGTGTTGTTTGATCGCAAGATTTACCGAACGCATATATTGAGAGCACATGAAAGCTCCTTTTCGACTTAACGATTTTGTAAAAAGCCAAAAATACAAAATATTTTTGTTTTGTTCTTGTCGTGTCTATTGTTTGTTGAAACTAGGGTTATGTATAACCGAAAACCACTTTACAAAAATAGGGAAATCATATCAAGAAAAATATAAGAACGGAGGAAAAATATGATGATGATCCTTTTAAGGCACACACACACACCAAAAAAATCGTAATCTAAAGACCCTTTTTATATGTGTATATATGTTGTTTGTAGGGATATTTTACAACAACAACAATATTTTGTATATGTAACACACTCTTGTAATTCACTCTTGTAGGGAATTTCATCAGGGTTGAATGCCGAGCACATAATATATACGTACATATACATACACATAAATTGAAAATAATGAAAATCTTTTAATCCATCACATACAGTGCAGAGTGAGTGCTTGTGGATGGATAAAAAAGAAAATATAATTTTCTTCTAATGAATTACATGTTGGTATTTTTTTTTTGTTGTTGTCGATTTTCATTTGGATGCGAATTCGCAGGAACAAAGATAAATAAATTCACTGCGCGCTCTCGGTGTTATATAAGCCGTATTATATCGAGTTTGATTTGAATTGGTTTCGGTTTATATTTAACAAGATTAAGGTTGGGAATTTATTTTATTGTTTGTCTGAATCGTGAAATCCGTATAGGTTAGTGGTCGTTTGTACGTTGGCCGTACTATAAGCTACAAATAGTCGTGGGATGGGATATGAATATTTTCGATTACTTAAGATTATGTTTAAGTGTATACTGTGGCCTTTCCAAAGTAATGCGATTAAATGTGCTTCCAGAATTTCTACGAGAGTAGAATTAGTGCAGTTTAAAGTTACGCCACGCCATCTTTTTCATTTTTTACTATGATTAACAATCTCAAATATACTTATCATAACATTATACATGTTATGAAATAGCAAAAGGATCTGAACTGTATCTTCGTACGATTTGGAGTTATAACCTTATGCAGGTTTAAACGTTATGGTACTGGAGTTACAACCATTTTATAACTGGCGCATTAAGCTTCTAAGCATTGGATAGGTTAGATCAGCTTAAAAGGACAGCCTACGCATACCGATGCACATTTTACTGTGTCAAGTCTGGATTTGGTTCAATGTAAGAGGTAGAGTTTGTCCACTTTTGGTATTTCGATATCTAAGCCATCTTTCTAAGCGCCTTTTTTGTGCTCCAATTGGCTTCTCTATATACCTGCTCTTCAGCAGTGTTTAACCTATCTTGGCTAGCTCGCCCGCTCTGCAGTTATCAAAAACTCACGAGGGACGAAGAACTCAGCTAATCTGAATGCTTAAATGTTTGCCCATCTCGTTTTGAGATGAGTGATAGCTCAATGTCACCTAAGAGTAAAGGATTCCATTGACTTGGTCGGGCTTTACTGTTAACATAAGTTCTGTATCTAATGTAAATACCACATTATTTTTAAACCAGTTCAAGACCTCCTGAATCGCTGGTATCTCAGATCGATACATCGCTATCACCTCAGCTTGAAAACAGGACGAACGGACCTAATCGTCTCGAGATTGTCTACCAGTCCTACCATCTCTCTAGCCTTAAATCATTCATGAATCATTTTTCAGTGCCTATGCATCCTCAAGGAAGTTTTCGGAGGAGAACCCATAGTAAGTCTAGCTATAGTAAAGTAATGCCAATGCACCAGTTCCGTTTTAAAATCCCATCCTATCTGAGTGTTGCTCCTACATGAGTCTAAGGATATAGTGACGTTATTATTATCTCACTCTTTTCTCAATATTCGGCATTCAACTTAGATTACTGTCCAAAACTTTGCCCAGATATAGTGAGACGCCATTTAAAGTGTTAGATATTCAAACTGACGAAACTTTATATATTTTACTGAACAGAACGAGTTAGGTTTTGTTGGATGCACTCCCCCAATCCACAATTGTTGGTCCATTTTTGACAGTTGAAAGAGCATTCTGCATTATTTCTACAGACGTACATCCTCTGCATAGGTGATTACTCCTTTCCCTTCTCTCTCTCTCTCTCTCTCTCTCTCTCCAGTTTAAACAGATTGATTAACATATTCCAAAGTAACGGTAACAGTACGCCTTTTTGGATTGTCCTTTATATGCCCACTTTCTTGCTGTGATGCTGTTTAGCTCCGACTTGACAAACCTTCTTACTATAGTAATGTACATATAGCAGCTTTAGACATTCTACAAAGAAATAGAAGCTACAGGATAGTGATCTCCCAGATGTTCCGCAGTTCTAATGGTATATAATTCAGCCAGACCCGATTGATTTAAGAGGCTTGAAGCCACCTTACATTTAATGTGTACTTCGTAAACATAAAGCTGTTACATTTACAGGTTTCGAATCTCTTCATTCTCTAAACCTTCCTGGGATGTGAGTTTCAATGGGGAATTCTATATAAATTCTTTAGAGGATGGGAAGAAAACTAAAGCTGTCCGAACGCAATAATGTATATTTGATATTGGTACTTCTATACTAATTTGGTACTTCTATGATAAATCTCAAATAAACTCGTTGAAGTGAAATTAGCGTTTTTTACCCTGTCAAGTCTGGATTTGGTTAACTGAATAAGTATAGTAGTTTTTGTCTACTTTTGATTTATTGAGAATTAAGCCTTCTTTATAAGCACCATTCTAAGCCTTCTTTCTAAGTGCTTCAATTGGCTTCTCTACATCTGCTCTTAAAGTAGTGTTGAACATTTCCTGGCTAGCTCACCTGCCCTGCATTTACCAAAAACGCACGAGTGCCGAAATCCTCAGCTAATCTGATTGCTATAATACCCATACCAATGTTTACCCATTTCGTTCTGAGATGAGTGATAGCTCGATTCCACCTTAGAGTAAAGTGAAACGATTCCAATACGTTAATATAGGTTCAGTTCAAGATCTTTTCAATTGCTTTCATCTCAGTTTGATACATCAAACGGACAAACGGACATAATCATATCGGGATTGTAGCCTAAAACTCTCTCTTCTAGCCTAAAACCATTCGTGTAAAATTGCGGACTCATTTTCCCAATGCCGATGCATTATCTTCGTAAGTGAACTCTTATCGAAAAAATACGTTGAAGTTTTATCAGGATTCCCTAGTTGCTCACCTAGTGACTTAATTGACTTTAAGTGTACTGTGAGAAGTCATTTCTGCTGACCTTCTGCCGACAGTACAGTGCATGTAAAGGCTGCTTTCTGCATGTCGAAGATGTTCATTGTAAACAATCCTCTAAAACGCACCAGTATTAATACGCTAAAAAGCCCCTATATGTTATCCAGGTCGAGAAAGCAGTGGAAAGCTAATGAATCATATCCACTTTAAAACCTAATGTCTTCATAGCGGCACACTTCCACGAGTAGCTATGTAGAGGTTTAGTTCCTGTCTGTTGTCTTATAAAGAGCCGATCATCTCACGCTAACTCCATACCTTAGTTTAGGTCTATCTGTAGCATTGGAAAGCTAATGATCCAAATCCGGTTCAAAACGCCATTTTTGTGTCGCACGTATCCAAATATAAGGCTATAGTGGCCTTATCATCTCATTCTTTTCACAATATTCTGTATTCAACTTAGCTTATAGTCCAAGACTATGTATCTAAAATTTCATTTTCTCAGTAAAAGCTTATGGCAAGCCATTTAAAGTTGTAAAGAAAACTGACGGAACTTTATATTTCTTAGTGAACAAAACCAGTTCGGGTTTGGATGGATTAGCCCCAATCACATCTGCTAGCTCATTTTTGATAGTTAAAATAACGTTTTCATTACTTCCTTAATCGTTTCCAGATATTTATCACTGAGACAAACAACGCTACGTCGTCTGCATAGTGATCCTTTTTTATAGAAGCTATAGCAGTCTCCTGTTTCAACAATAATCCAATGACGTATTCCAGTATTGTCATGATAGTATGCCGTTTTGAGGTGTTCCTCTACTTACTTACTTTCTTACTTTTGAACTGTTTAGTTCCAAGTTTCTTCCAAGTTCTTTCAAGCATTTGATTGATTAAACGGTAAGCAGGGTAGTTATACAAAAACCAATCTCTCCATTATCGACCCTTTTTTCTCGTTTTGATGCCCCCTTAATATAATGCTGGAGTTAGCATTGCTTAATGTTCTCCTTTCCGCATTCTCTTATTTCGCCGGTGCTCTTTGCTCTGTTGAAGGCTTTTTTACTGACGTTCTGATAGGTGCCAAGTCCCGAGGACCAGCATACCAATTTGAGCGTTCCCTTAAGTAGTTATATAGAACAGGGGGTAACAAATGTGTCCATTTCTTACCCATTTTGAAGTGTTGGAATGAACAATATACATTGTAGATAATATTATTTTATAGGGTTCGAAAATTCTTCAGCGTGGATTTGTACTTCTAATTTTTACATCGTTTTGCGTTATTGCACCATTTGGTCAGTAACTGTCAATGATGTAAAGTGTAAAGTTTTATTTTTAAATCATAGTGCTAACAATATAACCGTACTCGTATATATGTGTCAAACCGAACGAAACATCTAAATCGACTAAAAGACCAAATGCTCATGGGGATCACAAACTCAAACCACCCACAAATCAAAAAACAAAATCATCAACTCATAAATAATCCGATTCAATTTATATTTCAAACCCTTAACAAACATTCAATTAAAATGTTACATTATCCACTTACGCAAATTGTCATACACATCTAAACAATCTGAAATACACAAAAAAAAATATAAATATGATTTTGACACATTTTTGACAACCAAACAATCAAATCACACAAGAGACGACACAATTTCTAATTTTCTAATTTCGTAACAGCTGTAAATCCATTGAATTGGAATAAAATTAAAAAAGAAAATCCTTTTTGCGATATACCATGAACATCAGTTCGAGAGGAGGGATGGTTTATCGAAACATTTTGACATATTTCTTGAAATTCCTCGAATTCTGTACATTTTGAATGACACCAGCTAAATCCCAGTGCAATATTGTTTTTTTTATATTGAAAGTGGTTTTTTCTATATAATTTTCGATCGGTTATCTCGAGAGATGGTTTAGCTGCAAACACAAAATATGAAGATAAAATTGAATGACTGACAATCAAACATATACAAGAATCGTATCTATATAGATAAGTAAGAAAATTGTTTTGATATCACGATCAAGATAAATGATTGGATACGAGAATGCTATATACCTGACACAGATAATCATCGGATAAAATCAAAACTGTTAACTACAAAATATTATCAAACTCTTTATCAGCTTCTTGAATTTATAGTTTTCTCTTGTAAATGTGGTTGAAGATGCGTTCGTGGAGATTATTTTACAATTAATGATGTAACGAACCGCAAACAGTTGAAACACTATAAAAATAACATACAGATGGCAACGAGGACTAACATTCTTAAGCACCATTAATTATTTTTTCTAACAATTTGGTTCTATTGCACAAGTGACGCTAAGACATCCCCACTCAAGAACCGATTACAAAATGTAGAAGAAGACTTACTCAAACTGATTCATTTTGATCAAAGAGTAATGGTGAGCATTCTTACGCGGCGTTTTTCGTCGATATCAGGAAAGTGTTAATAAAATATACTAAAAGAGGTTGAAATCGTCACACTGCCTAACACCACATAAACTATACGTTAATAAGTATAAATTAAGTGACGTTAGGTTGTTGTTAAAAACTAAATATCCGGTACCATCACAGTATTGCAATCGAGATAACATCATTTTGATGCAGGCGACTGATTGTGAATCTCAATTTTTGTTCAAAGCGTGTGCAATTTACAATATTTTACAAACTTACATACGCTAATAGAATACATAACCACAGACTACAAAGCCTGCAGGTTGATATAACACAAAGTCACACCAGCCACAAGAGTCTACCATTCTTCTACCATTTGCCTTTTAAATCAAACAGTTCGAATCAACAACAGTTTATATCTGAATACACGTAAAACAAAATCAACAAACCTAGTGTCCGGTTGGTTGGAGATACCTCGGTCCATGTATCCGATCCCACCCTTTCCCAAGGCGCTAGACTGTTG
This sequence comes from Tipula lateralis, assembly GCA_963932295.1. Lineage (NCBI taxonomy): Eukaryota > Metazoa > Arthropoda > Insecta > Diptera > Tipulidae > Tipula > Tipula lateralis. The sequence goes on along the minus strand of OZ010738.1, from coordinate 21,778,481 downwards.
AAGATGAACAAAACTACAAACCACAAGCTGAAACAAAACAAAACAATGGAAATCGCGGCACAAACATTGAAGCAAACGCTGGATACGAAACTCTGGTGGACACGAATATGAAATACTCACCTACTAAGAGAAACAGAAACCACTTGTAACCCGCAGCATAATAAACTATATATACGAGTATATAACATTTAAGAAGTACATCGGCAGGCCGATAACACATACGAGACGGGTTTACAATCAACACTCACCGTGAACAATAACTACAATGCACGTACACTTAGTACATAAACACAAATCCATAGTAAACAAAAACACAATAAGTGACAAATCACAATCATTAACCGTAGCTCAATTTGGCACCGAAATATAGATGGCGTAAGGAGCGTGAAGAAAACTTCGTTTTGCCCAATGTACAGTGTAGGCCGAAAAGTTATAAAAGGTGATACGTGTGGCGGAAAAAAAGGCTTTTCGGTTGTGGTGAGTCAAGACGGAAGGTGGGACAAGTGGGTTTGAAAAATAATAAATTTACCTAACAAAAATGAAGTAAGTGATAAAATAAATTAAGTGAAGAGTGCCAATTAAAGAGAAAAAGGAAAACAAGTGGTGAGTCACGTTTTCAGCGGGTCCCGACAGAAGGAAACACCACACAACGTGAAGTTGGTTCTTGCTAGACACGTTGGTTCTCTTTATAACCACGTGTTCAAGACCTTATTGGCTAGTGAAACGCGAGCAATCGCGGTGCTTGTTCTTCATCCAGACGTCGAGGAACACGATTGGAGTTGTACAAGTGGATAACTATAGCTATATTAGTCCGTGCAGTCTGGCGCCCAAATACAAATCAATTTTTCTGCAAGTTGGGGGGAGGAGGAAGAACTAAGGGAGAGGACGGCCCAACCAATTTACCGTCGACGTCTGACAACAGTTGTGTGTTCGATAGTAGAATACAGTGTCTAAATTGAAATAATTTGTTTTATTTGTAAACGCGTACGTCACAATATGTCTGAACAATTTCTCAGTTCTATTTCTCCAGGTATTTAACGTAGCCGCAATTAAATGTGGAGCTTCACTTTGTTTGAATTTGTGACTTCAGAATTGTAAAATGTTTGCTACACACGACCTTCAGATGTAGTTAGTGCTTTATTCATGAATTGCGGTTCCTGCAGAAATATCCATTCTTTTTTCGGCCACTCATTTTTCGTCGTATCCATACCTTGGTTCCAAAGTATAGGATTTTTTCTCTTTGTAAAACTTATAGACTGCCTTCATACCGTCCGTGTACTGAGAGAATTGAATAATAAAGCATGATAGGTCATTTAAGCTTATACCACTAGAATGATGGCTTGTGTAAGCAAACAGGCCTGATGCCATGCTATACGTTAGAAGAAAGAACGGAAAAGAAGTGTAACTATACTTTTTAAGAGGTTGGTACAGAAATTGCATGTAAAATTGACAGTGTTTTGATTACTGTTCATTTTTCCTATCAAAGGATGGTCCTGAACGAGTATACCCTCCAGGTTAAATGACTCGACTAAAAAGATTGTACTGTGTCACTTTCGATGGTGAAGGAGTTTACGTTTACCTCATTAAACGGAAAGATAAGAGAGTCTAAGGCACATTAATACGTATACCGTATGCTCATGAACTGGGACATCATTACCCGCAGTTAAAAAGTATACTTAAAGCTGCATGATTGTCTTAAAGAGAACCCAAACAAAATCCACACTATGTGTGGAGACAGGGTAACTTTGCTCCACTTTGCTTTCTTTTGAAACGGCCGGCAGAACTTGAATCAACGGTACCAGAGAATTAATTGGGGCCCACCTATAACAGTACAAAAATATAATTTGGAACAAGTTCTATACTTCCGCTGGTCATCCTGAAGTTATCCCCATTACCTTACACAGACTTTATAAAGTTTTTGTTAGTTGAGCGAGGGGGAAATTAAAAATTTTCATTTAGATAATTTTTGCACGGACATTCACCTACACAAGTATTGTTTTTTGGCACTTATTGTTTCACAAGGTTTCACCTATCCGTTGGTGACAAAATAATACAGGAGAATATGGAATGAACAATCATGGGAGGTAACCGATGCCCGTTTTACAATATCGAAAACATTTTTGATTTCGATGAGTTGGTAACCACCTAACGTAATCTCCTAACCTTAATTTTATAACGACCACCATAAAGTAAATTATTGTCGTTGTGAAGTGGCTGAAGAAATGCATAATATAAAGGATCGCGTAAGTATACTTAATCTCGAAATCGCGACCAACCAATAAATAATTTGGGGATCTTATAACTTGCGAGGGAAATAATGTAAAGCACAAATGACTCAAGGTCAAGAGGCAAAACCAAAAATTATAAATGAATAGAGGTCTCAAATAAACCACTTCTGAAATGTATAAACTTACTTTTGGACATTTGAAAAATATGGCAACGTTAAAAAAATGTAAATTGAAGCAATTTAATATCTTGCCTCATAATATCGTCACCTCCAGGTCCTCGTTCGTTAGGAACCTAGGTTCGCGTAACACCTAGAACATTGTGTGGAGCGGGTCACGCTAAATGACGGCAGATGTGCCGGTTTAAGATATTACACGACCCGTGCTTACAAACTATAATAGGCTGGGGGCCATTTAACAAAGCCTAGTCGCAAACGGAGCCCTCTGGTTACTTGGTGACCTCCAGTTGTAAGTAGCCTTACCTGAGTAGACGGATCTCTGTGCAAGTGGACCAATTTATTTCCGCACTCGTGGGCCCATAATGCCTAAAAATAATAACAAAGCCGAGACTGGTACTCTGAAAAGTCTGGAAACAACAGAAGAGAGCTCAAATCGTGTAGATGGGGCTCTCTCAAAAACATCAGAAAGGCGACTTCAGGGCACCAAAGCCAAGGACTAGCGGTACACAGGGGAAATCTCACGCCGCTCAAGGAGGATCGACTACTATACCTCCGTCAAAGCAGCGCTGCAGGAATAGATGCTCGGCGTTCAGGATTTTGGCCAGATGGGCTGCAATCCCTGAGGAGAAGCTCACGGCTGAGCAAGGATAATCCGTGGTATGGGCCAAAAAACGGTCGGCAGCGATACCTCGGAGAGAGAGAGCATGAGTGGAAAAGACGGCGGTCCTAGGATGAGCTAGAACCTTTAGACATAAAACCGGTCACACTGCAAGCGGAAAAAAAAACTCCTCACAAGGTTATACCGAAACACATATCTTTCAGCGACATTCTGAAGGAGCGTGATTTGTTGACAGGTGTCATGAAGACGGGAGCATCACCAGAGAAAAAGTAGATTGATGTTTAATGCACTCAAACTGTGCTAAAAAAGGAGGCAGTAGTCTCAGAGAATGAAAGGTGGACGAACACCCTCTAATGTAGTAAAGCAAGGCTAGTTTGGTCAAAGCTGAACTTGAAATGGTCAAAAACACATCGTGTGGGTACTCACAGGACACTGCCTACTTGAAGAACATGCAAGGAGGCTATAGGTCTAGAAGCTAATGACTTTTGCAGAAGCTGTATCTGAAAACTGTAAGGTGCAAGACTTATCACGCTACATAAGTAGCTCAAACTGGTTCTTATAAGGGTAAAAGAGAGGTAAGATCCTGTGTATTACAACGGACGGTCCCGGTCTAAGTGTGCTGTAGCAGCTACTCAACCTATCCTAACCTATGTGAAATCTTGCTTCTGAAGCGAGATGATGCCCATGCTGGCTAAGTACAACTTCAACAAAGTAGTCCTATTATGGAAAAAAGTACTATAGAATTCTTAAATTTTGTCATAAATTTCCGTAGTGTCTTGAGAGACAAGGAACAAAGCTGTTATGATAAAAGACGAGGTATACATTCAATGATGGAACAAGATGGTTTATGGCCATTCAATAATTTAGGATATCATTGCTGAAAAGCAACCTGATGAATTTTTAAGTGTATATCAGTTATAAGAATAAAATGAAAGGTTTAAGGTTCCACAGTAGTGATGGATCGTATTTTCTTAAGCTGTTACATGAAGTACAAGTCTCTTTGCCAGAAGTATCGAGTTGTTGAGGAAGATAAAGTATTTGAGAGTAAAATCCAGTCAAAATAATATTAAGTTCGAAAAAATTTTCAACCAGACCTTAACTAACGTCAAATCACAATCGATTACACAGCGACCTTTAGTCTTGGGAGTCTGCAACTCATAATTATTTAAGACGCTTCAATTCTTAGTGACAATTTTCTGAATGTCTGATAGAGCAATGCCACAATGATATGTATGAGGGCAGATTAACATCACATTCTGTCTGTCTGTTTGTATTTTTTCAATTTATTTTGGGGCTCAAAGCAGTCTCAACACTTTCGCGGTTCACTTATATTTGCGTCCTACTTTACGCTTTAACATAGCCCAATCGATGACGTACGGCTATAGGTCTGATTAATGTAGAACCTTCTGCAAATTGCATAACTCCATACCAGCTTATATAAAACGGGTTGGCCCATGAATTCTGCACTCCAACGGGGGGTCTTAGATATGTTATTCACACCACCGATCGTAATCAGAATATTAGTTTCGACTGTAAAAGGAAAGAAATGATGCTCTTAGTAGATAGAGTTGTGATATTCCTTGTAAAACTGAATTCTGGTATACCCGCATGCTTATGTATGTGATGGACTGTGTATACTCACCCAGGTTACCAACAAACCCATCTCAACCTATAGCTGTAAATAATTTTCTGTTTCTACATTACCAATTCCTTATAATGTTTCCAGAATACGCACATGAGCAGTGAGATCAAATATCCAAACTGTACAAATAATATCATCAATCAAACCTGGCATACACACTCAATCTAAATTAAACATACCAATGTTACAATAATTTACATTAATTTTGACATTATTTTCCCAACAAAGAGCAGACGAAATTAATAATATCATCAACAATCACACAAATATATCATCCCTATCAATTCCAAACATTCTGCCCGATATTGTTGGGTTTCGGGACATATAAACCCAGTTTAATCTACACCCAACCAAACTTTTGCCATCATCGATCTCCCACTTCGAACAATAATCTCGTATACATAAATTTACAGAATTAAGTTAGACAAACAGGGCCAATTGTTGACAAGTGTCACTGGCACGTGACTCATTTGAATTGACTTTCATCCTTTTTTCATTACATACACGTGTACAACATATTAGTTACAAACACGCATTATACATATATAAACACAAACACACACACACACACCGTATACTATTATGATGTGATATTTTAAAATTCGTTAAAAAGGACAATCAATTTTCCTCTACCGTCTTGAATCTGTATATACGAGTATGTATGTACATAAGTAAGAAAAATCAAATTTCCACTCTCCTTTGCACGAACCCGTCGAGTATATACACCCGAGTTGTACATTTGTATAAAAAGGGTGTCAATATTCATGTCATTATGTGTTCACCCGAAACACCTCATCTCTTCATTTCCATCAAACTCGTCATAACAATAATATCCTGCCATTGCTGTATGTACATTATATATAAACGGAAAATGAAAATTAAAATTAGCTTAATTTTCGATTTCCATACACAAAAGGGAAAAAGGAAAATTAAAAAAAAAGGAAAAAAATTGTTTGGTACTAATGATGGTTGGAATATTGTAAAGAAGCGGCGACACAATGAAAATATATTGAAAAAGGATAGTGACGTAGTTTTTTGTGCTCGTCTTTTTTGCTGGGGAATGACAGGGAAGCCAGAAAAATATAAATAATTGGAAGATGATGAAAAATTAAATTAAAAAAGGACATTTAATTTACGAGGATTTATATAATATTTAAAGTTGGTGTTTTAGTTTAATTCAATTAAAGGATTTTCATATCCCCCTCCCTTAACGGAATTCCGAATATATGATGCAAGATGTTTATTAATAAATTGGATCTAAGGATTTTCTTTTGTTACTCTACAGGGTGAGAGACTGATAATGTTTTTGTGTTTTGATCTTTGTCATCGGTTATACACCGAATTGTTTACCTCTTTCTGCATAACCGGCAATAAACAAAGGATGTTAAAAGGACTACGGTTTATTTAAAAACCATTTACTGAAAGCCAAATTGGTTCTGTCAACAAGGTTCTGGTTCAAGGTTCTCCCAACTCTTTCGCGGGTCGCTTATTTACGTGCTACTTAACGATAGTCAAATCGATAGTCAAATCGAGGACGTACATAGGTCCAATTTACGTACAACCATCTGCACATTTCCATACCAGCTTATAGTATTGGCATGGTAGATGAGTTGGCAATTTTGAACTCGAACAAGAAGTCATTGATGCGTTTTTCACACCATCGATTAAAATCAGATGGTGAAAAATCCCTTTTGCATCCTTACTCTATCGGGATTCGTAACTGTAAGTCCTCTTAATCTGAACCTTACGCCACTTAGTTAAGGCCTGAATATAAGATCATGGTCCAAGTTTTGCATATTACATGTCGAACCGTTTTGTTGAAACCTCATATCATGAATGTCTATAGCTCATGCAATTGACCAAAGAAATAACGATCTTCATTGACTCATTTTCATCAACGAATCGTGACGATCATTTTCATCAACAAAAAAAAAACAGTCGAAGGACACCAGCAGCATAAAACCACACCATACAGTTATTTTTGGTGCTACTTGAAGCACTTATGATATGATACGATATTATATGATAAGATAAGATATTAATGATATGATACTATATGATATGATATGATATGATATGATATGATATAATATAATATATTATATAATATAATATATGATGTATGATATATGATATATGGTATATGATATGATAATATATGATATCATATGATATGATATGATAAGATATAATATGATATGATATGGCATGATATGCTATGATATGATATGATATGATATGATATGATATGATATAGTATGGTATGATATGATATGATATGATATGATATGATATGATACGATATATGATATGTATTATCAGCGTTTATACACGTTTGTTCATAATCAGCATCTTTCATATACGTTGGCAGTTCATAATCGATCTAAAACCGTCTTGTTGAAACCTCATATCATTAGTGTCTACAGGTCATGCAATTGACCAAAGAAATAATGTTGCGACATGTCTCTGTAGCGATCTTCATTGGCTGTGACGGTCATTTTCATCAACAAAAAAAACAGTCCAATAACACCACCAGCATGAAAACCACACCATTCAGCTAATACTGATGTTTCTTGCAGCATAAGGGTTTTCACCTGACCAATCAAGCATATAAACTGTTTCTTGACGAGACTGTTTATTCAAAAATGCACTTTATCGCTGAATATTATGCGATGAAATTGGTCATCTTCCTTAAAGTATTTCCAATTGACGTTTACTTACTCCCTTGCTTTGTTAAATCTGGTGCAAGAACGAGTGCCAAAGATTGCGAAGAGGCACGTCGAACTTGCGTAAAAAGCACAAAGAGTCTTGCATCCCCTAAAAATGAGTGACTATTTGGTGTGGCATTTGCAGTAAAAAATTGACTGCCTCTAATTTTTTTTTGAGAACGCCGCTGGCACCACCTGAGCTCATAAACCTCACAGACAGCTGTTAAACGTGTTGTTTTAGCCACAAGATTAGACTTCCAGTATTGATATAGATCTAGCAGGATAGAACTTGAGTTTACACATGATGTTTTTGAAACACAAATTGCTGTACAATGACTACAAACATCCGTCAACTCAGGATACAGTCAATTGATCGATATAATTTTTCCAACTTAATGTTAATAATTTGACACCTTCTTTTAACAATTCTAACATGACATTACCTTGTGTTACAACTAGTAACTACATATTTTATCAACTGGGACGTAAATATTATTCAACCGGCCATGAAGAATCACTAGTTTTCCAATCAAAAACCTCTTTAAACTGCCCGTCATGCAAGAAGTAACAAACCTCATTGGTTAGCTCGCCAATTATAAAAAATAAAAAGGCTTTTCGTTTTGGAAGAATCTGACGAGGCCTAAAATTCTGTCTGTCTGTCTATTTCTCTCTTTGCAATCGGTTTATAAAAGCTCAAGGTGTCCTTATTTACATCCTCCTTTACGCCATTACATATCCAAATCGAGTAGGTGTGGCCTTATGTTCAATTTATGTAGAATCATCTGCGCATTACATAGCCCCATTCCAGAAGATGACATGGAAGATGGGTTTCCCCATCAATTTTCAAGTCAAACAAGGCGTCATACATGTGTTTATTCACACCACCCCACCGGTCGAAATCAGATGCTGTTGCCTTTTGTATGCTGCTTATATCGAGTTTAAAACCCGATAACTCCTGCTCCAGTTGCCGCATTTGTAACCACTGAGATTTCTTGTAAAAATACAACAAAAAATGGAGACTTCAGCGTCACCTTCTCACAAGCAGAAGTTTTTGATAAAACTAAGAAATACAAGGTTATGTTTCTGAACGAAGACTGTAGCTGCGAGAAATCCCTGAAATCGAAATTCCAAAACGGATTGAGCTGAATCTTACACCACATATTTATGGCCCAAATACAAGATCTTGGCCCAAGTTTGGCATACGACATATATAATGCTGTGTTGTATGTGGAAACTTCATATTTTGTTGATCTCATGTCACATCAAAGTGATAGTCATTTTGAGCAACGATAAAAAAACGGTCTAAAGACGTCACCAATCCGAAACGTGTATCGCTTCGAACGATCAAGTAGCTTTACTTCGAGTTTTAACTGGTTCTTGTGAGGAAGAAATCCAAGATTCAATCGCAAATTTCATCAAAGTGTGGTATGGTTGATGCCCAATTGAGTAAGCCGTGGAATATGAATTGATTCGTTTGCGACGGTCATTTGAACGGAACTCTTAAAATTATTCTCAATGTTTTAAATTTCCAGATTTCTATTTATTTATTCCATCAGGCACACTTGGCATATATGAATATGTTAATCTGAATTAGTTTGCACAAAGTATATAATATAATGTTATTGTGCTTTAAGATTTATGCTTTCAATTAGTTGGCAATGAGCAACTAATGCAGTTGTTTTATCGCCGCGACAATTTCGTCGTCGTTTGTCTTCCCACCCTGCACCATATGCAGGATTAAGCATTCGGGTAGGAAGTGACCGCCTTCGTATTGACCATTTGACAGAGAATATCGTTGCTTTTACTGAAGAGTTCTGAGATAATTCAAAACATTGGCGAGGCAAACAATGCACACAATGTGGCATCAGCATACGTTCGCCGTGTCAAATTATGGTGAAAGACCTAAAGTTGTCCGCTAACAAAGTAAAAACCTACCATCAATTGACGTTAAATCACTCCCACGCCGTTTCAGGGGAGTTTCAGGGGAACGGAGAATAAAACGTGATCGGTCCTGAGGACACGACTTTTTTGCCGTAACTAACCGAATTGGATCTTCACCAATTTAAGTTACAGCCGGAAACAGCTAACATTCACATAGCTTACGTAACTATGAAGATTTTGAAACACAAACTTCCGACGTTGGCTTTTTCCTTTGGGGTTTTTTGAAATCACCCGTTTACAACAACAAACCACAAACTTTGGAAGTCTTGAAAAAAGTATTGATGAAGAAATCCTCAATTTGCTTTGCGAATAAAATGAGCACAAATGAGTCTCAACCTAATGTTAATTATTTCAATTAAACTTGCCGTGTAAACGGAGCCAAATTTTTTTTATTTCTCACAAAACCGCAGCCAATTGGCCAGTAGTCATTACCTTGAATAAAAATTGTTTGCTATTTTCTCCCACCGATTGTAAAAATATACAGGCTTTAATTTTTGGAAGAATCTGACAAGGACCGAAAATCTGTCAGTATTTCAGTATTGCATGGCTCTATGTCAGCCTATAGTATTGACATGAAAGATGGATTGGCCGATGGATTGTGCATTCCAACAGGGGGTTACACTTGTATTCATTCACACCATCGATCGTAATCAAATGATGAAAAATCCCTTTTGCAACCTGCCCTTACCGGGATTCGAGCCCGGTACCTCCCGCTCCAACTGCCGCAGCTTCAACCACTGTGACAATTGGGCGGTAATTTTGAGTTTGATATAATAAATGTGAGCTACCGTGAAAATTGGTATCACCGGGTGATCGAAATTCAAAATTAATCGTTGAAACATCCATATTGACTTTGTTGGGTTATTATACCTCCACATAAGCTAGTGTGCACATTTTGACCATTACTAATGGCGGGTGGACCATCTATCGGTTATTTTTTGAACCACCGGTTATTTCGAATCTGGAAATACTTATGTCATTCTATTCGGTCACAAAATTCAGTATAATATCTCCACTGAACGAAATAAATCGATTTACGCTTGAGTAACATTGGGATTTATAGGAAATTTATTTCCAGACATTTGGTCGGAAACTGCACAAAAATGTCGTGCAAAATTTGGTCGCAGGAAAGGACTGAAAGTGCTCGGTATCGCAAGTTTATTGTTAAAGTTCGTAAAACTGGTTTAATTTTTGATGCGTCAAGATGTGAGCGTGTTCGTACGATGCGTGTACGCCCGAAACTATCAAAACTATGGCTTAGAATGTGCGTGAGAATCCATCAACATCAACCCGTAAACGTTCTCAATAATGAATCGTTTCACGCACCAGTTCACGTCGAATATTGCGAAAAGATCTCGATATGACGCCCTAGAAAGTTCAATTAGTTCACGAGTTGAAGCCGCATGACCATCCGCTTCGGTTTAACTTCGTCAATTTTGCCAAAATATCATCTTTTCGGATGAAGCTCCTTTTTGACCTAGGTTGGTACGTTAATAAGCAAAATTGCTGTATTTGGGGCTCAGAAAACCTACATGTCTTCTTTCAGACGCCAATGAACCCTCTACGAGTGACTTTTTGGAACGGCTTGTGGAGTGGAGCCCATATTTCTTTGTAAACACCATGATAACCGATTTTTATGCGCCCGCTCTTCATTGTATTGATGTGAACGTTGTTTGGTTTCAACAGAATCGTGCAATTTGCCACACATCTCATGCCACAATCGATTTATTGCGTCAAACGTTTGATGGCTATTTAATCAGCCGAAATGGTGATGTCAAATGGCCGGCAAGAAGCTGCGATTTAACACCGTCCTCGAAAATTGGTCCGATCGAATAGAGTACTGTCAGGCCATTTGTTCTAGGAGTTGAGTGGAACTGGGAATTATGTACTTCCAAAAATGAGTTAACCCTGTAATTGGAAAGTTGTTTGATAGGCTCGTATTTATGTCAAATAGGTACATTTGACATAAATAACGATAAATCGGTCAGATTTCGTCACTATCAATTAAAAAATATCAAAATGAAGGATAATTGTAGAAAGTCACTTATGGGGCCGTCTATAAACAAAGGTACATCAACAACCCTCCTCTCATATATATACAAACACATCAAATCTAATTAAAACATGACAAACGAATAACTAATATGCAACTGACAACAATATTTTTTGTTGTCATGTATTTTTAATATATCAACATAAACCAACATAAAAAGCCATTTTAATCATGTCACTTCTAAAAATCTAAATTCAATTCTCATGTGATTTTCGGCAACAAAACCGAACAGCAAAAACAATTATTTTCTATTTGTTGTTATTGTTCCGATGATATTTTTGTAAAGACACTTTCAAACCACACTTGTCATAAATGTCTAACTCATTCTAATTCCAACTAACAAACAATATATATAACATTTAGATACGAAACATAAAATTTGCAACAGGAATATTCTAATAACCGTATCCACACCTCATCATATACATCTCCCGCTCTCATCCTGTGCTCCATTGTTATCTTTTCAATTAAACCGAGTCAATTTTCCATGATAAATTTTATGACAGAAATATTTTTATTACATATTATTTTGTGGAAAACTCATAAAGTATTGATGGAAAACTCAAACCCCCCGGATATACCCCTATATATGTGTACAGCCCTCCTCCCAATATAATGTTCGTATTGTGCAGAAACAATGAGAGGTCTCGTCAATTAATAGGTTTTCGAGTTGGAATTTTCTTGTTTTTTGGGATGATATACAGTCAGTACATATATAGCCACACACACATATGTATATAATTATCAGGAAAATTCTATATCATATCAATCGGTATCAATGGCAAAAATATGTATTTTTAATTTTAAAACTAAAAAAGAAACCAACAGTACATGTGTCGAACTATATAACATACGTACACATGAGTATACAGTGTGTGTGTGTGTGTGTGTGTGTGTGGTACGTGTATACACTATACAGGCATATACAGAAAATAATACATTTTCCTTGTTGATTTTCCATTTCCCTATATTATTGTTACTCATGTCCAGTTTTTGTGATATTTTTGTTGTAGATTTTAAAGTGGTTTTATTGGTACATTTGGAATATTCAATGATTTTTGATGATGTGATACCATTTTATTGACTAATCGAAAAACTGGTCGAGTATATACCTCATACCCATCAACATCATATATGTATAGTCGAAGTGATGGAAGAATATATGTTTGAATGATTGACTTAATTCTGGCAGACGTCTGTACTTTTTTTAATAAACAGGATCGAACTTTTGTCGCGGTTTAGTTGGTCGAAGCTTCTGGGCTTCTAATCAGAGGGCTCAGTGAAATCTAGAACCGCCAAAACAACGATAAACTTCCCGGGTGATTGCTTATCGGCAGGTGGAAACAGCAGTCACTTCGAACACCTGTCGCGTTTGACGGCCTCAACACATGTATTAAAGAGTATCGACTAAAACTTGTAGCGCCACATTGCTCCACAGTGGAGAAGACCTCGGATATCTTGGAGTTGAATTATTTATTGGGCCACAGGTAAAAAAGGCTGTACTGGACTGCCAGACAGTCGATAATCAAATGTATAAGCTTCGCTTGAACAAGAGATTAGTCAAATTGTCTGTGTACATGTCACTGATGTAAGCCAACCCTAAGATAAAGACTGGCAACATCTGGCAGAAATCAGAACGACTTATGTAATAATATAGTCCTAGTACTCCCCACATCAAACTGCGACTGAAAATGGGGAAAGAATAATGTATTTTGCGATCGCTCATGATCTCAAAGTGGCAGGCACATTCTTTCCTCATAAAAACATTCATTTGGAAACATGGACACATCCACGTTAAACATCCCAAAGTCAAATTGACCATGTATTGATTTCTAACGGGCGGGCTCGGGTGGTCCAAGATGTGAGATCTTAACGTTCGTAAACAAAATTCGTATAGGCAGTGACCATTATCTGGTCAGGGCAGGGAAATATACAACGCGATTCTCCTGTAAGGGTCTGATAAATGAAGAGCAGACTCGGTTTACAATTGCAAAAGAAAATAAAGCAGTTCTTGCTAGGAGGACAGCTAAACGCATTTGTAGACAGAAGAAGCGCGAATGGTGGAAGGCTAAGGCCTTAAGAGTACAACAACTTAGCAAAGAGCATAATTCGCGTGATTTCTTTAAAGAATCATCAAATTGCACTATACCTTAAGATCTCGGTCAACTGCCATTCGGGACCAGGATGAAAACCTTTGTGTTAACGTCGATGCGGTACTCGATACATGAAATTTTCTGACCTACTTAATGTTCCACATGTATCACTAGTTGTATTTGAATATCCTCAAATACAGACCCCAGTGATGTTAATTGAAGATCCATTCTTTGAGGAATTCGCCATGGCCATACATTAATCTCGTAATGATCCTTTCTTAATCCAGTCACTTGTGAGTGTGAAGAGACCAATTGCCAGCTCCATTTATGGGTTGTTTACTGAAGTAGTCTTTGCACTGGTGTCCTTAGTCCAGTAAATCCACTGGTTTGGTTCTCTGCACTCGTCTTACATGTTGATAAAAACGTTGTCCATGTATTACGGAAATTTTTTATTTTATTTTTTTTTTCATTACTATGCAATCTATTTTGGGGCTCAAGGCACTCCCAACTCTTTCGCGATTCGCTTATTTACGTCCTAACCTTACGTTTGCAGCCAAATCGAGGACGTACGACTATAGGTCCGATTTACCTAACCATCTGCACATTGCATAGTTCCATACCGGCCTATAGTACTGACATGGAAGATGGGTCAGCCCATGGATTCTGCACTCCAACAGGGGGTCATAGTTGTGTTCATTCACACCACAGATCGTAATCAAGTGGTGAAAAATCCCTTTTGCATCCTGCCCCTATCGGGATTCGAACCCCCCCGCTCCAACTGCCACAGCTTTAACCACCGCGCAATCTTGCGGTTTTTTTTATTTCTTCTTGAATTCATGTAAAATTATGCGATATATTATTAGCAAATCGTCTTATAATTGTTTTAAACAAATCTGGTAAAAAAAACCTGGTAAAATTAGATCTGGTAAAAGAAGATTGGTCAAGATCCTTACATTATAGGCAAATGGCATAATGTAAGAAATGATAATTCGACTCCAAGCTTGAGCAATGAAATTTTATTCAAAAAATCCTTCCAGAGTATTAATATCTTTTTTAACAGTTTCTCCTATTTTACTACTTGACCAGAAAATGATATTTTAACACTGTAGTGGGTCTCCATCGACAGTGAACCATGTACTTATTGACCGTATCCTCTATAGCTTTGCAGGTAATATATTAACTAACATGATAATGTTGAATTCCTGGATATTACATTGTGGTGGATTTGCCGCTCACTTTACCTAAAATTTTACTTCAGGAGAAAGCTGACGATCAATGATTTATTGAAAGCAAATCGTCTTATAATTTTTTAGTTAAAGCTAGCAAGCCTAAATCGGTTAAGATCGAGGACATTATAATAGGCTGACATAGAACATTGTACCGATTCTATACACTTTTCGTCGGTCGTACTTAAAAGTTATTGATTGCGGATTGAAAGCTCCAATTTGTTTTAAGTTTCCCAGAACCAATCAATTGGATGTTAACACCAAAAACAAATTTTTGAATTTTGCGTAGAGTGATTTAGCAGAGTTTCACCGTAATCAAATCTTCATTATCAGTTGAGAAACATCTTCATCCCTATGTGTAATGTTTTCATGAGGAAGTACGTTGGTTTCCAATTGAGCAGTTCATCTCTTAGTCAACTCATATTAAGGTTCTCAGATATATTTACTATACGCATTCTAGATACTCAGTGCATCTTTGAAAAATCCTGGGATTCCGAGCTAAGCAAAATGTATTCGAAAAAATCCTCCCAATTTTATTTGGTCACAAATAACATTCACAACCGCATTGTTTAGCTTATAGTACCAACAGAAATTCCATCAAGCCTACATCAAGAAGCAGAGCACTTGATGTAGGCTCTTGGAATTTGCATCAGCTAGCAAGAGTCCTGGCAAAAAATCGAATGGCCTTAAAAAAGATTTGCCTGTTGTAGAGGAGGCGTATCTATTAGCAGTCAGGTTCACTTCCGATAAAAACAAATCCGGTGGAATGCATTTGCGTTGTTCAAAAGAATCCCTTCAGGTATCAATCATTGCAGTTACGGAAATGTCTTTAGATATTTCTATTGCTGTTGCCGCAATCTCTTCCTTTTTAATGAGGGTTGTTGGCCAAAAACGAAGTTGCTATTTTGCCATTACTGCCAATAGCTGAGTTGAATTACCAAGGTATGTCAATGTGGTGGAATAACTCTTCGCGTTCTGTAAAGTTTTGCTTTAAGCGAAAGCTTTGAAATAGATCAACACCAATTCGGCTTATAATTTCTAAAAAAATAAAGCCAAACAAGAACGTTCAAGATATAAATATTAGGCTTGGAGCATTGTACCAATTATAAACACTGTTCGTCCTCCGTTCCTAACCATTATACATAATATATGCATAGTCGAAGTGATCATATATAATTTTGAATGATCGACTTATTTCTGGAAGACGTTTGTACTTATTTTAATAAATAGAATCGAACCTTGGTTGCGTTTTAGTTGGTTAAATCTCTAATATATAGCTGCTGCAAAGACAATATCATCCTGAGGATGTATTGATGTTTTGTTGGATTCGTTTATTTGAAATTTTTATTTATGTGACCTTCCCGATTCACATCTAGGACCCCTCCGGAATACAGAATTAAATTTTCTCTTTTAGTATAGCGAGCTTGCTAATAAATTTGAAATGAGGAGCCTCCTAACCAACGACTTTAGCGAATCGTTGCACTTTGAAGAGATTTTTATAATGAGCATCGTCTATAGTTGAAACCACGTATTTTGAGTAGCTTTTAAATTACAGCCAACGATGATGGTAAAAGCTAAATAAATCATTATCATTAGATGAGTGGAGAGGACTGGAATACACCAATTTGTTTTGAGTCTCTTATAACCAATCATTTGGTTGTAAGCATCAATTGTAAAACAATTTTTTGATTTTGCGTGAAATGATAGTTCATCTCCTAGTCGATCATATGGAGCTTTTCAGATATTTTAAATAAACGCCCTCTACATTCTTCAATAATCGAGATGTTCGATGACCTCTGATCTTCAGTGCATCTGTAAAAAATGACAGTTCGACTCGAAGCCTGAACTATGAAAATGTACTTAAAATATCCTTCCAGAGAATTTGAATTGGAAACAAATATCTTATATCAACCCTGTAGCAAGTCTCCGAACCGACAGTGAAACACGCACCCATTGACCTTATCCTGTATCTGAAAGACTTTCGCAAGTATATATTGAATAATGAATAAAGAGCAGTCCAGAATACCATTTAGAGGATGAACCTGTCGTGATTGTCAGGGCATTTCAATGTGGTGGAATCATAGAAGACATAAGCGTTGTAAAGAGACATTGTACGCGTATATGCCTCATACTAGCCCACATAAAATATCTATAGTCGAAGTGATGGAATTCAAATTCATATTTATGCGCGCTTCCCTATCCACATCTATCTTCCCGGGGAACAGAACTAAATGTTGCCTTCAAAATACATATCGCGTTTGCAATTAGGCAAAAAAATTCGGCGAATCATTAAAGTTTTGAGTTTCAATATTTTTAGGCCTTGCTTTTAAAATGACAGGGATGGTAATAAAGATCAAGCTATACCAAACATTATGAGTGTAGTGGATTGGAATACAGCAATTTATTGTGAGTTTGCCAGAAACAATCATTTGGTTGTAACCATTGTGTGGAAACGTTTAGCTCGACTTCACTGTACTCATACGCTTTTCATTGTCAGTTGAGGAAAATCTTCTGACCTTTCTGTAATTTTTTCGCAGGGGTGTTATTTTGTTTCTAATCTTTTTTTTATCTAATCTCTAATTTGTTTTGGGGCTCAAGGCACTCCCTACTTCTTCGCGGTTCGCTTATTTACGTCCTTGGTTTTACGCCATTACAGCCAATTCAAAGACGTACGGCTATAGGTCCGATTTTCTTAACCATCTGCACATTGCACAGCTCCATTCCAGTCTATAGTGCTGACATGGAAGATGGGTCGACCTATAAGTTCTGCACTCTAACAGGGGATTCATTCACCCCACAGATCGTAATTTCTTGGTGAAAAATCCCTTTTGCATCCTGCCTCTATCGGGATTCGAACTCGGTACCTACTTTTCCAACTGCCGCAGCTGTAACCACTGCGCCACCTGGGCGGTTGTTTCTAATCGAGCAGCTCGCGTCAATTCATATAAACATTTCAGAGGTTTTACTGTATATGCGCTCTTTACATTCTTCAAAAACCGTGATGTTTGTTGACATCTTCAGTGTAAAAACTGCTAGTTCTCCAAGTCCTGAGGAAATTGTATTCAACAAAATACTTCCAGTAAAAAATAGATTCACCACTATCAATTTACTACTTTACCAGAAGTTTTTCTACCCTGTAGCAGGTCTCAGTACAATAGAATAAATTATAGTTCGATGTTGAAATAGTCGTGATAGTCAAGGTATAACTATTGTGAAAGCTAGATAGATCAATACCATATCGTGGTACATTATTTTAGATAAATCTTATAGCAAAACTAGATCGGTCAAGATTTGGACGTTTTAATAGACTGACATAGAGCAAGTATAGAAAATAGTCAGAAGGGAATACTCAACATCTCAGTTACTCATGTCCTGCACTGATCTGCACTGCTAAATTTTTTTTCGGGACAAGTGATACCTATAAGACGACAGTGTCCAGTGAGAATACGCAGCAAGACGTGCCTTTCATATTTCACTTCTCGTATTGTCTAGTACATAATTTTTTAGACGTCGTCAATTTAATCAATAAATAGTTTATAACCGCAACTCATATACAGACATCCCCGGTAGTGTAGTCGGTTTTTTGACATAAGTGAGTCCAATAAAATCCACTAAAACGGTTGGACGCAAAGTTCGGGCTAGTTTCGTCGGATTAATTGTACATATAATATATATTCGTATTGTACATTATGTAATACCTTCACAATACGGAACCGAAATTGTAATACTATATTTCATTTGAAAATTATGTTAATCCGAATAATTTTATTACACACTGTGCAAAGTGCACAAAGTTATATTTTTTAATACAATTTTTAATCTCGCATATCAAATTGACTTATAATCTCCTCTATAACGACTTACTCTCTTTATTCACTATATTGTTAATATACGTTGTAAACAACTCGAAATTAAAATGTTAGTACATTTCAAAAAACACATAACTATAAAATTACTTCTATTGTTGTTAGTACATATATACCATGAATTATTTTGTTGTTGTTGTTATTGTTTCCAAGTCAAATTGCCTAAAGGATATTTGTGTTCGAAAAATGTTCGGATAAAAAAATTGTATTTTATCATCATCGAAAACGAAGTATGACAAAATTTATAATCCCTAATTTTTGTATTTCGAAAGGATATGTCTGAAAATTCTACATACATATAGGCTATATGCACATTGAAATATCGAAATGTTCATTTCTTGTTGGTCACGTGTCGTGGCTTAATAAACAAATCCAATACATAAAATGTTACATTTTATACAATTGCGTTTGGTTTCGAAAATGATACAAGGAATGGGACAAGGGGTTCACCCTTACTACCCTCCTTCCTATTCGGTTAATTATTTTTTGTGTTTTTATGAATTAATTAAAATTTAGATAATTTGATGTTATCAAATGCCAATGGCATTATATATATATATATATATATATATATATATATATATATATATATATATATATATATATATATATATATATATATATATATATATATATATATTAGTACAATATATATAGGATATATATATAGGAGTACAAATTGAAAATGCGGGATTGATAACAGATGGCGTTACTAACGCTATACGCATCAGGCAGTACTGTGACTATGTTCATGTCAAAGCTACGTCTTATAGCTTTAATTTTCAGTATGTGTCAATTTGTCGCAGTGTCAAATTCATAGTTTTTTTGAGCTCTCAATATGTCGAGTTTCGTGCCAACAAAACAGCATTTGCGGGAAGTTTTAATTTACTTCTTTAATTTGAAGAAAAGTGCTGCTGAAGCACATCGATTGGTCTCCGAGACTTATCCGAGTCATGTTCCATCGGTTTCAACGTGCGAGAGATGGTTTGTGCGGCTTAGAAGTGGTGATTTTGACGTTGAGGACAAAGAGCGGCCGGGCCAACTGAAAAAGTTTGAGAATGCTGAATTGGAGGCAATACTCAATGAAGACTCGTGTCAAACTCAACATGAGCTCGCAGATTCATTGGGAGTGACACAACAAGCCATTTCCCATCGTATAAAAGCCCTCGGAATGATCCAAAAGCAAGGACATTGGGTGCCGTATGAGCTGAAGCCGAGAGATGTCGAGCGCCGTTTTTTTGCATGCGAACTGCTGCTCGAACGGCAAAAACGGAAGGGTTTTTTGCATCGCATTGTCACTGGTGATGAAAAGTGGATCCATTACGATAACCCGAAGCGCAAAAAATCATATGGTTACCCCGGCCATGCATCATCATCGACGGCCAAACCAAATATTCACGGCGCCAAGCTCATGCTCTGTATTTGGTGGGACCAGCTGTGTGTGGTGTATTATGAGCTATTGAAATCGAACGAAACCATCACAGGAGCACTATACCGAACTCAATTGATGCGTTTGAGCCGCGCACTCAAAGAAAAACGGCCACAATACGAGCAAAGACACGACAAAGTAATTTTGCAACATGACAACGCTCGGCCACATGTTGCAGCGCCGGTCAAAACATACCTACAAACGCTGAAATGGGAAGTCTTACCCCACCCGCCGTATAGCCCAGACATTGCTCCTTCCGATTACCACCTTTTCCGATCGATGACACATGGCCTAGCTGACCAGCGCTTCCATTCTTACGAGAAGCCCAAAAATGGGTCGATGACTGGATAGCAGCCAAGCCGGCCGAATTTTTTCGCGACGGTATCCGTAAATTGCCAGAAAGATGGGAAAAAGTTGTGACTAGCAATGGACAATACTTTGAATAATTCAGTTGTTACCATTTTTTCAGAATAAACGTTCAAAAATAGAAAAAATCCCGCATTTTCAATTTGTACTCCTATATATATATAAAGGGTTTTCTTTCAATTGATGTTGTTCATCTTT
The DNA here is from genome assembly GCA_963932295.1 of Tipula lateralis. Classification (NCBI taxonomy): domain Eukaryota; kingdom Metazoa; phylum Arthropoda; class Insecta; order Diptera; family Tipulidae; genus Tipula; species Tipula lateralis. The sequence goes on along the minus strand of OZ010738.1, from coordinate 21,757,936 downwards.
CGAGTATTCTAGTTTATATGTATTTGCAAAGATGCCTTTGATGCCTCTAAAGAACATCACAATTAGTCAATAATATTCTATTCAAGAAGTTCGTGGAATGATTGGACAAAGCAACTCAGTTTTTCATTCCAGCTTGTTGCTCCATTGTGACATTCCCTCCCAATTGAGCACTGTTAGAACCAAAATCTGTTTGTTTGCGAATCATCTCTATTTAAACAGTATCAAGAAGGTCGTTAGTGGATCCTTAAATAATAAAAGAAATCCAAAATAATTTGGGCTCTCTGTATAAATAGTAGGCAGGTCAAGAAAATAGAAAGAATTTTTAACAGTTTTATTTCTCTTCCGCTGCGCTGCTCGCAGGTTGCCTTGTAAAGAAATTTCATTTGCTCCAGTGGGATTATCCAGTAATAACGTCAAAGTGCGTCTGTGATTATATTTCAAGATGAACTGAATGAATATTTCGATTCAGCGATATATAGGGATGTGTCATACATCTTCTTGTAAGGACCGTTAAAATGATTGTGGATGTCGCTCTTAAGAGATAACAATGTTACGCCTAATGCTGGTTTAGGCCCCAAAAAAGTAAGACGCAAAAGGAAGACGCACCCACCAAAACGTAGTTACCGGCCAACACGTTGAATTTAACCAGGTTATCTCCAGCGAAGGTGAAAACATTGAAACAGCCAAATCGTTTTAGGTATAGTTATTGTCTACCAAACAAGTTTCAAGCCAATATCGGTGGTGTACCTACCAAGAGCGATAAATAATTTTGCCTCAGGATTTTGCCCGACCCCAGCCAGGTTACAATGTATCCATACATCCGTAAAGATTCTCATATCTCAACTAGAGACATATTATGGGTTATTGTAGACCAATTTATAGGCTCATTTAGAGTCTTGACCCAAAAATTTGTGACCCAAAAATTAAATAAATACATTTTCACAAGACTCACAAACAAGTCTTTTGCAGGTCGCTCAGAGGTTTCCTTCCTATTTCAATTATAGTTATGGAATACCAAATGTATACATTAGTAAAGAAGGTTCTTGGTCTGATAACCGTAACCTATAGCAATTACATGCTTCTAGGTTTTAAGAATTATTTACCAAATGACTTTCCCCGTAAATCTTGCATGCGTCCCATTATTTATTAAATGCATTATAATCTTACTACATTTCCAGTAAATTTTACATTAGTTTCCATTTGTGTTTAATATGATCATGCCCGGTAAACTTCTGATCTATAGATCGGGAGAGCATGAGCTCTCCATCTAGCACAAAAGAACCTCAGTTTTCTTAGAATTGGCTGATAGACCTTGATCACGACATCAGGTTACCAATATATTGATCGCCATTTGCATATATTTACGTAGTAATCTATGGCTTAGAGCCATAGACCTATAACGACCGTAAACTACCATAACGTCTGCGTATCAACTGAGGCCCTACAAACCACTTATAAGCATTGGTGCGCATTGTAGGTGATCAAGAAAACGTATGCCTCTTACACACAATCGATTTTTACGTCATCCGGAGCATGTTAATCGCGAGATTCAAACGACTGTGGTGCGATAAGAAACTCTTTTAACCATTACGCTATAACTAGCGGTATGATAGAAGACGGTGGTGTTTAGAGGTTTAGAATTTTAAATTAAAATAGAATCAAGAAAAACATTTTGAACACTCTGGATGTCCAATTTTCAGACAGTGTTTGCAGCAATTTCGGCCGTATCACACTAATATCTCGCCGAATGTTGTGTTGTTAGTGTTCAATCGTCTCTGGTTTATCGATGTAGACAAGTGACTTAACATATCTCCAAATGAAACAATTGAATGGAGTTAGATCTCTAGTCTTTCATCAAATGTTTCTTTGAATAAATTAATTATACCTACATCATTGTTTTTAAAGACATATGGACCAATGATTCCGCCGATTACATAAATCACCTAACAGTGTTTTTTTCTGGCTGTAATGGTGTTTCGGCAATGGCTTGTGGATTATCTTCACTATGAACCCGACAATTCTGTAATAAACCAGCTCATTTATAGTTTAATGGGTATTTTATCCATTCAACCAAAAGTGAGCTTTATCGCTGAGTAAAATATTGTTTTTTTTAAAATCAGTACATACCGAACTAGCGATGGACACTTTACATCGTAGCATTGAAGATGCACATATTGATATTGGTGCTATCAATATGTGCTTCAGCCTATTCGTCGAATTGGTGGCATAGTTTTAATCCATGCACAAGTTTATCATGGATATCGGTTAATGGCTACTGTTGTTGAACAACAAGTCCTTGTAGCATTAATTGTATCTAATCCACAAGTAAAGCTTCCATAAAGTGGATGGACACATCTCCTGTTGCTGAGATCGACTTTACGAATTGATTGATTCTGGTATTCATCACTGCTACGCTGTAAAATATCTTGTTCGGTAGGCACTGTTCGAGGTGGAATTGGATGCATATTATTATATAAACGATTATAAGGACGGTCCTAAATAAGACGTAATACACGATGTGGTTGGCGAACAGAACCATTATTTTGATAAAAAAATTAACAATTTGCAATCGTTGTTCTAATCGCAAGTCTATTCACTTTGGAATGGGAAATCAAACTAATGACAAAGCCAATTGGCTGTCAAACAAAGCGAATATAGGTCTCAATTTTTAAGGTTAATTTAGAGGAGCAGAAAATTTGCAAATTCTCGGTTTGGTATTGTAATCGAATTGTATATTATCCCAGAACATTACACATATCCGCTCAGTTAGAAACGTTTTACTTTTAATCTCGAGCAATCGTTTCTTTATATTTACAGGGTTTTAAGATCCTTATTTGCTTTGGATCCTCATAAACAGAAAGTTTATACTAAGACCACTCTAGGTTATAATCAGCTGCAGATAAATATAAGGTATAAAGTACAGATCTATCATTGAGACTCTAGTTTTGAATTTAAAATAATCGTCTTACTGTAGGTGGATAATCAACCTAGAGTCTCACCACTCCTATTAACACCCTGTCCTATTAACTACTGCCTTCAATATTACATAGTCACTCTACCTCTGTTTTTGATGTTTTGGCAAAGTAAAGCTTATATGTCCTCTTGTTAAGAGGAAAGCCACCGTTAACAACTTGCAGTAATGCCACAAACTTATTAAGTGTTCATTGAATTCAAACCTTTATATATCTGTTATTTAACAGTAAGCATAGTCTCAATTGTACTGTGACAAAGATGAGAAGAGGTGATCCAAAGGTTTCGTAATTAATTTTGATAATAGATAAAAAAAGCGCTACCATGATCTTAATTTTAAAAACTTGATTCATTATGTAAATGCAGATGTACTGTACCAAAGCATCCTTAATATACAAGCAGCAATGCTTGACCCTTTAAATCGATCCAGCTTATTTATGGGGTCTAGATTTTCATACATTCCATAAGAACTAATGTAAAATTGAAGATTTTTGGCTCAACTTTAATGAATGAAAAATACTGTCAACAAAAATTATTTTTATATCAAAATTTAAATCAAACATTTTTTTATAACATATATGGAAATCAAATCAAAATACGAATTATTTTAATAGTTATGATAAAAATAAAAACTGTTTGATTTATTCAATTTTTATACATGTATATGTTATAATGGGTTTTAAACGCCGTAAAAAAATATATAAAATGATATCAATGACGTATATACTTCAAATATTGAATGAGAGATGGCACTCAATAACTTTAAGAATATAAATCGTATTTATTGATATTTCAAAGCATAATCAGAAGTACACAATTAAAATACCCAAACATGTTAATGAAAGTGAATACTTCAAAAATTATTTAAATTTTTTTTATTTCCATTCAATTGTTATACTCGATACAAGATGGCATCATAAAAGTCGATTTTTAACAGTGTGAATTTTTAAAACAATTTTAAGTATTTGAATTTTTTTTTATTAAAATTCATTTATTTAGATAAAATATTAATTATAATATTAACGTTCTATTATAATAAATAATTTATTATTGTCTACGGGTATAACCTATAAAAATTTTGTAAACAATTTCTGACAGCAAAACAAAAAGAAAAAATATTTTTTTATTTTTATTTTCCTGTAGACTGTCCGAAATTTTTTAGTTATAAATTTGAACTATAGGGCGATTTTATTATTTTTTTAATGACGTCACAACTTATTGATGTGTTAGTAAATATGGGGTATAAACTTTTTAAGTTCGTTTTCGATGCTTGCTGCTTCTATATTTAGGATGCTTTGACTGTACCTTCTTGTTGTTAAGGTTTTGCTTTTACATAAAACTTTCATAATTTGTTTGACCACGATGATCCTGTTAAATATGGTATTGATTTGGCAATATTTAAACGAAAAGACCAATTACCGAGTTTTGGCTACCATTTATAATATATTAAGGTGATGTGACGATCATTTGTATTTCGCTTACAAGTATTTTACCCATGTGGGCCATGTGGTCCAATACGGTCTCTTCTCTATGTACATTCGGCTTTTTACACAGTCTTCGTTTTGAACAAGGGGAACCATATAATATTTTAATATTGGAGGATAGATTATGGTTTCGTGATGACCACAGATTTCTAGATACCAGTTAAGTACGCCATTTTATATTAACGTTGTTCCTTATACGTGGAAGATAAACTCGACCTCGGTACTATTGTGTATTGTATGGACTTTGGAAGACTGATCGACTATGAGTTCTCTACATCAACACGGTGTCATAGATGTGTTCATTCGCCTCACCGATCGTCCGATCGTAATCGATAATGTAACAACAGCAACTGCCACAGTGGGTCGTAATACCGAGACAACTCGTTCACCTTTCTAATTGTGCTTAATTGTACGCACACACAAAATAAATAACAAATCATTAAATAAACATATCACAGGTATATAATTTAAATTTTACATAAGCAAATTATATTTCCAATTAACGACATGAAACTTATACAAATCTATATACTGTATATAGAAACGAACGAAAGCTTTTCTTGAAGGTAAAAAAGCAACAACACAATATTTAAGGTTTTATCTGGTTTATTTGTACACATATTTCTTGAAACACTTTATCGGTAGTGGTGTACACTATATCATAAACCTGAGATGTGAACATACACTTAGTTCATATACGTATTTATACGGTTCTGCTAAGGTGTACACCTGTGAGGTTAAAACATATTTTGTTTCATAGTTTATGTGCGTGTCTTAGAACAGCGGCACAACTAAAATGGCAACAACACCGAATTAATAGCAGCAACTTAAACTACATACATGTATCCAACACAACTAGAATTAGTTATAATACAATTTGGACTAAGGTTTGTTGTGTAGTTTGAATGAAAATGAAATTAGAGAATTAGAACATGTACTTTAAGGTGTTTGATTACAATCAGACGGAATGAATATTTTGTTTGTATTGTGGTTTAAGTGTATATGCACAATAAAGTGCGGTGGATTTGGACTTAGAGTGTCACGGTTGACTATTGATATGGCCCTGGTAAATATTAATTCGCTAACTCTATCGATTTCGATCACGAGTCAGCTCTTAATACTGTTGCAAGCAATCAGAAGATGTCAGATCGCTCTCTACGCCGAGGAGCCATTGTCGTCGACAGCGACCTGTTCGCCATCAAAAAGGCGGCTCTCCCTTCAAAGATTGCTGAATCATTCGGTTCGGACCAGCACGCAGAACGTAACCGAGCCAGCGTACGCACTGTCAATTGATTTTATGCGCGTCCTCTAGTTGAATACCAGAACTAAATGCAAAAGTTCTCGATAGCTTGTTCTCAATTTTAAAATAGCATTGTGACTGTGTTACTGTCTTTTTACACTGATGTACATACGTGTTTGTTTGATATTCTTAAATATTCAAGCGCTGTAACGTGCTCTCCTGTGTCGCGGTTGTGGCTTGGGTAGACAACAAACAAATAAAATTCCGTTGGGCGCCAGTCTACCAGCACGTGTGTCCGGCTTTGCTCTGTATATGAGCGAGTGGACTCGGGCGGGGTACCTACGGATACCACAAAAAAACCACCACGCAACTCGAAGTAAATCAATCCGATGCCTTGGAATGAAGCGAAAGTGTAGGGTCGGAAAATAGGGAAAAGAAAAGCGGGATGACAAGAAAAACTCAGCTGTACCACTGTCGCAGTGTCCGATGGAGCCAAGTAACCGCCTATAGTGCCTGTGTCTCCAATGACAATTTCTACCATGCGCAAATTGATGTACTTGCTGATGAACCGACCGTTTTATTGTCCCCCAACACAATAGACATAAATGTTTCTGGTTTTTATTTTTAGAGTTTTTTTTTGTTTTATTGGGTCTTTATAACACCCGCACCAATTGGTAACCACCAATAAATCTTGACACCACACAACGTTGTTTTTATGTTTTGATTCACTGTTAATTTTCTTTGGTTATTCTTTTTATTTTTTTATCATCAATTACAATTTACGAGGTTAAATTATCTTTTTTTCTATTGACCTCTCCACACCGTCAACAACCAAACGCAAACAGTCTTGAACGCCACAAAGGAACCAAATATCCAAAATATTACAAACACAAGATTTTCAATTTTCTCTTTTATTTTTTATTAACTATCCAACTCAGCGGCTCGAGATTTCGCGACATTTCGAAACTCTCGAACGCTTTTGTTTCGCACATCACCTCCGCCATCTAGCCTTCACTAGTTGAACGACTCCGCCTTAATCATGACAATTGATTCGTCTCTCTGCTATGGACACCTCTCGTGGTCTCTCACAGCATATGTCACACGAAACAAATAAATAAAAAAATGACAATCGACAACATTTGTAAGGTTCTATTTTTATTTTTAGCTGTTATACAGGTGAGTTTCGTATTTGGATAAGGTACGATTTAGAAGGAGGATAACAACATCGAGTGTCATCAATCGATTCTGCTGGTGACTGAGTTTGCTCGACCGAGTCCATTCTGAAATACTACAGCGCATACCATACCCTCTCGATCGATCGAGTCATAGGCTTGCTTGAAATCTAGGAGTACCTGGTGTACATCGCGAGAGCTACAGCAATTTGGATTCGGGATCTTTTACGTGGATGTGTCCATATTTCCAATGGATGTTTTTATGAGGAAATAATTTGTTAGCCACTTTGAGAAAATGAGCGATCGCAATAAATAGAGCTCATCAGATTATCGAAATTATTGTAAAATGAGTCTTTGTTTTGGGGTTGGCTTACATCAGTGGGCACATGTACATTGGCTAATCTCATGTGGAAGCGAAGCTTAGAAATTCGATTATTGACTGCTTGGAAATCCAATGCAATGTATAGCTTTGGGATACATGGTCTCCAGTTTTAGGCCATCGGGTTTGTTGGATAGCTACGAGTTCCGCCGATACTCTCTCATACATGCGATAAGCCCATTGAATTCGAAGTGGCTACATGTTCCACGTGCCGATCCTTAGTCTCGTTTCTGAGTTTTTAAGTGGAGGGTCATTGTCAGCTCAGCGATCCAACCATATTTAGTCGCCTCCTACGACAAGCTCTGGATACGGCGGTGGTATTCCATATGGGCCTTATGTTTTATTCGAAATATTTACCAAACATAGAAGCCCCCATCCACAAGACTAACCAAAATATTATTATAATTCAATAAATCAAAATCTAAACTATATAAAGTAAAAAACCTGTCTTTAACGGAAACCCATAATTTTCTCACTCATAAAACACATAATTAAATGCAGATCATGAAATGAAATCAAAATATATAAAAGAGGCAAACAAAAAAGTGGAAAGGAGCAATATATTTATTCATCCCGCGCACATTTAACCGAACATCCCTTTTCCCGAATTACGATATATACATGTTTGTATGTGACTGCTCACCCTAAACAAAACAAAATAGCATTATTACATTTCAATCAACCCCTGTATATATGGAACACATCATATTCCACCCTTCTACTATATAGACGTTTTTTTTGTAATATTATTAATCTCTTTATAGTCGAGAATAAAAATCCTAATGCTTCGAGTCATTTTATTCCGAAGTAGCAAAAATTTCTATGAATATCTAATGACACCGAGCATCCTTCTCTATATACTATGTATACAAGAGAACACCAACAAAAAAAAGTGACGAAAAAAAAATTATTATCCCGTACTTTATGTTGGTGTGATAAGAGATTATCGTCACAGTGCCGAATGTACATATACAAACACACACACACACACACACCCACCGTGAGAAGTGCAAATATATATTTTCGACTGATAATACGAGTTATGATTATGAGTTTTATATTTAATTTATTATTAGTGTGATATGATTGATAAGCCAAGGGGAATTACAAATGAAACCACTACTTTATATACGACATAGCGCCTCCATACGATGTGTACGCGAATACATATGCTGTTGTGTTTTATATATGATTTTATTGCCTCAATGAAATATTTATTTGGGCCACCGCAATAATAAATATTTATTGCGAGGATGTTGTAAATTAGCTGGGTCGAGAGCTAATACGGGTTCGATATGTAAACAAAGTTTTTACCGATATCGAAAAGTATGATTCGCCACGATTTTTCTTATTATGAAATTGTCTGGTCGAATTTGACAAATATAATTATGAAGTAAGTAATAAAATGTTTGGTAATTCACGTGAAGTTGCTAAATTTTATTTGGTTGGTGTGTTTCAATTGACTGATGACTTGTCAAACTGTGGAGCATGGAATACACTCAAATTCTTTATTAAAAAATGAAATTCGTTTGCTAAATAGCAGTCCGATTTAGACAGTCGATTTTCGGAATATCTGATTTCGACTGTTTTATTACAAAATAGCGGATTTATCGATATCGAATTTTTCATAATATAGCCCCATTACTCTCGTTTAGATGTGGAACATGTGGTGATTCAAAGTACAGTGTCTAGTGATAATATCCAGATAGCCCCTCAAAGTGCGTCTGTCAAAGTTCAAAAGGAACTAGGATCTTTAATTGTTCCAAGGATGATTTTGAGGAAGCAATCTGAAATGAGTTTGTCTCTTACCTTTTGGTGAAGATTATTATGGAAAATTCGAGTTTTTTTATCGATATCGGATCCGAAAGCGGATTTTGCAAAACGAAATCGATTTTTCGAAAATCCGATATCGGATATTCATAATAGCAAAATCCGCTTTCGTACTTCCCATTACTTTCTTTCAGACTGAACTGATTGCTATATAGGAAGCCATAAACTGAATGAAAGTATTTTAATATTATTTATATTCTTTTTTATTTGTGCAAGGGGTTTGCAAACAATACAGTCTGTGGAGAAAATAGGCAGGAAAGTAGCACTGAGTGTGCTTAACAGTTTCTGCTGCTCTTTGGCTTTGCTCAGTTGGCATTGTTCCAAATTTTGATGTGGAACATGAGATAATTCAAAGTACATACAGAGTCTAGTGATAATACCCAGTAAGTCCCTCAAAGTGCGTCTGTAGAAGTTCAAAAGAAACTGGGATCTTTTATTGTTTCAGGGATGATTTTGAGGAAGCGATCTGAGATGAGTTAATCCCATTTCTTCTGGATGACTTTTATGAAAAATTAGGTATTGGATCCGCAAAATCCATAAAATTATGAAAATCCGATATCGAAAATCCGCTATTATTTCTTTTGTGTTATCGAATTTATTCATTTTGTGTTATCGAAACTTAGCAATTCCAAGTGAATTACAAAAATCATAACTGCTAACTTCAGGCTAACACTTAACCAATTCGACCCAACATTTTGGACCGAAAAAATAATTCCAAAATCGGATAGTTTCATAATAACCTCCTGGTGAGGCTATTATGAAAAGATTCGATTTCGGATTTTTTTTCTGATATCGATAAAAACGATGCGAATTTTGCTGTTATGAAATTGTTGGGTCGAAAGTTTCGATAACACCAAATGAATAAATTTGATAACAGAAAATGAAATTCTGTCTACTGATCGATTTTCGGAAAGTTCGATTTTTCCTTTTAGTTTCATAATCGCGGATTTTTCGATATCGGATCCGATATCGAATTTTTTCATAAGAGCCCTCCTGTTATTAAATGCCGAATTTAACTACTAATCGTCTTCTAAATAGCAGCTACTAATTTAACTACTAATCGTCTTCTTTTAGCATCCAATTTTTGGAAAATCCGAATTCGTTTAGTCTTTTTAGTTTCCGAAAATTGAATGCCCAAATTATTTAGTAGATGGATTGCATTTTTTGATAATAGGAAAATTCGAGGCGGGTCGGATTTTTCAATATCGGGAAAATATGCTATCGTATAATTTCATAATTTGTTGCTGTTGGTTTTAAGAGATAAAAACGCTACGCCTAGTCTGTTTCAGGTCCTACAAAAATGGAAGATGCATCAACCAGGACCAAGTAATTTAGTACCTTTAGTCTTTATTACTATAGGATGAATTACAACCGATGAATTTACTCGACTGGACACTACTTGCAATATTTCACCAACTTAGTTGCAACTGGGCATTTTTTGAAGAATAATATAAGAATTGAAATAAAATATGCTCGAATGTTTCGCGCATATTTTATTTCACGTCTTAACGTTTTCTCACTCGAATTTTTCATAACAGCCCCATTACTTTCGTTCAGACTGAACTGATTGCTATATAGGAAGCCATAAACTGAAAAAGTATTTAAAGTATTTATTCTTTTTATATTTGTGCCAGGGGTTTGCAAACAATACAGTCTGTGGAGAAAGTTGGTAGGATCGTAGCACTAAGAGTGCTTAACAGTTTCTGCTGCTCTTCTTTGGCTTTGCTCAGTTGGCATTGTTCCAAATTTTGATGTAGAATATGTGATAATTCAAAGAACAGTGTCTAGTGATAGTACTCGGGCAAGCTCCTCAAAGTGCGTCTGTCAAAGTTCGAATGGAACTGGGATCTTTAATTGCTCTAATGAATCTTTAATTGAAATGAGTTAATCCCATTGCTTCTGGAGGACTTTTATGAAAAAATCGATATCGGTTCCGCAAAATCTGTAAAATTATGAAAATCCGCTATTATTTCGTTTTGTATTATCGAATTTATTCATTTTGAGTTAACGAAACTTGCAATTTCATGTGAATTACAAAAATCATAACTGCATATTTAGCCTGACACTTAACAAATTCGACCCACAATTTCATAATAGGAAAATTCACATCGGACCGAATTTTCAGCTATCGGACAAAAATCCGAAATCGAAATTGTTACTTTATAATTGTTACTGGTGAAGACGGGGGCTAAATCTGTTTTCGGATTTTTTTGCGATATCGATAAATCCGATACGATGCGAATTTGCTATTATGAAATTGTTGGGTCGAATGTGATAAATTCGAAAAATCCGATTTCGTTTTGTCTTTTTAGTTTCATAATAGCGGATTTTTCGATATCAGATTTTCGTAATAGCAAAATCCGCTTTCGCACCCGATATCGATTTTTTTCTTGTGGGTGGCTAGCGAAAATTTCGATATCGGATCCGAAAGCGGATTTTGCTGTTACGAAAATCCAATAACGTAAAATCTGCTATTTAGTGGACAAATTTCATTTTATGTTATCGAAATTATCGAATTATTTGTTTTCAATCTTCCACAGCTTAACGAACAACATTTTATTGATCGATGTCGTCGGACAGATCATTGGTGAATTAAAACACAACTAACATATTTTTGCTAACATCATACTTACATTTCATAAATTCGACCAAAAAATTTCATAATAGGAAAATTCGTGGCGGATCGAATTTTTCGATATCGGAAAAATATGTTATCGGATAATTTCATAAAAGTCACACTGCTAGTATGATTGTAGATGTTGGTTTTAAGAGATAACTTCACGTCTAGGCTATTTCAGGTCCTTCAAAAATGGAAGATGCATCAACCATGACCGGAAAATTACAACCGATGAACTTACTCGACTGCAGTCCATGGACACTACTTGCAATATTTCACCAACTTTATTGCAAATGGGCATTTAATGAAGAATTGAGATATAAGATGCCCGAATCTCAAAATCGTTTCGATTTAACTAAGTAGCAACATTAACGTTTTCTCACTCGATAGTATTCTGGTTCAAAGCATCGGAGTTTTCGTAAGTCTTCGTTTTCGAGGTGACTTCGTTGGGTTTAATAGTACACTTGGATCATTGTGCTTTGCATTCTCAATCTAGAAGAAACAAGCTGTCACTCTTGAACTGTTTCTCATATAGATCAGTAATGAGGCTCATTGTTGATATTTTCTTTGCTCCTATTTTGAGTAGTTGGTCTGTGCCTTTAAAAGCGAAAAATGTAAAAAACGGACATTTTCTCCACTTAGATCGACGTGTTTGAAAATTTGTTTTTTTTTCAAAGACAAATTGGAAGGAATTCAAGAGTAGGGCTTTCTCTTAGGTTTATGATCTACAAAATGTATCCAGAACTTTAGGTTTCAAGTATAATGGGTGTACATTTAAATTATTATTCTTCCATAGTTCCGCATTTTTCGAGTTCTATATCTGGTTTATTCCCATCAGCTGTTACTGAGTGAAGTCATCGCGTGCATCACGTATAACTATGGATGTAATTGGTAAGCACGATCTGTTAATATAAAAAAAACAACAAACGCGCCGGGATATTGAATTATTACCTCTAAACACATTATTGTTGTGTACGAGCTACTTGTAAATTTTTTAAGACTCCTTTAACTGTTATACGACCAAGACCGATGTCTAGCTATCGTATATCTAACTTGTTTTAGGACGAGTGAACATTTTTTTCGATTGCGGGTCAGCATTTAGTTCATTCGGTCATTTCGTTCAATGTTTAGAATTTATCTCAATAAGGCTGAACCCAGTTCATGAACACTGTATGTAATCTGAAGTTTCGGTAAAACTTGAAAGCTTTTGAATGTTCTCAGGATAAAAATTATAAACCAGCTAATAATATCTCTATTGTGCGCATGCTATACTACTGGACCTCACAATGCATCTTACATGAGTCTATATGACATCTTTGGAACATTATCAATTGTAAACTAATAATATAACTAATGTACCTGTTAATAGCTGATTAAGTGCTAGTACAGTTCATTAAGTCCATGATAAATGAAAGCGAACTTTTATTATTGTTTGGCCGCTTATAACAAATAGAACTTCTTCAGCTCTTTAAAACGAGTGCGAGTTTAAGCGAACTCATTTCTTCATAATCGGCTACCCATACCCTTAAAGATAATCGACCGTCTGGATTTCACTGCGTAGACCTTTGATTTGTCCGCAGAGATCCACTGTTTCAAAGACTAATAGTTTGCATTGATGGTGTTTCCATTGGCAGTAGACCAAATATTTTATTATCATTAAGCATAACCGAATATGCTCTTGAACTTTTAATTCTAATACTTTGGTGATCAATCGTAAGTGAACGTATTCAATGCACGAATAATCGTTTCATGACCAAATATTTGACTAAAATGTTGTCTTGAACTCGATTCAAGACACACAATTTCACCAATCTCATTACTCTAATAACTTCCAATAATCCAATTTCGATCATTTCTAGCGTGATAAACCCAATTGAAACCACTACAACGATATTTATTTCATGACCTATTTAAAGATTGAGCTGCAACTATAATGTTTATTGTTACGATTTCCCCTAGTAGGGATTCAAACCAATCCAAGGTTAGATCACTATATTGTGAATAATAAAAACCACTTGCTTGTTTTTCACTATAACGTTTATTATTAATCAGCACAGTTAGCTTTTACACGATTACTTTCACTATTTCACTTTTTATCGCTTTTCCCAAATTTAATTTATCCCTGATCGAAATCAAACTGAAACTCTACGCTTTCTGTTCGCGTATTTATACTCAATTTGCCCGCTTCTCGGTCATAGTAGTTTTTCTTTTCTGTATTATTTCGCCTGTATACTGCGTTCATTCTGATTTCCATTTGCGAAAATTTAGTTATTCATCTTCAATCAGAGATGTCACCCGCGTCCGTAAAATTATCATGGCGATTGAGATGCCATCTATTAAATGTAATATGAACTTAATAAACAAACGATTAGATTGTCAGCATGGACAATCTAAACCAGTTACCAAAATGTCTATAAACTAATTGCACGTATGCTATACTACTAAAGCACCTAATGCATTATAGAGAACTGTATGACATCTAAGGAAAGTAGAGTGATTCTCATTCAGGAACACTTTAATGGGCAAGTGCAGTCCATTAAGACCATAATAAATGAAAGAGGATTATTGTCTTTTGATTAAATCTTGACGTTCTTCCAATTTCCCAAGTCTTTACATTAAATAGTACTTCTTCAACTCTTTAATAAATGTGTCTTGACATAAAACCCCAGTTTTTCATAATCGGTTATCTTCTCTTGAAGATAATCGACTATGCACCTTAAATACTGCGTGTACCTCCAATTCTGAGTTTGGATTCGTTTGTAGAGAGCCACGCTTTAAAGACTATTTGTTACCTGGTGCCGTTTTCATTGATAGTAGACCAAAATTTCATTCATAAAGCTTTAACCGAATATACTTTTGAAGTTTTCATTCGAATACCTCTATCAGTTGATACAACTTTAGCAATTTGATCACTGTAATTTTCCATTAATCCAATATCGATCACTTTTGGTGTGATACCAATTGGTACTATAGGCCAGTACTATAGGCTGACATGAAGCTATGCAATGTGCAGATGGTTCTATGTAAATCGGACCTACATACATAATCGTACATATAGTGGTATCACAACGGACTGTCACCTGTCTAATTGTGCGGTAGTAGCTACCAAACAAAAAAAAATAGATTGAGACGTCATCTATTATATTTATCATGGCGATTTAGATGCCATCTATTAAATTTATTTGGAACGCAATGAACAATCCTCATATTAGACCAATTGTTTCTGTTTCGTTGATATTTCTGAAATATACTGTCTTGTTCAAAAAGCTTGATTATTTTTGACAAAAACGTCCTGCTGAGTTGGATTGGAGATTATAACTTCAATATATGCCAATTGATTGGGATGGACCTGTAGTTTAGAGTAATATTTAGAACTATGCTCTCTGATGGCATCTTTAATGGTTTTAATACCAAGGTCTTCCTGGATGTTGGTGTTTCGATATACCATGGAGCAATCGTGATACTGGGAAGTATTTTCGCTTGTGTTCAATGCAGGAGTTCTCTGTTTGAAGCTCTGCGGGATCCCCAACTGAATACCATAGGTTCATATGGGATTATCGCTTTGTGCAGAAAGACTTTAGCATGTTAAGTTAATTTTGATGTTCTTCCTATCAACCAATACATTTTAGAAAAAGTAATTTTCATTTGGTTGCGCTTCGCTTCTCCATGATTTTTCCATGTTAGCCGTCGGTCAAGATGTAAACCTTAGTATTTAACCTTTATTTGTTGAGGAATATTTACCCCGTTTAGCTTCACTGGTGGGTAGGTGCATTTAACCAAAGTGAATGTGATATGAGTTGATTTATTTTCATTCACTTTTATTCGCCAGTTCTTTAGTCATTCCTCAATTTTGGGCAAATGACTTTGCAATTCTCTTGAGGCAGTGTAAGGGTTTTTGTGTGTCATCAAGATGGGTGTATCATCTGCAAATATTGATATTATTAGATTGTTGGCAATAGGGCTGTGTATAACAAGTACTACATTGTTCCAAGGATGCTGCCTTGTGGAACACTTGCGCTAATGTCATTTAATCCAGTGGTTGCACTATTTAACTAAATGAAAATTCTTTGGCAGGAGGTCTTTAATTTTATATATTAACCCGTCATGCCAAAGTATCTCAAATGCTTGTGCTACATCCTAAAAGACAGCAGAACAGTATTCTTTGTTCTCGAAGGAGTTTTTGATGGTATATACAATCCTGTGCACTTGCTCAATGGTTTCATGTTGGCTTCAGAATCCAAATTGAGGGTCTGTTATACCTTGCCGCTCTTCTAGTACTGGTTTAAGTTTGGTTAGTATCATTTTTTCAAAACGCTTCGAGGTTGTTGGAAGCATGCTTATTAGACGATATGACGGTATTTGCGTTTCATTTTTTCCTGGCTCTGGTATTATTGTGATAAGGGATCTTTCCATTTTTGGGGAATGCAACCAGTTCGCATGATAGCAATGAAGATAAATGTTATTAGTTTTAAGCATTTATCGGGCAATTCTCTTATAATTTTGCCGGTAACAAGATCATGTCCCGGCGCTTTTTTCAGGTTTATATGGTCTTTACACTTCTTACACTTTTCCACTTAAACTTGATTGGCTTAAACGACGAATAATCATCCTCTTCCTCAATTGAATTGTTTATTCATGAGGTGAGAATGCTTCCTTCAGATGAGCAGCGAAAGCTAAGGCGTTTTCTTCATCGCTTCTTGTCCAATTGCCACTTGGTAGTCTAATCGGTGGACTTGAATAAATTGGCCTTTTCAATCTTTTGGTTGCCTCCCACAAGTAGTTATCTGTTCGCTCAGTTGCCGAGAGTTTACTGAAGTTATTCTGGACACGCTGGTTTTGTTCTTCACTCAGTGCCAATCGTAGAGTCTTAATAGCCCGAGTTAGTTTTCCTTTCAATAAAGGAAAGGAAAAATTGAAAGTATTCTTCACAAATATTGGTAGGTACAGAGTTGACAACAGAGTAAATAATAAAAATCTCTAAGGCTAATTTAAACAGGGCTGGTTTTTACATTGTATAGGCGGGTATATAGTTCAGCGCACGCTTTTGTTAGTGAATGATCCACGAGGAGGAAAATAAGAATAGTTACATATTGTATGGTTTGTAAAGGTTCCTTGTTATGTTGGTGGACGGCTAAGTGTAGTTTGTGTGTGGTTTAGTTGCTTCCAATTTGTGTAGCATATCACAATTAACTTTGGATGGATCATCATGATATATTAGAATAGAAGGTGGAGAAATTTGAGTTGCGGAGTCAAATTAAGTTGTGTGGAGAGTTTGGAAGTTCTTTGGTATGTCCATTAAGCAATTGAAGTAGTCAATTGTGGTGGACTCTCAAATCTTGGTTTTGGTGTTTTCACTATTTTTTGTATGAAAGTTAAACATCTGATCAGACATCAGGATTAGCCAACTGAGACCCACACTACAAAAGCGTAACACACCCACAACTATATCAATCCCTTTCAAAAACTCATTTGTTTTCTTAAAATATTCGTTATCACATCAAAACATTTGAAATTAAGTGCGCACACTTTTATTTTATCATTTAATTAACATGTTTTTTATATTATTTTACAGCCAACATAAGAATTGAATTAAAAAATCCAAAACATCTGATACACAAAGCAATATAAAATTAATCAGTATTTAACCCCTTCCTTAAATGTGTACGTCTAACCCTTTTGCGATTTATATAAAATAAAAAATCGTTGCGTTTTGTATTTTAAAGTTTAGAAAATTTCCAAAAACCCCTTTATGCTTGTTATATACGAGTATAAACATTGTATATGTTTGTATGAGCTCGGTTAACACACACACAGATCATTCATCCCTTAACACATAAGAATTTTATAGTTTGGTGTGGAAATTGTATATAAAATTTTGTTTTATAGTTTTTCCAATATTGTACAAAAATTTGTTAATTATATCGACAAGCATGGTGTGTTTATGTGTTTGGTGGGGGGTGTGGGGTGTACATAATTTGACTTCGTTATATTGTTAAGGTAATTTATTGTTTTCGAAACGTAATGTTAAAATTAGTTATCAGATGTAGTTTATTATAAGGCTTTTCAATTTTATCGTTATATTTTATAGCAACACAGGGTTATTACCCAAAATTGGCGAGTGAATTCTACTTTGTATATATAAATCGTTTTAGAGTTCTTGTTAACACACACGATACTCTAACATTTATTCCTTCTCGAATATGCCACTCAAGTAACGTAATATAAACATCTTTAAAATAATGTAACATCTTCATTCAAGTTAGTTTGGATGTGTGAGTGTGTATGTGTATACGAGTTTTATAAAGACGTTGAATCTGGAAGTTGGTGTTAGACTTTCAATAAAATTTAACACCAACACGAACATGTACACAAAATGAAAATGTTGAATTGGATAATCAACCTTTCAACTATGTATATAAGACGTATCACCTGTTTTCGTGTTGTTTTTATAATGTTTAACGATAATTGAATAATAATAGTCTTTATCCTTTTTATATGGTATACATGTATATATAAGGTGAGCTGAAATTGATATATAAATGTTTAGTTTTCACAATGCCGGGTTAAATTGGATTGTTAAACGTCTAACGATGAAGCTTGATAAAATATTCCTATGTCGATGACTATTGGCAAGATACTAAGACTCATTCCTTGTAGAATATGATAATGTTGAATATGATATGTTCGGAAGCTATGTTGCAACGGTTCTAGCGAATTACAGAATTTGACTCGAAATCTATTGTGGCATGACTATTCGTCGTATTTGTGAACGCCACATTATCCCCCGAAAGTGATTTCCCCCCTTCGACTGCGATTATTAATATATTCTAAAATTACAGGCTGCTGTAATTTTAGAATCCGGGTTTTGGCAGGAAGGCGATGTGTGTGCTATTGTGGCACTTGGAAATTTGGATGTTTATTCCAATTTCGACTAGCCTCTCGAACAACTGTTTGAAATGAAGTTTGTGCTCTTCCTCGTTTTTACTTGCCACAAGAATGTCGTCTATATGAACGAATACAAAATCTAGACCTTTGACCATTTCATTCATGAAGCGTTGAAAGTTTGCGCAGCATTTCAAAGACCAAAGGGAATTCTCTTAAATTTGAACCCAAATGGTGTGGTAATTGCCGTTTTAGGCACGTCTTCGGACGCAATGGGTGTCAGATGATAAGCTCTTACCATGTCAATTTTCGAAAAAACTGTGCATCGAAAATGTTTGAATATGTCGAATCGGATATCGATCCGGTTCAGTGACGGCATTTAGACCTCGATAGTGATTTCCCCTCCCCCTTCGACTGCGATTGTTATAATGTATTGGGTACAGACTGCTGTAATTTTAGAATCTGGGTTTGGCAGGAGGGTGTTGTGCGTGCTATCGTGGCACTTGGAAATGCTGGGAGGTCGTATCAGCAGGTTATTGACGTACTATGCCCTAAACAGGGTCGTCGGGGTCACCAATGAAGAATATGATATGTTGTGAGGCTATGTTGCAACGGTTCTAGCGAATTACAGAATTTGACTCGAATTTTTTTTTCGATTATTTTGTTAATACTTCACTATTGTGGCGTAACTATTCGTCGTATTTGTGAACGCCACATCCTCTCAAATTTGTTTTACCAAAAGTTTACAAAAAAAATTTTGTAAACTTTTGGTAAGCCACTTTGCAGTTACCGTCTGACCGATTTCCGGTAGACTAGCAGCTACAATTAAACGTCGGTAGATTTATGATAGTTTGAAACAGATGGCACTGCAAAAGAAGGACACTTTGTTGTTTTGAACGTTTTTTTAGAATCTGGAAAGAAAGGTTTATCTTCTGAATCAAATATGTAATCCTACATTCGACATTCGATGTACGATCAGCTGGTTTACTGATATGTCAAGTTATCAGATATACATAAAAGTTGTGTCGAATGTAGCAGAAACACAGCAGCGTGTACCAGGCAGAGGTGATAGCGATTGAGGAGGACATAATGTGGTATCCTCGCAATTTATGTGGACATTCTGGTGGCAATCAAGTCGCTGGACCCCGTTTCTCTGACGTCTATGAGTGGTGTCTCGTAATTGTCTCGTAATGAGATTAGTGAGCATTTCAATATTCAGATAGTTTGGGTGCCCCGCCACTCGGACCTCATGGGGAAGTAACCTCAGCGAATGAAAGGTGGACGAACACCCTATCATATAGTACGGATAATCACAGGAAACTGCCTACTTGGAGAACATGCGAGGAGGCTCTAGAAACAAAAAGGAGGAGGAAGAGACGGTGGTCCTATGCTCTTGCCCGGCTTTGACACACAAAAGACATGAATATTTGGGTAAATTCTTAATGGACTACCTCTTTGATCTCGGAAACTTTAAGGTGCGAGACTTATCATGATACATCAACCTGGTTCTCATACAGGTAATAGGGAAGCAAGATCCTATATGGTGTCACAACGGAACGCCGCCAGTTTCCTGTAGCAGCCATCCAACCTTACCTAACCTTGCCAAGGTTTCAAATAGTTTCTAACTGTAGTCTTTTAATTGAAAACTAGACCTAGATGTTTGAGTCAAATAATCTCATGTTCTTGGGTTACTAAATATACCAACCAGTACTGAACTATGTTATGGACGGATGAATAATACAACAAACTGCCAGTGACTATCGGCATCAAATCCTTAATATTATTTTCATAAGTTAGTATGATTCTCAGGTCATTGCATTGTTCTGTATATGGGATAAAAATATTTCAGCCGCAATTTATGGTAAGGTATAGTGCAAACCTTTTCAGTATTATTCCATCTTCGGTTCTGACCGAATTAAGCTTTACCCACTACCAAATA
Source organism: Tipula lateralis (assembly GCA_963932295.1). Lineage (NCBI taxonomy): Eukaryota > Metazoa > Arthropoda > Insecta > Diptera > Tipulidae > Tipula > Tipula lateralis. The sequence goes on along the minus strand of OZ010738.1, from coordinate 21,737,423 downwards.
AATTAGAATAGTTTTTTACATAAAGGCCACGATTATCACTTATACAGAAGTCTTTAATCGTAATTGAGAGTGGTGAGTGGTCTATTCATAGACCTCTGAAGACTCAGTATATACGAGGTTAGAGTGAGAAGTCGGGTATAAATGAAACAAGGAATAATATTTTAGCCAAAACAAATTTATTTTTTAACCTAATTGCCTTTTAACTCGATATACTTAGCCTAAGGTTTTTCCAATTATTCAATTCCTTCCAAATAATACGATTTCTCCAACCATTCAAAATAGCGTTTTTGCATCGCTCATTAGAGTCGAATTTCTTTCCGCCGAGCCATTTCTTCAAGTTCAAAAACAAGAAATAGTCTCAAGTGTGCGTTTTTCGTCGATTGTAAGCAAACGCGGCACCCAACGTGCGGATAGCATATTGCGCATAAGTTTATCTAAGATGCCTACCTCGCTCACTTTCATACTTTGGTCTTGCAATACCGTATCATGGATTTTATCAACCATGATACGGTATTGCCAGACCAAAGTTGTGATGACTTCATTAAGGCGTCCTGAACGTTCAATATCATTTGTGCTTGTACGAACGACCACAACGAAAATCAGCAAGCCACTCTTGAATCATTTTAATCGATGGTGAAGAGTACCCAAAATATTTATCAAACTTATTAGGAATAATATTTCAGAACAAAAATTGTATATTTGTTCTGAAATATTATTCCTAATAAGTTTGATAAATAATAAAATTTTTAACGTAATGGCCTTTTAGCTTGATACACTGAGTCTAAGGTTTTTCCAATTTTTCGATCCCTTCCAAATAGGCGTTTGTTGTATCGATGATCTTCTCATTAGAGTCGAATCTCTTTCCGCCGAGCCATTTCTTCAAATTTGGAAACAGGTGGCTAAGTCTGGGGAACATTGCAGATGTGGAAGCAATTGGAAGCGCAATTCATGGACCGTGCATTGTCCTGATGGAAAAGAACTTTTTTCCTCCAAATCTTGCCTTTTTTTCAAAAGGTTGTTGAAACGTAAAATTGTAATAATATTTGTCGTTGACTGTTATCCCTTTTTGAAGGTAGTCGATGTGGATTATGCCGCGTGTAACCCATAAAACTGTGGTCGCCAGTAGAAATCTATAGTGTTTATACAGTTTTTGGTATCCGGTGTATAGTGATGGATCCATTTTTCATCTACAGTTATGAAACAACGCAAAAACTCATTTTATTGTCATTTGACACCGTCAAACCTGCCTAAGAAGCTGTCACAAGTGTACGTTAATGGTCGATTGTAAGCAAACGCGACTCCCAACGCGCGGATGGTTTTATCATTTTCAGTTGTTCGTGTTATATATATGACACATGAGATGCCTACTATCTTAGCTGTCTCGTGCACTTTCACTCTGTGGTTTTCAATACGTTGAACGTTCGACATCAGTTGTGCTTGTACGACCGATCCCAAAACAAAACAGTAAACTTTGCGTAATTTTTTTCCATGCAAGAAGGTCTGTCTGAAAATTTTAATTTGGTCTATTGACAGATGTATTGACACATGACATCTGGGATGTGCGATTGTGCCTACCTCTGTTTTACTAGACTTCCCACTTCACCATCGTAGTTTTTACTTATCAGTTATGTGATACATTTACGTGAGATTTTGCATTTATTTGATATTTTAAATTATATTTGAGCGAAGGTTCTGAAAAATTATAACTATCGACCAATTGGCTTTGAACTCGAGAATGAATTAAATGTATATTTACTTATTGCACTTTCAACGGTTCGTTAAATGAGAATCAATCCTCATTTATGTAGTCAACTAGTTTTTCAAAATTCCTAACACGTGGTAATACTGGGTGCCCATATCCAACTTTAAACAGTAGTAATACTAATATTATGACTACACCGGCTTGTCAAATTTCATGTTGAGTTCCAACTACCTTTGAATCTAGATAAGCATCAATAGTCGAGAAGAAAAAATTACCTACGATCACTTATAATCAGATGTTCATCCCAATCGAGTTATATTTTAATCAATTAGCTTCTAAAGCTCAAACTTACAAAAAATTTATAACTTAATCTGGAAAGTGTCTTGGTCGATTTGATCTAGCTCAAATGTGTATAGTTGGACAAGATGTAATAAAATTAAATTTATTTATTTATTTATTGATTTATTTATTTATTTATATATATTGCTTATAATTTTGATTAAGAAGGAAAAGCGCATATGGAAGTAACTTGTAAAAAAATTATTACTTCCATTAGGCATAAAAACCTCCTAAATTTTTTACTACAAAAGGTCAACACCAAGCACGCACATCCCATTTTGAGTACAAGCTCATTTACAATAGGATGAGCAGCAGGGATCAGACAATATATAAAAAAAAATCTTAATAATTAACTTAAACTAATTATATTGTCATTCAGACACGCCATTCAAGAAACCTCGATTTAAACGAATCGGCAGATCTCAAGCTCCTAATACTGTATGGAACAGAATTCCATAGAGAAATACCTCTAACAAAAAAAGATGAATTTAAAGACCTAGAAGAATTTCTCGCAGGAAGCAATCGTAGATTGGCGTAATGCGACCTGCTAAATAATAATTTTTTGAATAAATAATTTGGTTCTTTAGTTTTAAGTAGCTTCCTAATAAAAGCGCAAATCCGAAACTCATAAAAACTAGTTAAACTACAACCAAGAACAAGCCTAGTATAGGGTGATATATGGTCAAATTTCCTAATTCCGAAAATAAAACGAGTGCACGCATTAAAACATCTTTTTAGAATAGACATATTTTCCTGAAACATACCAAATAAGTCTCAAGTCACCACACATAACCATTCTAGATCGGTCAACTTAACCCACTCTAAGGTTAAAATTCATCCAATTAATTTTTAGGTTTGATGTAACCGATTGGTTTTATCAAATACTATTTGCTATGCCAAAGCAATTAACTTACCTATATCGTGTATTGTACTCGTGTTAAATTTTTATGTAACTTAGACGACGTCTGTATCTCGTGAGAGATAAACATTTAATGTTTCAAAATGTTTAAATTCTTTATCGTTCAAACCAAACACACATACTTTCACTCATTATAAACATTTGAGCGTCGGTATTATTTTGAGTAGCAACGCTATATCAAGGGAACTGTTTCAAGAATCGGATTACTTCTATCGATTACCATATTTCTCATATATACAAAGAAAGCTCTTTCCGGCGGATACTTGAAGTTAACACATATGACTTACACATATTTCACATGTCTTTCTGTACAAAACTAGAAGCTTTGTTGTGCCGGATAAAAACACTATTTTCACGATTCTACTATAATTATAGCATACGATTGTATAAACGTTCATAATTAGACTTATACGATAAAACGATAAAACTTAAATCGGAAGCGGGCTAATATTGTACTACACCGGCGGTGCTAGTCAGCCTGTCCATATATAAATACTTGTATACATACTATATATATCTTGTAAGATAGTAATAAAATAAACCGCATTGATGAATTCTATCCGTCGACAACAATACACTTGTACTCGTTTTACGAGTAAAAATCATAAATATAAAAATCAAAGGCAAAACGGTGCGGCGGATGGAATAACCCATATATAAGACATTAAAATATAAATCAAAAATTTATTATAGCTCATATCATTACTATTCGACAAGTAAAACAAATCACTGGGCCAGTCAAATCACTCATCCGTCCACATTTCGCACAGCATTAATATTCACAACACACTAATCTAAATATTATATATTTATATTCACATTAAAAATTTATCTTAATAATTTTCTCGCGTGTCTTGTAGCAAAAAAAACTATTAAAAATTCACTCAATAAAAAACCCATTAAAAACTAATTCCTATCAAGTCGTAACATACAACAAAAAAAAATTCTAATAAGAAAATAAAAACCACTCAATTCGAGAGAGAGGCGAAAAAACACTCAAAACTATCACGACACTATCATCAACTATCACGACAGTAACCAATTAATTACGAACATTAAAATGTTTAATTACGATTTTTACACTCATTTCGTAAATACGGTTGAAAAAAAAATTTCACTCAAAACATTGTGCATATAGCGCAAAATTCGCAAATATTGAATCCGAATAAATCGGGCGAAATACACCGCACAGTAAATATATACATATATTATACACACATTGACAAGAAATAAAAAATGAATAGCTTTTCTCTCTCATTTTCTTTAATTTTCCACACGACTATATTCGTTGTGGAAAAATGGAAACAAAAAGAACAAACGCGGCGCTGTTCTATATACACACACACACACTCACAACAGTGTATAGTCGAAAGAGCGATTGTTTAGCCGCGCCTATAAATTTTTATATATGCGATAACAAAGTTGAGTCGAATTTTTTATGTTAGTATTTTTTTTTTTTATGTTTATTGAGTTTTTTTTCCCATGCTGTTGTACGTTAAGCCACGCCTGGTATCTCGTCGTTGCTTTTTGTAAGAAATAAAATTTATATAAAAAAAAAAAAAATTACTAGTGTATACATGTATATCGTAACATAAAACTTCTTTTTGAAGTATAAAAGTTAAATTTTGTGGATGACGATTGAGAGATGGTGATGGTGATGATGATGACGATGACGATAGTGAGTATATGTAATGTGTGTACGAGAACAGAAGGAAAAATAAATATACAAGAAAAAAAATTTGTGGTTTAATATCTTATATACATACTCATGTATACCACTCGTATATATTTTGTCTCTTTTTGTTGTTGTGTGTATTCTTAAGTGAAAATAATATAAAAAAGATGAACGATTGTAATAATAAAAGAAAACACAGTCTTGTCTTATAATAAGAAGACAACAACAATAATTTAAGACAAAAAAAAAGTTTCTCCGCTTTTTTTTTATGTATTTTCATGTAAAGAATGGAAAATACAGAAATGAAAATTATTATTAAACCACTTTTAGTACTCTACTACTACACTTTTGTTGTCTTGTCGTGTCTTTTATTTGTAAAATAAGAAAATGAACTGATATTAAGAAGAAAACGAAGTAATTTATATTGTGCACAGTACATTGGTGGAAAATTGTTGTATTGGTGTATATAGATGGTGTTTCGACTGTCGTGTATAATACGGAGTATATATATATGGAGTGAGGATGCGAGATGGGATATTTGGTTATTTTGTATTTTTATATTTAGGGATTTGTGTTGTTTGGTTTTAATTCTCTTGCCGAAAGGACGATTAGTCACGTTTAACAAATTGAGTTCAGTGGCAATTGAATTTCTTATATATATTATGTTTATTAAATGTGACCCCGACGGCAATGTTATTTAACAATAGGAATCTGGGGAAGGGCATGACCAGAGGTTTGTATGATTAAATATAATTTTTGTTATATTTAGTTCTTCAATGTTATATGTGTTATAACCTGGTTTTATTTACACCAGATAATGGTCACTGCCTACGAAATTGGTCTTGAATAACCCAAGCCCGTTTGTTTCCATCAATAAGCGCATGTACATCGGACAATTAAAAGGTTGGCTAATCTCGTGTGAATGCGTAGCTTACAATTTGATTATCGACTGCTTGGAAGTTCAACACAGCCATCTCCACTGTGTAGCAATGTATAGCCTTGGGATATGGTCTCCACTTTAAGGCCATCGAGTTGTTTTATCTTAAACTATAGATACTTATAGCTATATATTTTGAAGTCCTTTTTCTAAAGATAGCATTGGTATGGTAAGAAAACGAAGTAAATACATCATAAACGGAATGCAATACCTTTTGTTACTTTATAAGCATAACCTCATAGCATAAGTAGTCAATTTGTGTTTCATCGAATTTTCTGACACTTATGGATGGTTTCAATGCTTCAAGAGCGGTGATTTTCTCGTCGCAAGATCAGATTACCGGCGGAAGATCGAAAGTTTTTGAAGATGAAGAATTAGAAGCACCAGGCTTTGACATGATTATTGTAAGTGGCACAGAAAACACATACTTGGAAACGTTCAAATGAGAGACCTCCTGACACGCCGTATTTTCCAGATACTGTTCCCTCTCATTTTCTCTCTCAAAAGATGACCAGTTGCTGCTTGCAAAATGCTTAAAACCGTAAAGCCTGGAATTTTGATAAAAAAACGAGGGGGGTAAAGTTGTATACCTAAAATTTTGGAAGATATGTGATGCTTTTGTGAATTATGCTACGATTGGGGAGATTATGAGCAACTTCTTTGTGACACTTTTTGAACAACTGTCTAATAGTATACTCAGTTGGTCTTGTATAACAAACGATATTCAAAATACATAATCGGTTTCAAAATTGCAAAACGTTGATCAAATCAGGTACTTTGTTGGTGCTTGTTACCCAAGCTGCGGCAGTTTTACCCGAAGGCACCGGAACAAAATTCCAAACCTTCTTGTAGTTATTTAGTGATTTGTTAGTTGTATGAATCAATCTAATTAACAAAATAATAGGTTTCAAAGATCTTTCGGCAAAGAGTAAATTTTTTTACTGAAATCTGCCAGTAATGAATTCGTCTTGGCTAATATAGACACACGAAATAGATGAATGCTTTCTTGATCGGTAACCGATTTGTGTGAGATTTGACTTACAACAAGTGGTGTCATTGACGCATATAGCTGTGTAAAGTTAATCACTTAATTGCAGAAACGTTTTCTGATTCGATTATATGTCACTTTTATCATTTTAGATTATAAGCTTATAGATTATTCTAGTGCCAAATTGATCATCAACTACGGTTGATGGACTCTGGTTTCCTTGAAAGTAATTGGAATTTAATTTTCTAAGCATCGTAGCAGTGTGTCACATAGATATCTCCCACGTTGGTGTGTATACTTCTACACCGACCTTATTCCATTTTATAACAAATGCCTTATAGAATAATCGTACATATCGATTGACAGGCGTCAATTTAAGTTAAAACGCAAAATCTGACCTAGAAACACTTCGAACGTACTTCGAACCGAGAATACATTTTGATGCCAAGATGTTTTTGCTCTAAGAACATTGAATATATTTGACAGGGATAAACTCGCTGTTCTAATGCAAAAATGTGACACCTCGCATGACCTTCAGCATGAGGATATTAAAGAAAGGTTTCAGCTCAAAGATTTAATTGTTATATGACGTTATAATGCTGACATCGATTTCTTTTACAGAACGATATATGCCACTAAATTTAATTGGCCATGATGCAAAAGAGATTTTTCTAATTTTTCATATGACAATTGATAGTATACATAATTCGTCTGTCAGAAATATAGGTCAATTGAGTTCTGCTCAGATGATCTATGTTAATCAGGTCATTATAATGTGCCCTAGTTTCGGATGGAAATTGTATCGCGTATAAGTAATTTATAACAGTGAAACAGTTCAGGGGAATTTTTTTCCAACTGTAAAGTATAAAAAACCACAAATATCATAGTAGCCAAACTATTGGAGTATACTGTCGTTATTTGACAATTTTATTCTACATATACTAAATTCCTTGTGACGTTTGGATAAATCCTGCTGTCAAGATAAATTTTATTCCTATTATTACTAATGTTGTTTCTGTCGAAATGTTCTACATCGTTTTGATTGTTCTTTCAACGCTGACCCTTTGGAGTCTGGTTGTGGGCGGATAAAGACCACTACGAAGTATAATTTTAGTGCATTTCGATTTACCAAATGTTTCTTACATTTTATAAATTTATCCTATTCGTTATAGCAAAGAATAAGGAAACAGGAACAGTATGTAAATTAAATCAGAAGCCATGAAAGTATTTGTATTGGTAAATTTTACGAGTCTTCTGAAGACTTTGACACTGTTACCATACATTAAATATGTTTGAAGAACAGTTGCGCACGCCATGATTTAAAGGAAATGTAATGGATAAAATATTGACTGTAAATGCAATTTGATTGAATATAATGGTTTGATTAAAACACGTACATCTCCAGCATCCAATTATTATAAATATTTTGGTCTGCAGAATCTGTACTATACTGAAAGTTATAATATATATATATATATATATATATATATATATATATATATATATATATATATATATATATATATATATATATATATATGTATGTATAAATAATCTAGCCAAAGGTGTTTATATCCAAAGGTCTTTATAAAATAGATACCGGTATATTGAATTTGATTAAAACCACAGAGCATCCATTCTGCTTACAAACTTGAGTGAGTAGATTATATATACCAGTAGTTTCGAAATCCATGTTTTGTAGTGAGAATGAGACACAGTATTGCTTCAGATAGTGTTGCTGTCTTGATGATTTATTAATTGCCTTATGCTTCATGAAAAAGTATTCACTATCTAATCACAACAACAATAACAAACCTAACAAATCCAGTACAAGATACAGGTTTGTATTTGATGAATTATTATAAATAATTGACCGGAAACCGAAAATATATAACTGCTGAGATTTGGCTCTGGGTTAAGTTGATGCTAAATATTTTAGGTGTAAGGTTATATCAAATGGTTCTAACTTTATTCATTGGACTTGACCTACCAAAAAAATTATTCACCACTAAGAATTCACTGCATTCTTGGTTTCCAAACAGCGTACAGAATCCGACTGAGTTTATTTTAGCCATCATATCCCAACATAAGAATGGATATGATCTGAGGTCATACAGTTCAATATTAACTAGGTGTATGAGCCAACTACACTTACGTGCATAATATGAGCATAATACACTTAGGTGCAAAAAAATTGCACACTGGTCAATTTTCCACAAACGCTCATAAATATAAAAAAACCGGATTAATGCAGATTCAAAGTATATTTCTATACCTACCCAGTTGTACCTTGTATTTGTTTTTAGTATTTGTACGTGCCGCCATAAAACTGATTTTTGGGGATAAACCCCTCAAGTACACGCTTTTGTGAATTCGTCTGCATTTTAGAGATAAAAATCGAATTAAAACATGGAAAAAAACAGTATTAATAAGAAGTTTTCTCTCCCTTGGTCCGAATCTCATCTTCCATTCGATGTGACATTGATTTATCAAAGTTTTCACAAAATCTTGCGGCATCGTCTTCCATTTCTCGCCTGTTGCAGCTCCTGAAGACGCGTTGTGGCAAAATCTCTGGCACGAACCCTTCTTTCCTGCATGAACAGAAAATTGTCACCAATAATCCCGGCGAAAGGCAAATACTCGAGGATTATTTCTAATGTACCGTTGACAAGTCATTCCTCTTGATCGACAGCCAATATTGGCTCGGGTGATCAATAAAAGATCTGTCTTCATCTCTAGTGATATGCCTTTCCCAATCAAGCGCGATCTACCGTCATACGAGAGACGTTCTTCAATGCAAAATTGTGCAATTCTTTCGCGTTCATCGGTGCCATATAAACACATCCTGCCTCGTCAGAAAACAGGACTCGTTTTAATTCTTGTTCTGGCCAATTCCAATGCTCTCGAGTAAACTCAAGACGGGCTTGTCGGTGGGTTATGGTCAATTTCGGTCCGTTTGCTGGTTTGTGTGCAGTCAGATTAACTTCTCGAAGTCGTCTTCAACCGACTGACTTAGACACATCACATAACGCTGTCCTGTAGCACGAGGTCGACCAGATTTCTGGTTTCTGATATCTCTGCCACACTCGACAGACGGAGCCTGTTCACTTTGGTGATGCTCTGCATAAATTAGTGCAACCACTTGTGTAATAGAGGACCGTTCAGACTAAGCGTCGAAATGCGAATGATCACAATTCCGAGCGAGATATTTCATGGCATACTATATTGTATTGATTTTGCTGAATTATTTTTATAATTTAATTCCAAAGCATGCTGTGTGCATATGAGAGAAAATCATTTTGTTGGCATAGTAGAAGTATAGAAAGGTACCACTGGAGGTAGTGAAATTCCATTATATACTTCTTTAAGAATTTGGTGTAAGATAAGCGATATCTTCAGACTCACTCGTTATCTCCACCATTTCCTCTGAACAGCAACTTTTCCATTTTCCATTATTTTATGATATAGCATGATTATGATTATATATTTATTGCTATTACAATAAAGCTCACGATCTCTTTCCTCCACATTCAGACACATATACATATGTAGGTGTATATTTGTATGTATCCACGCTCGAATAAAACAGAAAAGCTCATATGTACATTGTATGTTTGGAAATTTATTATTTTCTGTTCCAATGTTGTAATTCTATAATTTTTTTTTATTGTGATCATAAAAATATAAAAACCAACTCCAACCCCGGATATTAATAATTCGTACTCGTGTATGTGTTCGAGTAAGTGAGAAAACATTCTATAATTTACCGCCACAAATAAGGAGGATATTAACTTCCATGTAGCAATGTCAAACCAAAGAATTGGAACGAGAGTGTTCCAATTTGTTTCGATATCGAAGAAATAACTCAAATTCTTAAAGTGGTTTGAGCTTAAAAGCTACCTTCGTTTACATTCATTCGTTTTATTTACTTAGCTTACAGCAACAAATCAGTTATGTACATATAACTTCTATTGTAAATGGCCTCAAGTTAATTAACTTTTTGCGTTAATTTTTATAAATAAATATTTAAAAATTAAATAGTTTCGAGTCAATTTCACGATTATCGCTACTTATACATAAATCATAATAATTGTTGATTTTGGGCGCGAGTAAAATAGTTGGTTGTGTTGGTTTAAGCTTTCATTGATTAATGAATTTTTGATGTCTTCGATTTTTAAAAATCAATATAAGTATATTGTTGAATGGAATTTCTTATCTGCGCCTATATCTCAAATAGATACACGAACATGTTGTATAAATATAGTCGATAATGTACACTATATTCAAGATGAAAATGATGTAATCATCATATATTTGTACATAAAGGTTTTGGCGTATCATCCCCATGTTGTTCGAGCCGTCTCGTATTAACCAATCGCAAGAGAAAAAATAAATAAATATTCCAACATCATCATAATTATTATCCACAAATAACCTCAAACCAAACAAACAATTTTCGAACATAACAAATTTTCATTTTTCTTCATAATTTTCCACTCATTCTACTGTATTGACACAGAGCAGAACCGAAAATTTCTACCCAAAAAAAAATCTCCTTTTTTGCCATTTTCTGTTTGCGGGATACAACTGGATTATACAGTACAAATACAATATACATACACAGATGAGTACAGTGAAGATGGGTAGAAAAAAGCTCCACACCAAATAATATTAATAAAGTAAAAAGCTCATCTTTTTTTTATTGATTTTCTGCCAAGGAAGAAAAAAAATGGGAAAAACAGAAATTGTTACAATTTTTTTTTACTCTGATAAAACGAGATGGTATGATACAAGCGAAATGATGTCTCAAGATATAAGAAATGAGAATTTATGAAATTGTATATTTTTGTATTGGGTTTTTCGATAAATTTTCCGATACATTGTTCTTGTGTCTAGATACACATTCATGTATTTGCTATAATATTTAAACTGTTTGTACAGTGGCGGAGTTTTTTTTCTAGAATTTGGGGCTAATATTGAAACTCGGTATGTCAAAAATTTCTGATGACAGTATTCAATCTCATCATTATGTTCAAAAGGTTTCAACCACTTCAACCCGATTTAAATATTGGATAGCATGTTTGACTTTGAAGTTCTGTCGATGATGTTTTGAAATTCAGAAGTGGATCAAATTCGAGTTCATGGACTGACTAAAGGAAATTATAGGAAATTGGATTTGCAATGGAATAAATGGAAAGTTGGACAGTATTATTATACAAGAAATTTGAACTAATTATACTGCAATCAATGCATCTTTATTAATCAAGTGACAATGAATATCTGTACTGTGTGTACAATTTTGTGTGATTACCGAGATCACGCCAAATGTCTATTCATAACACAGACACACCACAGGCGATAGTATCACATAAATGTCTGCGCTGGTATTGGGATAACTGTTCTCTCAAACAATAGAATTGGCCAGTTCCAGAATACTAGAACTCAGTAATGAGACCATGAAACTAAAAAGAGAACGTCATTGTGTGATGTTCTGATAGCAAATCAATCGGATATACAACAGCGGGTAATGCAGAAGTTCCCATATGAAGGAGGTCAAACAGAATCCAAGAGCTTAATTCAATTCTGCATTCCAATAAGCAGCTACTATCGATAATACTGATTTAGTAAAAAATCTAACCGATCCAAAATCTACCGTGCTTACTTACGAAAGGTATGGATAAAATCTAGACATCTGATTTACGGTCATTATATATGAAATTTTGAGAGATTTGGTGTATCGTAACTCAGTTAGTTTGTGAAGAAAAAACTGTTAGTAATATGAAGTAATATGAACTCAAGATATCACATTGAGAGTCATTACATCATTATTCTCGTACAGTTTAAATTTATTTTTGGGTCAGTATAACCTCGTTTTCGCAGTTAAACAGATATTTTTAGAAAATTAAATTTTCATCCTATAGATTCAAACAATACTTCTTGTTTGTACAGATATTGAAAACTACTTTCGACTCTCTCCTTTCTTGAAATTTGAATCAGCTGTACACCGTCCTTCTCAAAACCTAACATCGCTGCTGTTTAATTCAATGTTGCTATATCCTTTAACGTGATATGAGCAATGGGGTTAAGGTTTAACAAATTAGAAGGCAAATTAAATGAATTAGAAAGCATAAGTTGACACTTTCGAAACGGCCGCAAAACTTTTCATATCCCCCGCATTTCTTTACATTCGTTCGTTCTCTAAATCATCGGTATTCACTGATTTACCCATCTTTTCGCCCCATTTTTCAATGTTATGCACTGAAACTCAGTTGAATACTTTGATGCTTGAACATTTTGAAACGACAGGACATGGTGGAGTGCAATGTCCTATATAAATCTAACCGCCTTTTAATTTTCTTCATACACATTTTTTAATCGATACAGGAGCTGATGTTTCGGACTTGCCGGCTCGCTACATTAAGAATTCATATACCTATACTCCTCATTTTGTTTATTTGCAGCAAACGGCTCCATCGTAAATGCTGTCGGAACCAAAATTTTAAAACTCGACACTCACACAGTCCACGGTTGAGTGTAACGCAGCCCACGAATATTCTTCTGGGAGTTCGTCGTTGATGAAGTGTCTATGCCATCGGCTCGGATTCTCTCCAAATACAAATACATAGACTTAAAAATCCATAAACCTGTTTGTATTTATACGATATCATCAAACATAACGCGTTAAGCTCAAATAAGAGATAAACCGACCTCCGATGGCATGTAATCCACGACGACTGGCACCTGACAAACTCACCATAGTAAAAACAGAATACGAACACATAATGACTTTGTGGAGATTTCTAAGCACTTAATCAGATGACGATTCCGGACATTTGCAAATTTAGTGTATATACTGAATTTGAGATTTTACATTTTGATAAAGTGCGCGAATACTGAATACTGACATAAGAAGCCTTCGTATTTAAACAGTTCCACGTGCTGATAACCAAGATTTGTTAAATAATGCTAGAAAAAAAGTAAGCTGGTTTAGTGTGAATAGGTTGCAGTGAATAATACCATCTATTCACTGCAACCTATGCACTGAATATTTTATCACAACCAAACTAAAATAGTTTGGCTTGCCAGAGTTACATGTGATGCTGGGAAGAAAAATTATATCCAGTGTAGTTCTGGTAATTCCCGGGGATTTTATATGTAATTTCTGTTCAAAAGTGTTTTTCCGGCCTATGCTGACGAAAAAATTTGATGTAAATATTTGTAAATTGGAAATAATTTGTCCATACCAAAATATGAAGGAAAAATTATTTCCAATTTAACGCTACCTTTTTACTTCAGTATGCCAGAAAAAAATATTTAGACTCAAATTATCCAAATCTGAAACTTAATCCGGCAAAATGTAAGTTATTATAATAGATGAGTAATTAAGGTAGTGAAACAATAACGAGGAGGATCTGAATAAACTCCGTGGGTTTGTTTATTCAATTGAGTATTTACTTCCACCATTTTTGGGTTTTTTTTGCGTTCTATCTTACGGCAATGTAATTCACATAGACGATACGAACATTGAATAGCTTTCTATGTATATAATCCAGTAGTTGATTTAAGATTTGTTCATTCACATAACCAGACAATAGAAATTTGGAGAAGTATATATGTGGTTAAATTTGCGGCAGTAAAAACGAATCAGACGATACCTATATAGGATTGATCTCATGGATCAATTGATCTATGATTGATCTCATGGATAGACCAATTTTATATGCCTGTTCTATATACTGGAGGAGTACAAAAAGTTTCAAACAACAGAAGTCAACTCTATATAGTATCTTGCATACCTTGACATTGGTTTGATGGCAGTCTGTCATATATATATTTTTAATAAATTTGGGCTTCAAGGACACTGTTTATGTGGACGATGTATTTCGTTGTGTGTCAACGAGATCAAAAACACTCCAAAAATAATTTTGGGAAGTTTCGTATAGTGCAGTTCCTTATATAGAAAATAGTTGTGGTCACTATAGAGGACCGAAATATTCTCAGAGTATACAACACAAATTGAAACTATAAACTCAATATCTGTAAGTTGAGAAAATTGTAGGAAACTTTGTTAGAACAAGAATTCGGAGTTACACATTCTTATCGAAAGGAGCACATGTATATAATATTGGAAAGGCGAAACTATATTAGCCGATCGAAAACCAACTCTTGAAGAAATCTTGCCAATTAACTGCTACCACCTACGAATATATCAAGATATAGTAAAATTACAAACAAGGGCTGTTCCGCAGTAAAATTTAATCGTACTCCGTATTGGTCTTGCTCCATGGGTTTCAATGCTTTTGTTTAAAAGCGTTCTGCCGCTGACAATCCAAACAATATCAATATTACACGTTTCGAAACACTTCTGTTGAAACGCGATGAGGAATGGTTACGATTTCCAATCTATAGAGTTTTAGATTTCTGGATTAATACTCGTGTCAGTAAATCATCACCAAGCAGCCTTCCCTTCAGTACTTAAACGTATGTTAGGAAAGAAATACGCCGGATCAATACTTCTTATTTCTTGGTGTCGATAGACTTTATATGTGGCAATCACAACCAAATACGAAATTAATAAATCAAAAATATTCCGAACAAAATATTAATAATTCGCTAGAACTGTCGCGGCATGGGTCATAAAATATTTACGACCACAGTGCAAAACTTTCAAGTCTAGTCACATATATACCTAATGAGATGGAAATGTTCACTCAATAATACACTGACCTCATCATATATCAACTCCAAGCATTGAAGCATTCAAGCATTCTATCATATAAGATGTTCAAACCTTAAAGGATCAAATACGTAAGCAGTGATTTTCAGTGAATCGAAAAAATATGAAGATTCGTGTCATCCTATAGGTTTTAAATTTGAAGTAATAAATTTTTCAGTTGTCCATCTTATTTATCTCCTATTTCTCATTACACTTGGGTGGAGAGGTATAAAGATGTGCCTTGTCCTACGTAAGTAAATCATATGGAATCGCAGAACAATTAGCACATACGAAACAAGGATTATTATGACATGATATAAGTCACGATATGCCTTGTAAAACCTGTTAAAATTTTAAAGTTTTCAGCGAAGCCGGAACATTTACTGAAACGATGGATGCTGGAAACGTACAGACTTACAGAGTTTATATTTAGTGATCGGTTTGAACAGTCCACTTGATTTGTCTTAACTTTATCATCCAGAAAGCACTCAAAATCGGATTCCAAAACGGATTGAATCTCTCGTACATCATTGATCCGAAACAGTAGAAAATTCTAATCGAGCTAATTCAATATGAAGCTATCTGATTAAAGCATCCCTTTTACAATAGCTCTGAGGGTGCATCCATGTTTCGTAAATATTTCGAACCCTCATAGAATAGATAACTCTTACAATATCACCACAGTATCCATAGCTTGTCGTAGGAGGAGACTAAATATGGTTGGATCGCTGAATCGAAACAAAAAAAATCGGATACGACAAAAACCCACAATGACCTTCCGCTTAAATACCTGGATACGAGATTGAAGATCGGCACGTGGAGCATGCAGTCACTTCAAAAAACTAGACTCGTTTGACGGCCTTATCACATGTAGAAAGAGTATCGGCTGGAACTCGTAGCGATCTGGAATTCGTAGCGACTCGTTTTTCGATCTAATTGCCAATCTGAAGAAGTAAATAGTGTCTGGGATATATTGAAAACTTCACCATGGCCATCGGTCAGTCACTGATCACAAATCGGTCAGTCACTGATCAAGTTTGTTCGCTACGGATGATTCTTTTCAAGTACTATGAAACACCTCGTGATGAATACCAGGTATTCCTAGATTTCAAGCAAGCCTATCACTCGATCGAGAGAGAGACAAAGAGAAGCGCTGTCCCGGATAATTTTTAATCTCATGTTGGAATACATCCTTCTTAGAAGTGAAATACCTCAAAACAATATATTATTCCGACAATCCAATCAACTTTTTGCATAAACAGTGATTGGATGTGACAACGGATTGAAAGAGATACTTGAACCACTGAAACAGTGTTCAGCTTCCGTTGGTCTCAAAATCAACGAAACCAAAACCAAATATCTGATCTCTGGTTTTCGAGACCAAGACGCAATTGATTTCAGTAGTGATAGCCGCACGTTTGAAGGAGTGATGATGTTCAAGTATCTTGGATCTCTCATCACTCGCGATAATAGTGTGGGAGAAGACATATCAAGGTTTACAAGCCACTGGCAAATGGGCTTTGTATCCTCTACGTTCACTTCTAAAATCAAAATATCTTGCAAATACGGATAAGTTGCAATTTTACAAAGTGTTGATCAGAACCGGTGTCATGTATGGATGTGAGATTTGGACCTTGACGGATGAGTACGAAAGATGGCTTCTAGCATTCGAGAGAAGCATTATGCCTGTGATATATGGCCCAAAACGCGACGTTGATTACTCATTTCGAGTTCGTTTCAATAACGAGATCAGGAATTTAATGCGAATTCCTGATATCGTGCATGAAATCATAGAAGAGCGAGTACGCTGGCTGGGTCACGTTCTGTGTGCTGATCCGAACCAAATAATACAGCGATCTCTAAAAAGAGAATCGCCTCTCGGTTGACGAATAGTTCGCTAGAGAGTGATTCTAATCGAGCTAATTCAATACAAAGCCATCTTATTTCAGCATCCCTTCAACATTAAAACCCGATCATAACCTTATCATAATTAATTAAAATAAAAATAAAATTTAATTAATTTTTTATCTTATGTACCCTCATCATCGTCATCATCGCATCAACATTATATAATTTATAATCATCGAGATGGAAAACTGCTTTTTTACTCATCGAATGGTGAGGAATGGAAAATAATAACAACAACAACAAAAATTAATTTATCTTATCAAAATGTTTGTTATCGCACACATTTTATTTTTTTCAAACAAAAAACCTGACTGATTAATCCAAATAAAAAATTGTAAATACATAAATTTATTGTTATTGTATCAAGGCTTCTTCAGAAATCTACAAGTCACGTGACCATCCTAATAAATCCTTCTGATAACAGAAAATAATACCAACGCTTATTTAAATATACAAACGGAACGTGTGTCCTTATGTCAATACAAGTAAATAAACTTGTCATCAAAGTTAAAATTAAAATTTTCACCATAAGTGGCCGGGTATTATATATGTTGAAGCGGAAAAAGGGGGATGGGTCCACCCCATATGATACATATATGTGCGATTATCAATCAATTTTTGTGTTGCGTCGTTTCTTATCTCGCACATATATGCGTTAACATTAAATTTTTTTTTGTGTTGTTGTTTTATTTGGATTAGAAAACGTGCGCGCCTGTTGTTGCCTATTTGATTATGTCACATTTATGATTTTCATAAATTTTCATTTATCAAACATATAAAATGTACAAAACATTGGCTTTGAGTGAACTAAATTATATCCCACACACCGACAGTATATACTCCTTTGTCGCCAAGGTACTTATATATAATACATCGGCGTTGTATATATGTACAGATCTGATAAACTTCTTAATCTTAATCTTAAGGTGATAAAACAGAAAATTATTATTTATTTCACTTTTTAATGTTTCGCCATTTATACGTTTATATATATGGTTTTGTCCGTTCGGCGTTAACGATTTAAAAGCTAAAATGACGTTCGTTCGAAAAAAATAAAAAAAATGAAGAGTTGAGTGATGATCATAAGCTGCTGCTAAATCGTCGGTAAATCTTTTTTAATTTAGAAATCATAAATTAAAATTTTTCGTTTTAATTTGAGTTGAGATTTTATGAGGTTGCAGTTAAAGTTAGTAGTTAGTTGATAGAGAAATGAACACGAAAGAGTTGTTGTTTTAATTTTGTATATAAGAATTAAGCCAAAATAAAGATTAAACGCCTTCACTTAAGATATTTTTTTTATTTTATTGACTTGTTAAAAACGAAATGTGTTAAAGTTGGTGGTCGTCTTAAATAGTCATGGGGTACAAAACAGTGTTGTACAAATTTGGAGTACCAGTGTGGACCGTGATTCGCCTATTCGTGTAAGTGGCCAGATTTATCGACGTAGACAAGTGACTTTACATAACCCCAAGGGAAATAATCCAATGGAGTTAAATTACACAATTTTGGGCCAATTAATTGGACCATTACACGAAATTATTGATTCATCTGATATCTATTTTTATTTCAATTATTCTGAGCTTGCCACGAAGAAATGGTCAGCCTCTCAACATGCGTACTGTAAGGGTTAATCGGTAGATACGGCCCTACATGCTTTGGTACGCACAATTGACAGATCAATTCACTCAAGGGTGTATTGTATGGTAGCTTTTCTTGATATTGCGGGCGCCTTCAATATCGTTCAAACAGATGCAATTCTGAAAGGATTATCGTTCATGGAAATGGAATCCTCCATAATCAAGTTGATCAGTCATATGCTGGGAAGCAGGACTGTAAGCTCAGAGTTGGGGGAGGCAACCATAAGACCGCGAGTGGTTAGGGGAACTCCACAGGGAGGAGTCCTGTCCCCTCTTCTCTGGAACATGGTGATCAATGGATTACTTCTGGAGTTGGAGAGGGAGGGTATAGGAGTGGTTGCCTACGCCGATGACGTGGCGATCGTGGTATCAGGTAAATTTTTACCGACCATTAAGGAGGTAATGCAAAATGCGCTTCTTATTATTACAAGATGGGCGAGTAAATGTGGATTGGAAGTCAATCCATCTAAGACTGATTTGGTACTCTTCACTACCAAACTGGCCCTTATTGATAAAGCGAAATTTCTGGGTGTAATCTTAGGCAGTAAACTAAGCTGGAAGCTGAACATCTTAGAGAGAATCAGCAAAGCTACGACAGCGATGTATTCGTGTAGGAGTGCAATAGGCAGACGTTGGGGTCTCAGACTGGAGCTAGTACACTGGCTCTACTCTGCCGTAGTAAGACCCGTTCTTATGTATGGAGTGAGGGTTTGGTGGCCAGCACTCGATAGAGTAACCTATAGAAGGAAGTTAGAGGTGGATGGCCTGTATGCTCATAAGCGGCAAAGGATGGCCTGTATGCTCATAAGCGGGGCACTGAGAACAACACCTACTCAGGCCTTAGAGGTCAGGTTACACTTTCTTCCAGTAGATATCTATGGAAAACAGATGGCAGCTAACATAGCCACAAAACTAATGGCCATGTCTCAATCAAGTTAATCCCTTCAAAAGAATTCTGGGGGAATAAGCTAGCACTGGAAACCGAAGCTATACAATTCTACATGGATGGCTCAAAGCTAGATGGTAAAGTCGGAGCTGGACTGTTCTGTGGAGCATTAAATATAAGCACTTCCGTTCGTCGCCCTGACCACTGCAGTGTGTACCAGACGGAGATAATATCCATTGACGAAGCCTTGAGCTGGTTGAGGCATAACGTGACAGTCATTTATGTTGACAGTCAGGCGGCTTTTAATTCGCTGGAAGCAGTGCTGTTGATGTCTAGGGTGGCATTGGGCTGCCACTTGTCTCTTAACGAGATGAGTGAGCATTTCAATTTTCAGATTATCTGGGTCCCTGGCCACTCTGACGTCGAGGGTAACTGCAGGGCCGACGAACTAGCTAGGCAATGTACAACTCTTCAGCTGAGCCTGAAAGGGCCAATGTGGGGAGGCCTACAGTGAAGCTTAGATTGGTTTTGAGGAAAAGGGCAGAAGCTTCAGCACTGGAGAGGTGGTCTAACACCCTCACATGCGAGAGAGCGAGACAAATGTGGCCAAGGCTGAATTTGAATCGCTCCAGGACCTTAATCTCTCTGGAGAGGAGAGATCTAAGAAGAACAGTAGGAATATTAACGGGACACTGCCTTTTCGGTGAACATGCGAGAGAAGTCATTTGTTTCGAGACCCAGCCTTCAGTATAGATGAGGAGACGCTTGTTCACTTCCTGTGCTCTTGTCCTGCACTGGCACTAAGAAGGCATTTACACTTAGGTAGGTACGTAATGCACAAGCTTTCAGATCTTGCAGATATTAAGGTGCGGAACATTTTACGCTACATTAGTAGCTCAGGATTGATCCAATAGAGTGTTAGGGGTATTAAGGGACTAAGATCATGTGGTATCACAAAGGACCGGAAAAGGTCTAAGTGTGCGTTAGCAGCCACTCTAACATAACCTAACCTAACCTACATGTTATTTTATAAATTTGTTCTTAATAATTACACTAACAACATAACATACAATTGTAATATGAAATTTTAAAATTGCTTATTAGCATTTTACCCGGTTAGTATGTTTTTTATGTCATAGTCTATAAAAAAAAGTCTTGCAGGGCAGCGCGTGGTATTTGCTTTCACTGTGTTATTGACCTCTTTTGCCTGTCTTCTTGGTTGATGTCTGATATATAGGTTTTACTTCTTCAGCGACAGTTGGATTTTTTATTTGTTGGGCCAGAAAGTTTACTTTCACAATTGGTAGCTTGCATAGCTTTGTTAATGGCCGTTTATAAATGTTCTGGTTGCACTTTATTGAAGCAATCCAAACTAAGCCATCTGCGTACCTGGCTGAACCTCCATCACTCTACCCAATTTCGAACGTGCTGGTAACAGGTTTGTTCCTTCATTAGCAAGACGTCTCTTACAGTTAAATTTAGTTGAGGTTTCTTCCACTTAGTCCGTTGTTGTAGCTGGTGCAGATAATCGCTAGACCATCTTCTCCAGAAATAATTTAATATTTTTTTCACCAGATGCCAGCGGGTTTTTAGGCAATAAACGTTTTTGTTGGTCTCAGGAGTCATCTTTATTAGCCCACCTATTAGGAAATGTTCAGGTTTTAGCATTTCAAAGCTCTCTGGATCATCGTACAAAACGGTTAATGGTCGAGAGTTTAAACATGCTTCGATTTGGGTTGTCAATGTTGTTTAATTAAAGAAGGCGGAAATAATTCCAGAACTCAATGCTACTAGAGACCCACGATTCAACCCACATACACATACAGATTAAAAACACCCAATCGTGATTGATGAATCGTCACCACCCTGGGAATCGAACCCAAGACTCCTGAATGACAAAGCAAGTACGCTACCTTCTCTGCCACGAGAGTGATTAAAATGTTGTAAATGTTGTCCCCCTATTATCTTTTTTAAGTGCATTTTCACTGATTTTACGCCTGCCTTCCATATAACACCTAAATATGGAGCAGCAGGAGGTATAAAGTGCCAAGATGTTTCATCCTGCTGTGACAAACCTGCTAGTTCTGGTTCTAGATTTGCTACGTTGTGTAAATAATCGCTCAGCACCAGAAAAGTTAGTTGCGTTGTCGGAATATATGTCTGTGCACAACCCCCTTCATGATGTAAATCCACTTACTACTTTCACATGTATGGCTTTTATAACCATTCATACAAATACCGCAATGTATACCCTTTGTATTTGGTCTGACCCCTTCCTATTTTGTTTTTTGGTTGAATTGGTCCGGCATAATCAATTCCCACCTTGCTGAATGGCCGCCAAAGAGTCACTTTGCAAGTGGGTAGGTCACCCATTACTTCGTTTAGGTTTTTTTGTTTTTATTTGAAACATGTAACACATTTCTGTACAATGTGTCGTGTCAAAATTCTGCCATTAATTATCCAGAACTTATTGTAAGTGTTATTCTCTCATGCATATATCTTAAACTAGCCACTTGCTTAGTTTGATTTCCTTTGGTAGGATTATTGGCAGCTTTATGCTTACTGGCAGTTGGGTTTTTTGAAAACGTCCACATAACCTTAATATCCCATCCTTGTCGATGAATGGGTTTAATGCCGATAGCTTGGATTTCCGATCCAAGGTTTTCTTTTTCATTAATGCTTGAAGTTCTTTACGGAAATATCTACGTTGTTGAATTCTAAGTACCTGAATTTCAGCTAGCTTCAGCTCTGGTACTGTAGCGCACGCGTTGTGTGGCTTCATCCTGTTGGAACCACATGCCAGCAAGATTAATGCCAGTTAATCGAGATACGAAAAAAATTCTAATCATGTTCCTATACTGGATACTGCTCACCATTTTTTTTAAAGCTTAGCTTTGATTGGGTGCAGGGTGGACTTTTAGACTGTCTTACCTGTCTGTTATTTAGTAACTGTCAGAGCTTCTGCACCCAACGCACGTTATTCAAGTAATGGTTGATAGCTCCTTAAAACTTGTGCCTTTTACACTCCAATGGAACCTGAAAACCGGATCCCGTATTCCACTTCCTAGATGTTCGATAAATGAATTCGTGTTTTGCATCTTCAAATCAAGGTTTCGTCCTGGCGTAACAAATGGTGGTATTTTCTACTTTAATTCTGCAGAACATTAACCATTTATTAATCTGTAACAACATATTTCGTGTAACAACACGCAGAGTTCTGCAACTTCTCTGCAATGCTGTGGGCTGTTTATATCTTTCGTAAGTCTGGAGTTTCGTATTATCCGGATGGTACGCTGCTGAACTCTATCCCGCAACTGGAGAGCAATGCCATATGCTCCACCCCAAACCTGACAGCAACATTCTATACACGGTCTAATAAAGATTTTATATATCTGGAGAACCTGATGCGATCTAAAAACCGTCTGCATCTATTGAGGCACCCGAGTTTACGTGAAGCTAATTTGGCCAATGCTTTGTGTTTATTCCATTTTAAATTGTGGCTAATCTGAACACCAAGCAGACGAATTGAGTCACAACCCACTCAAATATTATACTCAAATCGGAATCAAGCGAAGTGACAACTTCCAGCCGTTTACCGTTTAACTCTGAAGAAATAGGATCGACCTCGAATGAAATAGAAGAGTGCAATGTTGCATCATCAGCAAAACTGTGGGTAGGGCTCACAGTGCTATCCAAAAAGTCATTAATGTATAATAATAATAAAGATGGTGACAAAACTGATCCCTGAGGGACTCCGGCATTTGGAGAGTGTATCGTTGATGATTTCCCATTTAGCACAACGTTGATCTTTCGGTCCTTGCGAAAGCTGTTTTTTATCCACTTGATGGCCATCGAATCCAAGCCGTATGCTATAAGTTTACAAAATCCTTCACGTTCCTGAAGACAATTTCCTCCGAGATGTTGACAGGAACCATTTTGGAACCATAATACGAAATTGACGGAGGCGTAACCCCATCGGGGACGACTAAGGTCGAGTTCGAAGTGAAGCCGTTTGTCAGTAAGTCGGCTTGCAAATATATGGATCCACCACCAAATCACCGTCTGCACATTTCAATGCTGAAATAGATGGTTTAGAAATATTGGCAACCTCGACCATCTGGTAAAAGTTGCAATCGGAGATTTTCAACTCGGAAGCCTAGCGGCTTTCTTTCGGTAAATTTTGTTGCTCTTTTACTTCTTGTGAGCAGATTTATTTTGTCTGGCTTTATTTTACGGTCAACAGCAAGCCACTCCGTTTGACGCCCAGCACAGTTCGTATTTTGGTGATTAAACCATTTTTTATAGTAGGCATTAAAATAACCAACCATAATTAATTCGCAGTATGTTGGTTGCTAACATTATTGACAGTAACATTCTGACCGTCATCGTATTTGAAGACATATGGACTAATGGCTCCGCCCTCCACAAAAGCGCACCAAACAGTAATCTTCGGTTGATGTTATGGTGTTTTGACAAAAGCTTTTGGATTATCTTCACTTCAAATGCGACAATTTTGCAATTACGCACCAATTCAACCAAAAATGGGCTTAATCCAAGAACAAAATTATGAATGGAAATCCAACATCAATATCAATTTGTGCTTCAGCTGATTCGCCGAATTGCTGATACCATAGTCGTTTGGCTTTAATTCCTGCACAAGTTGAATCTTGAAAGTTTTTAAGCCAACATCTTTTGATAAAATCTTCCATAAAGTGGAAAGACACAACGCCGCTTCTTCAATGATTGTACAACGACTAACGCTTTTTCAGTTTGCACTGTTGGACGTCTCACGGCATGCACATTATCATTAAAATTAAACGAAATAATGTTATTCGAATTTGTCGCTCTGAAGGACGATTATGTACGTCATAAAATGGACGAAATGCACGATAAGTTTGACAAGCAGAACAATCATTTGGATAAACCATTTCAACAATTTACAAGATGTCAAACTAAACAAAAAGCAACTATCAGCTGTTAAATGGGTTAACAGCTGGTATAAATAGTTCCTACGCTGAAAACCATTAGGCTTACTAATTTTAAAACATTTGGATCAATATAGAAGGCCCTAGTACAACTGTACGTGATATCGAACCTACTTTAAACCACAGTAACGTCGTCGGTTGTAACTTAATGGTTAAGAGAGCTTATCATCTCGCCCGCGGTCTCGAGTTCGATTCTCACCGTTGACAAAATTTAACATGATAGCATAAAAAGCGATTGTGTCTAAAAGCATTTGTTGGGCTGACCTAATAAGGTCTCAGTTGAGACGTGGTTAGAAGGCTGTTTACGGCCTTTAAGCCATCAGTCTAAAAATGATTTAATCAGCAGGACGAAATTTAACATTCCTTGTTTAAGTGGCCCATTCTGACATCCTTACTAATTTTTTGTTGCTGCAAGATGGGTCGGTTCACTTTTTGCTGCATATCATCAGGAGGTCATGTTAGTTTCATACTTCATTTCTAATTATACCCGTAAAATGAAAATTTACTTATTTCATGCTGCCCCGTTCGAACACGGTACCCACCGCTCCAAAGTATTATGTTGATAGATGGCTGAGATACTATATGAGTTAAACAAATCATTCTTTCCACGAAGTGCTTTTTATATAATAGTCAGATAGTCGATCTGCAATGTATTTGGTTTAAGGTCAATATTTGGTCAGTTCGGATTGGAGATGATTTACTTCTGTAGTCATTCTGATATCGTTGCTCAAATAATTACTTAATTAATGTTTATCTTGTGGTTGACCAATTGATATCAGGAAGGTTACATAGTCGGTTGTGAAAAGCTTGGAAGTTTTAGTGGTTTAGGTTAAAAAATGAATGATGTAAATAAAGTGTTCGCGTTAAGTGTTCGCGTTATTGAGAGGTCAGAGAATCGATTTATTTATGTTGATACGGACAGTGCTATAGAAGCGATGTTAGCATAGAAGCGATGTTAGTAGATGCCTGGATATATAATCAGCTGAACATCTTTAAATTGTTTCGAGTCGGTCGAGTACATTTTGGCATCAGAAATTATGATTTTACGAGATTCACTTAACCGAGCTGCCTACCAAACCTATAGTAAGCTCGCATGAACCATCATGTACTATCTTTATATATCGTGTTATACTTTTTAGAAACATTTAGGAGGTAATAGGCAACCGTATGGTAGTTCGTTTACATAGACATAGGGTGATCCCAGAACTACCTTATTTATCAGAAATTTAGGAGTTTTTGTACTTGCTTTTTCTTATTTCCAGCAGCAATTGGTTTTTAAGAATAATTCTTTATTATTGGTTCTGCTGTAATCTTATAAAGTAGCAACATCCATTGGTTTAATTTCACTGTCTATTCACTGAGATACGATAAATTATTCGAAGTATTACTGAACCACATATCTTTCTATCAATTATGAGTTGCAACTATTGAACTAATGTACGGCGACTGTTTAAGCCTTCCGAATAATCACCAAGAAGAATGGTTCTCGTACCTTGTATTGTAGTGCCGAACAAATACTATCAGTCCATCTTTCAGCTATCAGTCCATCACTCCATTTACGGCTATCGAAATTATGTTTTTTATCGTCGTCGAGTATATTGTTCTGACTTACAAAATGCTCTAGTTTTGAGAACTTTAAGACCCATCACGGTTAATCCTTTTCCTATCTAAAATAAAAATAAAGAACCACTGCTCTGGTAGGACAAGCAATCGCTGACTACAATAAAAGAATTTTATTCAAATTGACCTCATGTACTATAGTCAAGATTATTTGCAAGTCTACTGTAAAAGTAACAAGCTGCTAATACTCTACTTCGGACTTGTTGAATGTTCATCCAGAGCTGTCGGCAAAGTTGGCAACGGGTATATATAACAATATGGTCTTATCTGGTACTGTGCAACAATAATAGGATCGAACTGACATTTAACATCAATTGAGCTCAATGGTACACTTCATATAGTAGTCAATGGTGAGCATGTTTATGATAAAAAGAAGTGGTTAAAATTCCATGGCGTTTCCCACACTACACCCATGCTCACCCTACAGTACTATCTCCTTTGTACATTGCATATAGTTCCATAACCTAACGAACTTTTATATATGAAATGTATGCATTTCGTAAGTTCATCCCAGTACAAATACCACATGAATAGGTGAAATATGGTAGCGGGTATGGTTAACGTAAAATCACCAATTACAAAACTTAACTATTTGCAAAGTATCGCTCATTCTCTCCCTACACTAGTACTTTATAGTCCTTCATTTTCGGTAAAGCTTTTTCAGCTGCCTTTTTCTTGAGTAGTGCTGAGCCTATGCCAGATATCAACATGGTTAATGATAAGATACTGCCTGTTTTTAATTTCCACAATTCATTTGAGGTGGTTTATCATCCATCCAGGAAAATCTGGTTCTTACAGACTTCTTCTTTAGTCAGATATCCGAATTGCTTGCATTCGTTTCAAATGGTGGCTTTGATATCTACTGTCCATCGCATAATCTGAGAACTTCTGGCAGTTTGGGAACATTCTAAACAAGCAGATTTAATTGCAGTTATTCACTGCGTGATTTCATCTTTTAATCTCGTTGCCGCCGATAAAGAGATTATATTTCGTCCTGATAGTCAAACTGTACCTAACCTCCTTGAATAGTCCTCTAACCAGCTTTAAGTTGCTAGGGATTGTAAGAAATGTTTGAACCTTCATAATTTCAGCATGGTGGTACCTTCCTATTGCTACATTAAGAGTAACGAAATTCTTCGTCTAAACTGTTTCTTGCTTGTGTTTCAAAGGACCTGAACCAGCTGTTCCTTTACGTTTCAAATAGTTAAAAAATAATTTAAAAGTTTGTCCTTTTGAATCTAAAGCTGACGTGACTTGCAACTCTTACTAATCGTAATGCGAAATACTTTGTCAGTGGATTTAATACGAAGCTGACCAAATACGCTCGTTCCATAGAAAATGACCATTTGAGAATATTGGTTTCTTTACTTACTGATCATCGCATGCATGTGATGTCGTATGTGACGAATGCCATGAGGATTAACAGCTGGCCGGCTTTCGATCATATCAGACATCTTCGGTTCAATTCCTTCAGAATATTCCTGTAAGTCTTATCCACCCTGATTCAGTTTTCTAAGGATGCAGGTTTGCACCATCGGTTCTTTGAACCATTGAGTGTGGAAAAGATAACCGCTTGCTGGTATAAGTACCATATAATATGCAAAGTTACTCTGGATGGCACCAATTTAATAATTTTTTGAGTGGGTTAATCGTAAACTAAAGTTTGACGCAATTATTGGGATAAGCTCGTTTCTATAATTTGCTTTACTTTGAAGCGTGTAGCTTGTTGTAAATTTGAATGTGTGTTGGTACTTCCGAGTTGTTGCTGGTTGTTGTAATCCACTAGGCCGGTTTCGATCTGATGATGACGTCATTGAATGACTAGCTAATCGAAAAGATCAAATCCATCTTCATCAGGCATATGCAACCGGACTTGATGTTCTACTGTGCGATTCGTATATATACGAATAGTCATGACGCGACAGTACTAGTGAATTACAAGAACTTAACTCGAAATATCGATTTTATTAATTGAGTGTGGCGTGAGCGCTAATTGTGAGTTGTTTTTAGTTGCTCTGGTCGCCCACAGTACTCTCCCCGAAAGTTAACTCCCCCCCCCCCTCCGTTTTGAGTTTGATGATCTATGCCGCAATGCGTTGGGGTGCCTGCTTTCGCCCGCTTAGTGATTAGGCTTGTTGCGACATGAAACGGACTTCCTGGATATAAAACTGTGTCTTGAGAGCGCGAATCGAACTACCACGTATTGAGAGAGAAGGCAGAAATTCCATTGTGGGAAGTTAATTTTGCTGTTAGGGGCAGGAGGGTATATCGGGAGATTGTGTCAGAAGGTATTGACGTGTTGTTCCCTAAACAGGATCGTTGGGGTCACCAATGAAGCGTGTTGCTTGCTGTAAATTTGAATGTGTTGTATTACCGAGTTGTTGCTTGTTCTTGTAATCCACTAGGCCGGTTTCGATTTGATGATGATGACGTCATTGAATGACTTGCTGATCGAAAAGATCAAATTCCATTTCATCAGGCATATGCTACCGGACTTGATGTTCTTACTGTGCGATTCGTATATATACGTTCAGTCGTGAAGCGACAGTACTAGTGAATTACAAGAACTTAACTCGAAATATCGATTTTATATTAATTGCGAGTGGCGTGAGCTAATTTGCGATTTATTTGAGTTGCTATGGTCGCCACAACTTCTACTTAGACACAAAATTAATATCTTTGCTATATACATTCACATTTCTCCATCAGATATAGTAAAATATTGAGAGCTTATGTATAAATATGTCTGTTGCCTGTGTAATAAAAAGCAATCTCTGGAGTACCTCAAGCACCATCATGTTGGATCTCTAGTCTTTACTATTTTTACTATAGATTTTATTGAAGATAACACAACCAATGGTAATTCCAACAAATTGAAGTAACACATCGACAATCTATGTGAGTCTAAACTTTTTACAATTAATATTAATAATTGTATGACAAAGCTTTTGAAATAAACATTTTTCTAATAGAATCAGGAAAGATCAGTTTTCAATTTCAATTAGTTCGATTCGTGGCCATTTCGAACTCTACAAATAAATCCCAATTCTTCTAAAACAAAGTTTCCGGCTTGAAAAGATGTTCCTTTCTTAAAAATCCTAGGAGTGAACCCACGTCACCTGTCCATTCGATGATATTGTAGTCGCCTGACTTATTGTATAAGCCCATGGCAAATAAAATACTAAGTGATGCTAGAATTGGGAAGTTTTATCCTACTATTCACCGGAAATTACTCCATCTGATTACCATTTATTTCTATGACACATTCATTTCGGAAAAGTGAACGTGACTCAAAGAGCGTATTCGCTGTCCTTTAATTTCATTGCACGACCTCAGGAACTCGCATTGTCAATTTTGTATGAGATATAGAATCAGGAAGGATCATAATCCTTCCTTATGCTATCTTATACAAAAACTATGGATTTATGGCAACTAAATCTTAATTCTTCATAAACAATATGTCCGGATTGAGACAAAGATGTTCCATAAAATTTTTTAGCTAACAAACTTCTGAAATGGTTAATAAAATATTTGAGATAAATCAATATTACGCATCCACTCGACGCTTATACCAAGAGATATGTTTATACACAAAACTATATCCGAGTACACCAAAAATGGTAAAATCTTGAATTTTATAGCTGCGAACGCCCCAAAAATTACACGATAGCAATAATCTTACAAAAGACAATATTGTCAATTCTTTGAAGGCAAAAAGAAAAAAAATTGTATATCTTTATGATATAAGACGAGTAATCATCATAATAATCATACAAAAAAGGCAAATAAAACCATACGAGTATGTACAAACGAACGACAATATTTCGATGAAGAACAATAAGAAGACGTAGTATGTTGACATATTTTCTTAAGAACACACATAAAAAAAAAAATGAAATAAAAATTATCCACACCACTTGAGATATGTTAAGTGCGTTTGCTGTAAATTATGATTATTATTACTTATATCTATACATATTTGAGATGAAGATTTTCATCTTGTCTCAAATATTTAATCACAATCATCATCACCATATAATTGAAATATGTGTATAAATATTTGCCAATCACCATCGCATCATTGCTATATCATATACTCATATATGTATGTACCATCGACATTTTAGATATTCGAATATACAAAAACCATCATTGTGCTCGTCGATATAACATATATTTACAATTGAAGTGAAACTAAAGTGTTTTTTATGTCTTTTTGGGATTTTGGTGTTGTTCGTCTTATTTACTTCCCCGTATTTAAGATTATTTGTTCAACATGAAATATTTACGCGTATTTGCAATTGAAATATTAATTTTTATTTTGTTTGCGCGATTTAATCATTTAATATGAATTCGATTGGTAATTAATTGATCTGCGTTGGATGAGATAATTGGTAACCATGTACGAGACGAGTTTATTCAAAATTATGAATAATCCTAGAAGTAAGAAAGCGCCATCTGTATACTTAAGCTGGTCTTCGTGGCGATCAATATTTCCTAATCGGTATAAAATTTGGCAGAAGTGTGAGGGCTATGGTTCTCCTAATAGGTGGGTTGGCGTTAGGTTAACAGCTCAACCTGTTAAAACTCATTGTTACGAAACCTCAATATGAGAGTTGGATATATTTGTATTCAGAACAACTACCTGGGACACGGTATAAGGACAATGATTTTAAATTTGGAACATAGAACAGACTTAGCCTAAATCGCCCGAAGAGCCTCCAGTCTACTACCGATTAATCGGGAATGGCATTGTCAATTACAGTTGACAATCACTTCGAAATGAGTGCCAACCGATGTTTGTGAACGTTTATGCCTCCACCGAGGAGAGGCCTGATCAATCAAGGATACTGTATATGTGAGCTCGAAATAGGCACAAAGAAGGCAAACAACGGGATAATGGCCAATAAAATCGACGCAACAAATCGAGCACAAAACATCCAAAAATTAGCTATAACTGAGCGTACAATTATTTGAATAATTCTCGGCCCATCAAAGAGGAAGCCATTTACCGGAAGCGAATGATTCATGAGATCAGAAATGATCTTGATAAAGTTGACATCATTGTACTCATAAAAAAATTTAAGTTAAAATAGTTTTGGCACGTTTCACAAAATCGGACCATCAATTAGGTACTGGAACGGCACCAACGAAAGTACGACTTCAAAACAAACATCCCATACGATGTCTGAACGATGTGGAAAGAGACTTGAAAACACTCGGTCACCGTGACTAAGCGATCTCGCCGTGAATCTCTTTTATTCTTGTCTATTTGGAAAAACATCGAAGACACGACCAAATCCCAGTGGGGGTAAGAGCTAGCGGAAGAAGAAAAATAAGTATTGTTGAAACTTCTAACTTCTCTGGTATTAGCTAATGAATGGATGAACGAGGTATAATTCAACTTAAACTTGATTTTCTAGTACATCTCCCTTATATCCATAGGTCGATGCACTAACTCTCCCGCTTGGAATTTAATAATTCGTCTTTTTCAGGTGATGTGGGATCCTCAAATTCCCAATCCCGTGACACTTTGCCAAGTTCAGTATTATGCAGGTCTTTGCGGGTGTAGTCCTTCTCCTGTAATTTCTTATATTCAAAATGGTAAACATATGGTAATCCATAAAATCCTTACTGATATTCCTATCTTTTTTTACTAGCTTTGTGAAGTTATAAAGTGAAGGAACACAACCAGTCCATTCGATGATATTTCAGTTGCCTGACTTATTTTATAAGCTCATAGCAAATAAACCCTTCTGAGGAAAGTCAGAAGTTAGTATGTAACTATTATAAGGGCTTTGTCAGAAAGTGAGTGTAATGTAGTAATATGAATAATTCCTTATAAAAAGTATTAGGAGGTGCGTAAGAATCACCAAAGTAAAACTTTATGATTTAAATTACAGTCACAAGCGCGCACGCGTTTCTTTGTATAATGTTGTTGAGCCATACTTTTATGTGCCAAAGCCGGGCACGAGCATAGGAGGTGGACTACCGCCTCTTCCTTCTCCTCCTCCCTACAGCTTCTGCAAAAGTCAATCACTTCCAGACCCAGCCTTCTCGCATGTTCTCCAAGAAGGCAGTGTCCTGTGAGTATCTCCACGATCGTTTTAAGTTCACGTCTTCGTAGGGAGATAAGTGCCTTTGAGCGTTTCAGGTTCAGCTTTGGCCAGACTTGTCTTGCTACTCTTCATGAGAGGGTGTTCGTCCACCTTTTGTTCGCCGAGGCTTTCGCCTTTTTTTCAAGCACAGTCTTGAGTGCGTTAATGGGTCTCCCCAACTTTGCCCTTTTCAGTGCCAGTTGGAGAGTTGTACCGTGCCTCGCAAGTTCGTCCGCCCTGCAGTTTCCCATGATGTCTGAGTGGCCAGGGATCCAGACTACCTGGATGTTGGAATGCTCATTCATCTCATTTAGAGACGAGCGGCAACTCAACGCCACTCTAGACGTTAGAGAAACAGAAACCAGCGACTTGATTGCCGCCTGACTGTCCACATAAATTGTGATACCAGTCGAGGATACCACATTATGTCTCAACCAGTTCAGGACCTCCTCAATCGCTATCACCTCTGCCTGGTACACGATGCAGTAATCAGGGAGGCGAACGGCTATATCTACCTATAATTTATCACAGAAGACTCCAGCTCCTACTTTACCGTGTAGCTTGGAGCCATGAGTAGAGAACTGCAATGCTTCCGTTTCAGCTGTTAACCCGCTCGCCCAAGATTTCAATGAGGGGTAGGTAGTTCTGAACCTTTTCTCGGAGCACAGAGTCGGTGTAACATAGTCTAGATTCGCCAGTTCTTTCCTCAGCAATCTGCTTATCGTCGAGTGTCCTGTCTGAAGACATTTCCACTGAGATATGCCTGAAAGTAAAGTGGCCGTAATCCCCGCCATCTGCTTACCATAAACGTCCACGGGAAGAAGGTGAAACAAGACCTCTAAGGCACTTGTAGGTGTTGTCCTCAGCACCCCACTTTTAAGCTTGCAGGCCGTTCTTTGCACCTTGTCAATCATTTTACTGTATGTTACTTTATCAAGAGCTGGCCACCACACTCGCACTCCATACATAAGTACAGGTCTTACTACGGAAGTGAATAGCCAGTGTACCAGCTCCGGCGTCAGGCCCCATTTCTTTCCGATGGCGTTCCTACTCGAGGACAATGCTATATTGGCCTTGTTTACTCTTTCCAGTTCAAATTTACTCTTCCCTTTACAGTAAGCGTGCTGAGTCTGAGCCCAGTCACTAGGCCTTATTTTTGAGCGTATGTAGATATCCATCAGCCTTTCCAAGGTTTTCAATAGAAAGAATGATAGAGTTATTGGTCTTAAGTCTTTTGGGTTACCCGCTTTCGGAATAAAAATCACTCTAACCCCCATCCACTCCCGCGGAGTACATACTACACTCTTTGAAGATTACCTCCAACCAGGGAAGCATAATCCTCGAGTTGTTGTGAAGTTCCACGGGAATAATTAGGTCAGGACCAACCGATTTATATAGGGTTTGAACCATTCAATTGCCCATAGGATTCGTTTTTTGGTCACGATATCTTCTATGCGCAGTGAGTGTGCTTCTTGATGAAAATAGTTCCTATCAATTCATCGAAGTTTTCTGGAAAATGGGTTTCGATGAGAAGTTCCAAGGATTCCAAACTAGACAGTCCAGGATCCATCCGGTTTAATTAAATATCTGGGACTGGTAGGATTGGAAGACAAAATCTTCCTAAGACGAGAGGTATCGGAGACTTCTTCCATTTTGTCGCAGAAGAATCTCCATGATTTCTTCTGTGCCTTCCTTAATTCTTTTTTGTATACTTTGAGGTTCTTTTTGTAGGAGTTCCACTCCTGAGCCTCTCTCGTACTTTTGGCTCTATCAAATGCGGCCCTACACGCCTTCTGGTAGGTCCCCAGTTCCTTGGACCACCATGTCGGTTTTTGCTTACCCCTGGGCTTAACTATTGGGCAAGCAGCGTTGAAGGACCGATTGCATGCATTTGTGAAAGTGTCCACTATACCGTTCAGTTCCTTCACTGTCGCTGGTGGCTCAGGGGTCTCTGGTAATAGTAGTCTGATAAGCGTTTCCCCATACTTGTTCCAGTTTGTCTTTCTGGGATTCTTGAAAGGTTTCCGGGTGGCAGGGGAAACGTTAAGACTAAATGTTATACAACGATGGTCAGAGAAGGAGTGTTCCTTCGCCACTCTCCATTTCCTGACCATAGGGTACAGTTTTTCTTTAGGTACAGCGTTTCTGAGGCAAGGTTACGTCTAGAACCTCATGCCGATTTTTAGTAATAAAAGTGGGTTCTTGCCCAATATTACACACCATGAGGTTCTTATTTAAAATGTAATCAAAAAGTAACTCACCTCTCTCATTGATATCAGTGCTTCCCCAGATTGCGTGGCGCGCATTTGCATCACATCCAAGGAGCACCCCAATCTTCTTCCTGTACGCTTCCGGGACCAGGTCCCCCAGGTTATCCGGCGGAACCTGTTTGTCCCGGTCCAAATAGGCTGAGACCAGCCAAATTATACTGCCACCAACCTCTATGCTGACCGCAATTACGTCACCATTG
This sequence comes from Tipula lateralis, assembly GCA_963932295.1. Taxonomy (NCBI): domain Eukaryota; kingdom Metazoa; phylum Arthropoda; class Insecta; order Diptera; family Tipulidae; genus Tipula; species Tipula lateralis. The sequence continues at coordinate 21,702,543 of OZ010738.1, read as the reverse complement.
CTGTATTGAGGAAGAAGGAACATATTTAAATTATTTTTTCCAAGAATTCAGGATCTGATATTCCCCGTATTTCTTGAGTATAATAAGTTATACCCCTTTGTGGCCTTAGACACAGATCCTGTTGGTGTTTATCCAAGGTTCTTGACTAAGGACCACGTCCTCTTCTGATCTAGTCAGTCTGAGGAGTAAGGCGGCCGACGCCGCCTTTGAATGGTGTAGGTTAATTTGTATTAAATTTTGCATAACCAAGTTGAGCCTACTTACCTATTTCACTCCCCACTACCGCAGGCTTATGTCCTTCGTTTCCATTGGAGTCACCGGTGTCTTCCGTCTCTCCCTCATGGAACTGGTTTCCCTGATGATTGCAGTCCTCCCGTCCTTTGGGTCCGACAGGTCTTCCTTGTCTGACACCAGGGACAGTCGGCTGCCCATCTCCTCTCCAAGTGCGGTCACCTCGAAGAGCTCCATTGGTTGGGATGTCTCTTCTCCAAGTGCAACTGCATCAGTTGTGGAGGGGCTGTCGTCCCGTGTTTCAGCCTCGTCTTTTTTGTATACTTTGAGATTCATAGACCCGAAACCGAAGTCGATTATTCCCTTAGACACCATCCTGGTCTCAACAAATACACAGCAAAATCTTCGCAGCGTAAATATTCGGGCTAGGCAACGACATGTAAGCATGACCGGGTAATCCCCTTGATTCTTTGGGTATGAATGTCATATGTCATCACCCATAATGCTGCGATGAAGAAACCCCTATCTGTTTTGCGTCTTTTGGCTTCAATTCATTAAGAACCCAAGTTCCTTGTTTTTGCATCAGTCCCAACGCAGGCAATCGCTTGAAAATCACTTGACGGGTAACTGGGAAACGAGATATTTTAACATTTGGCACGGATCCTCATTGAGCAATGCCGCCAATTCAGCGTCTTCGAAGCTTCTTGGCCTCCATTGATGCGCATGGGCGTTGTTATCAAAATCACTATCTTTGAAGCGATGGAACCATTACAGCGTGTTGTTACACTTAGAGTCACAGCAACTTTTTGACACAAAACTTTTTGACCAATTCACTAATGTATCAAAGCGTTTTGTTTACTATATGTCTAAGCTTGGTTCATGACGTTTTGGTTATGGCCCAATCGACTAGCACATACTACAGCAGTAAGTGCTGGTTGATTTCAAAAATATCAATTAGATTAATTAGAACAGATATGTATATGATATATATATATATATGTATATATATATATATATATATATATATATATATATATATATATATATATATATTTATATATATATATATATATATATATATATATATAAATAAATATATATTATATATATATATATATATATATATATATATATATATATATATATATATATATATAAATATATATAAATATATATATATATATATATATATATATATATATATATATATATATATATATATATATATATATATATATCTAATTAATCTAATTGATATTTTTGAAATTAAAATAATAAATGTTCGTGATCATTTATCGCACAGATATAAATAAATTTTAGCTGCTTGGAAACAAAATACAATATTTATAACATTTATGTATACCACATACTCGTAAATTCAATAAACACGACGACCATTCATTAAAAAAAGTTTAATCAATCAAAACTATTGACTCATTCAGACAAAACAAAAAATTGTAAGCTTCTGTTTATTTTCCACCTTGAAATTAGATTAAATATTTGACAAATTATGTCATATATGAACCAAATTCACATTTTGTTTTATTAATAAATAATTTTTTTTTGCTTCTAAAGTATCTCGATTAATCCACGCACCTTAAATTTTTTTTTATTAATTCAACATACGTATATCGTTTCATTCATAAATCGAATCTATAAACAACTATTTGTTCTTTGGTGTGCCTCGTCTTTCTGATTTCTCACAGTATTGTGGTCAAAGTGTGTGTGTGTGTGTGTGTATATGCACATGTGTGTGTGTGTAATAAATTAAATGGCGTTTTTGTTGTTGGTGCTCCATACGTAATTTATCCACTTTGTGTATTATTTTATACAATTTACCTTAACGTAATTGTGTCCTAAAAATCATCAAACAAAAATTTACCGATTGATGTTGTTCACTTTTTTTCATCCTTTAAGACGTTTTTTTTGTTTTTGTTTTGTGATGAGACATTATTTTTTTATTAGTTGGTGAGATGAAATTTTATCAGACGACCTGAAGAAATTTTTTTCCAAAGAACAACACAAAAATATACCTCTATTATACTTATATACATTGAGAACGACTTAAATTGATCACAGCGATAAGAATTACATGAAAAATACATTCAACAATCCAAAAATGGGTATTTAGTGTCGTTCGACGTTCACATATCCAAAAAAATATGTTCGAACCTCGATCTCTACAAAAAAAACGAAAAAAAGGATTTAATAAAATTTTATTCAAACGGTGCATATTATCCGAATATTCGGTGGCTGAACACCATCACGAACAACATAAGAAAAAAACTAAGAAATCTTTGATAAATTATTAATCAAACACGTACATTGTATAGAGATCATTAAAATAATAATTTTTATGATCATCATCATGATCGTAACAAAAAGTAAATCTAACGAATCGAAATAAGATCGATTGGGTATATGTCGGAGCTGTCAACACATTTCGATCTACCTTTCGTTGAAGACACACACACACACACACATAACAAGACAAAGATATTAAAATTTATTATATTGAGTCGCGATCTCTTGTTTAAATTAAATAAATTCTTTTGATCGACAAAAAAAAACCTAGATTGGTGATGATCATCAAACGATCAATTCACCGACACAGTATACACATATATAATTGTTGAAAGAGTTTGAAGGCCCCCGACTCGTTATAAGTTGGAACTCTTGACAAATTTTTGTGAGCGGATGTGGGATCAATTTCGTTTTGTTTTGCTTTTGCACGATCGAGATCACATTTATATAGGTTTGTAATGCTAAAAATATAACATTGTTTCATGTTCTGTGTGTGATTCTAAGAACGAACAAAACATTCTGAGATTTTATCGATCGACCATAATGTTGTGTGTGTTCTCGATGGCTTTTTCGTTTGATTCAATTTGAATTTAATGAATTGGTTCGTTGGAATTTCCTGAACAATAATACGGTGTTCGATTGTGTGATGATAAAAATTTGCGAATTGATTTAAAATCGTTGTTCCTATATATACCATATAAGAAGATTTGTTGCATCCGGTCTATAATAATATATAATATTATGTGTATGGGAATTTAGAATGCAATTTTGTCGGGTGAACACAATTTGTGAGAAGATCACGATTCAGTCGATCGTTTGTGATTTATTGATTTTTGTTTATAAAGACTATGTTGCGGTGTCGAGGTACGTTCGAGATAGTCTCTAATAATAAATTATTGTAACACCTTCTATAGTATCATCTTCCATTCACTTAGTCCAGAATAAAGATGGGACAGTCTGGACACCATGCAACGATTATTGAGGTCTTAAACTTTGAAGAATGCTTACTTTTCTCGAAAATTAACATGGTAACAGCTTGTCATGGGATGCCCAATTACCCGAAAACGTACATAAAGCGACAATTAACACACAATATAACTATAGAATGAATGAAGTGGTCAATGGCCAAAATTTTGTGTTCGTCTACATAGACGATGAGTTGAACGTGGCCACAAATAAACTAGCCAGATTATTGTCTCCTATTCGCACACTTGGCACATATAACTAAGAACAATAACAAAAAGTGCGTTTGCTAATATAACCATGCACCACCGAATTAGTATCTCCACCCAGATGCGCCGAACATTGCCGTAGGAGCAGTATCGCAATAATAAAATATAGAATTTTAACAGTCTTTAAGATTCCTTTCAAAGCAAATTATCGGGCTCGAAGCCCGATATGGGCAGGATGCCATCAGAAAAAGGGATTTTTCCCCATTTGATTACTCTTGGTGGTGTCAATCAACACATATATGACCCCCTGTGGGAGTACAGAATTCATGGGTCAACCCATCTTCCGTGTAAGTGATATAGATTGGCATGGTGCTATGCAATGTGCAGATGGTTCTACGTTAATCGGACCAATAGCCGTACGTCCTCGATTTGGCTAACCGTGAAAGAGTTGGAGGAGCATTGAGGCACAAAACTGATTGAAAAAATAGAAGTAGACAAACAGACAGACTTCATCGCTCAATTTACGACGGTCTCAACATATATATCAGGCAAGATCACAGACACTTTGTGATCTCGTTGATAGCATTGACAAGAATTTTTCTGGCGTCGAAAATACATCTAGCCAAGTCCTAAATTTAAACTGAAACAGAACATCCAATCTGATTTTAAATTATAATGTAAAACACGAATAGGTTCATCGGCCATTCGTTTCATTGTCTCAGAGGCAATTAGTTTTTAACGCACTACATAGTCTATCTGATCCAAGGACTTTGCTTCTGGTAAATTAATTGGTAGTTGCATGAAATGGTAAACAAATCAAGTGAAAAAACACACTAACACTCTAACAGGCCTTTTCGATCTTCCATAATCGGACATATTCAACATAGTTTACTTATCGTAGATTCACTCGTTGACCTGAGGCATATCTCAGTCGTGATAGAATTTTTTCGAGCAATACCTATCACGGCTTGAAATACCCGTTGAGATTAGAACCGATCATAACAGCCCACTTGAGTCGAAATTTTTCTCAGAGCTAATAAAATTCGTATCACTGCCTACCATCCACAGGCAAGTGGTATGATCGAAAGATTTCACAGGCAAATAACAGCGTCACTAAGCCCCGAGGAAATATCCACCATAGAGCTTCCTCTCATCTTGTTGAAAATACTAACAGTAGTTAAAGATGAACTGAAATACACCTCAGCAAAACTAGTATATGAGCAAGTATTCTAGCCTCCATGAGCTTTGTTCGTGACCAGTTTCCAGGATTCAACACCATATACGAGTACGCAAAATATTTTTTTTCTAGATCATCAGGTCATATCTCTACATTAAAGTTGTGATCAACAGTAGTTTGCTTGGATAAAAGTTAAAAAGTTTTTTCTAGGTGTCTCGCAAACAGATCGACCATTTTAATTAAATTGAAATTATTGGGATTTTAAGTACATTCCCTGATTTCCTTAAAGAGTATTCAGTGTCTGTTTGGCTCGAAAGTGAAGACGGATATGTGCTTATTATTTCATTTTCAACTAATCTGATGCAAGATGTCAGAATATTTTATTGGTTATCAAGCACGAAAGGGTACTATGAGGTTGTACTGGACAAATCATTAAAACACTACCAAATATAGCGATACGCAAACTTCTTCATATACTAAATGCGGTGTTTAGACTAAGAAACGTTACAAGGCAGTTGAAAGTGACAGATAATTATGATCTTCAAATCGATATCCTTCTTATATTCTAAACCATATCGAACATATTTGAAAAAGTGCTCCTGAAGAGAAATAAGCCTATATGTGGTCCTCGACCTTATTCCTCTATATGTTTGTTTCAGAGAATTCAGGGAATACTAAGTTCGTAGACTCATAGATATTATGGAATGCTCACTAGAAAATAGAAGGATATATTCCAGCGTTACAAACATTTTATCGAATTTGGCGTAAAGGATTAAAGTTCAAGCGATTCTCAAACAATATTATAAAACTCTTAAATCTTCCATAGCTGGTAGACATTTCCATGCTACATATGAAGAAGAAGATTCGAACTTAAAGAAATTTTCCGTAAGAGTACTGCTAACATACTGGGCGCAATCAAAGCACCAAGGCGGAAGAACACTTTTTGGGATTAAGACTAATAATTAAGTCTATGTCAAATATCCTAGCGTCGTTCTAGGTTATAAAATTTTTTGGAAGCATCACCTGGGTATTAAATTGCCAAAGCTATTGTATTTTTTGGTAACTCATATGTGGAATGTCTCCAAAAACTAATTGGTTTTACCAATGCTATACCTATGTCATTCGTTTTGTGGCCAGTATGCTCATAGCTAAATTAAAGTCATTATTTGTACTCAACCCTTTTGAGGTGGTTTATCTATCGAGATATATGTGAATCTCATTTGAATTACTCAATCTGCAATCTGAATCGTTAGCTTTCGTTTGAATTAGCTAGTTCTTAATTCAAGGTCCCAGTTATGGTATATATGGATCAAGACCCTCTATTGCGGTAGTCCATCGTGTCATTGACACTGTTTTATTCAATGTAACGATAAAACTATTATTTTTTTGACTGATTGTGAATTTGTGCAAAATCTAAACACAAATAAAGCTTGTAACTTTTCAAATTGTTACTATGAGGTTACACTATACATTTCCCATTCGAAACTCTTATAATTCAAAATGGTTCACTATACTTTTTTTGGACAATCTTTTGCATTGTTTAGCATTAATAAAGGAGTTTAAGTGGTTGGGACTGGCCAAACCAAAATCTCCTGTAAGCTTGGAGACTTGCCCATACACTAGGTTCTGCTATAGTGTGTACTTCAGTTCATTTTCGAATGCTGCTCGTATTTCCAACAAAAGGGGCAGCTCAGTGCTGGATAACATTTCCACAAGATTTACAATAAGTGAGCCTACCATTTGCCTGTGGATGTTAGGCAGTGGTACGAATTGCAACTAGCAAAGGCCTGGGGTAAGACAAGAATATTTCACTTAAATGGGCTGCCTTGATCGAATATGTTCTCATGAGATATTTCAAACCTTGATAAGTATTGACAAATGGTTAAGTATAATTAAAACTTTCTAAAGGTGAGTCAATGTACATCCATGTGAAAGTTTTCGAACCTCGATGATAAGAGATCGAAATAGCCTGGTTGAGTTTTAGTATTTCATTGTATGTACTTTTGTTCAGTACGCATGCTTGGGAATGGCTAATGAACCCCTGCATGCTTAAGAATATAATTTCAGAATATATATAATAGGATGGTAAATTCTAGTTAAAATTAATCGTGGGGCCCAACGCATTTTAAAATATTTCTCTCAGTTTCATAATCTGGTTCTTAAACCGTAGCTAAATCATTAAAATATAGCCTATCAACGTATTAGCAATACAAACAAGGCACCTGCGGCCACGTTGTGATAGCTTGATATGTCGAAAGATAGTAGTAAACTGAGCGATAAAGTTTAATTGTCGAGTCTGCCGTGGGCTCTTGTCACTCAGGTAGTTTATTGCCGTGCTATAAGAGGTTTTTGGTCTGTGAAGATCTTTTACAAAATTTCAGGAATATTTTCTGAAATTTTCAATTCTTACTGTTGAATATTTGAGAGAAAAAATTTTAAAGGTTGCTAACAACCGTTATTTAATTGTTGCCACACTTTTGTAGAGATACTAATTCTGGTGTAGCTCAGAAGATGGGCCGACATGGTTATGTTAGCAAGCTCACTTTTAATTTAAGCAAACGACAGTCGCTTATCAATCTTCTTTGTCTACTAACAACAATGTTACTATATAATGTGGGCACCTCCTTCTCGTGATATTAAAAGTCATGAAATTGTTAAAATAACTTTAAAAAAAACCTTGCACAGTGATATTTCAAGCAAATTTTGGTCAAATCAACACACTCATTGTTGTTTTTAGTCATCATCTTTGCAGTAATAATCTATACTATAGGCCGTTTATGGCTTAGAGGCCCTTACCGCGTCTCAACTATATAAACTGGTCTTACGAACCAGTTTTAACGATTGGTGTACATTGTAGGTGGTCAGTCCAACGAATGTTTTTACACACAAACGCGTTTTTATGTGATCCAGTTGCTTATTATCCTTAATTTTCAACTGAAGCCCTTATCGTTTTCAGTAAGCAGTTTAAGCTTTTTCAGAACGTACTTGCATATTATGACATAATTAACTGTTTGAACCTTGTGAACTTCGTGGCATTGAGTGCGAAATCTTTCTGGGTTCTAGCCTTAGTTTTATAACACTAACCGATTTTGGTAGTAGTAAACGGTAAAATATAACCTACAAATAACCTCTAACGTCGACTAATTCAGTCAGTAACTACATCAACAGATTCAACATATTATACCTTCAAGCATAAAAATATGAAAACATGACAGCCTTGTGGCAGTTAAACGTCTGGAAAGAACCAGGTCAATAGATCTAGTGAATGGAATTTAAAAAATTGTTTTCCATACCGATGGATCCTCTCACAAAAGTTTCGAATCATAATCTTGAGATGCAATTCAATTAATTTATTAAAATCTTACATGCAACCATAATTGTACCATAGTGAATCATCATAAAGAACAACGTATATATGGGGAAAGTATTTTAGCTCAATAAAACAATTTTAAATCAAACAAAAATAAATTAAATAAATAAACAAAATATTCAAACCGAAAAATTGACTATAAGAAACATTTCTTAACAAGCATGATTTATAAGCGTAACGTATGTTTTAAAATTAAAATAAATAAATAAAAAAACAAATACAAAGAACAACACAAAAATAAAAATTAAATTAACAAAACACCGAAAAAATAAAAATTAAGTAGCAAAAAATAAGATTGAAACGAATTAAATTAAATTAAATTAAAATTCAACATATATTTATAAGATGAGATGATGATGAAGATTTTTTTTTGTGGTGGTGTCGCTCGCTTTTTCGTATGTTCTTATAAACACATTTTTAAATCCTCTGATCCAAAATTATAAAAGAGGAAAATATAAATTTGAACGAAGTCAACAACCAAAAAAAAAAATTATTCTAATTACATTTTCATTCATAATCTTGTGTAGTGTAAGAAACGATTACAAATCTTAAATTATATTGAATCTAATTATGTATTATGTATAGGGTGTCACATTAACACTGTCGGTTTTGAACTTCCTGTTTCTAAATTGGAATTCGCAGGATAGTCACTTAGAAACACTGAATGGAGCAGTAAGGGCAAGCACCGCAAAGAGGGCAAGCATCTTTCTGCTAAATATAACATAAAACAGGGATATGATGAGTAGTATATGTCGAGAACCGCGCTATCCAGTCCCATTGATAGCAGAGAAAATTATTCTTTTGTTCTTTGAGAGACCAATTGGGAAAATCATTGGATATTTTAATTGACCATCAGCATCAGTTTTAGAAGCCAGGATAAATGAGAATCAGTTCCAGTTTTTACACTCAAGAAAACTCAATATAATTGTAAATATAAATAATTATCTATGACCTAAAGGCCGTAAACGGTCCCTACCGCGTCTCAACTGAGACCTTACGAACCATTTCAATGTATTGGTATGTGATCACCCCAATGAATGATTTTACACACAATCGCTTATTATGTCATCCGGTACATGTCAATTTTTAGTCAATGGCGAGAATCGAACTCGAGACCGCGGTGATGAGAAAATATCTTAACCATTAAGCTACAATCGGCGAATTGTATATATACGAACTCAATTTCATCCGGAAATCATAAAGAAGTTCGTATCTCAATTCACTTAAGGAGCTTAAAGTACATGTGAATAGGGATTGCAAATTTACCGAATTTTTCGTTTACCGGTAAATAATAAAAGTTCACTCGGTTCACCAATTTACCGGTCATTTGTCGGTAAATTAATAGTTTTCAATTTTTTTTAAAATTATTTTCTCCAAAGACTTTTTGGTAGCGAGCCGTTACTAAAATTGATTCCGAATTCTTGTAATTCGTTTTTTAGAATTTCGATCCACTTGTTTGAAGGCAAATTTCCATATAGCCGTGCGAGTACTAAATTCCAAAATTTTGTTTGACTATATGAATACTGATATTCATGTATAGGCGGTTTTCGATTGACCTCGTCGAGTGTGAGGCTAAAACTGTCACCATTTTTTATCTGGTTTGCAATTGGTTTACGAATTTCATCGCGAATTTTTTCTCCGTAAGCCATTACAATATTTTTTTATTGAATTTGAGGATTTTGGATCGGAATATCCTTTGGCGACTAGTAAATCATAAAAGGTACAAAATGTTACGAATGGGGACAACCTTTGGCTACTTTACTTGAAATTAAAGCCGGAGGTGAATCATTGTTAAACTGAAATTTATTGGTAAATATTTGATTTTTTTACCAACAACTCGGTAAAGATTTTTGGATGGTAAAACTGGTAAATCGATTTACCTTTTACCGATATTGCAAGCCCCACATGTGAATAATACACAGAGTTGAAATGACTTAATTGTATTTTTTTTTTACGTTTAGTTTCAATTGAGTGAAAGGCGGACTTTTAGATCTACCTAGCTCCTTGTAACTGTCAGAGCTCCTGCACCCAACGTGTGATCCTTCAAGTGAAGGTTAATAGCTGCCTTAAACTTGTGCATTTTATACTTCAACGGAAACTGAAAACCGGCCAACGAATTCCGTTTCTTAGATGTTTAAAAAATAAATTCGCGCTTTGCATCTTCAGTTCGAGGTTTCGGCAGCTTCACCTATTGATAAAACACTTTATTGGCAGGATGGTAGTGGTTCCTCATGTAGTGTAGAACTACATCGACAAGTGATATTTGTTAGAATGTGTTGAGTATATTCGCCCAAGTATAATGTGCTTATGAATTAAGTAATTATATTGACTGACTCACAGTTCGGGGTTATCACAAGCTCTTCTTGATTCTCTCTTATTGATAACTTTTAAAGACACAATAAAGTTCAGCCTACCCGTTTGAAAACCCTAATCTAGGATGATCTTCAATTCAAAGGCGTTTACTCCAATGCGTATCCTTCAAGTTAAAACAGTTATCCATTAATTATTATTTCATCGCATTTTCCTAGTACATAATAATTAATTGGCTACTGTTAGAACTGGAAAAACGAGGAATAGAAGTGGTTGAAAACGCAGATGGTTGGGGATGGTTATAGATATAGTTAGATACAACTAAGAAGGTGGTGTAAGATCCTTCTCAAACGTTAGAAAAAGTTGAAGACTGGTGTGAATAATCTATCCAAAACAAGGATTGTTAATAGTCTCTCTAAAATTGAGAGATGATATCAGTTAGGAAACCAACTTCAACAATATCCTAGAAAAAACCTAATTCTTATAGGCAGGGTAAGTTAAGCTCCTTTATTCATGTACCCATGCTAGAACGCTATATAGAAGAGACTGGTTTTGGACTTTTGGTAAGATATGTACTTATAATATACAAATTTAGTTCGCTGGCCACTCTTTGTGAATATAATTTACATATAATTTGTGGTAAGTATCAAACTCACGTGCCTTAAAAAAAAATAAACAAGGCGGAAAGTATTTCAGAATTCAATGCCAACTATGACCCACGATTCAACCGACAAAGACTTACACATTAGAAACACCCAATCGTGACTTTTGGGTACCACCGGGAATCGAACCCGAAACCCTGGGAATGAGAGAGCAATCATTCACTTTCTGTGTCACGAGAATGCCTTTATAACATATATTTTACCGAGAACATTTGTTTTCAGAATAAAGTATACACCACAACCAGTGCTAAACACAACTTCAACAGTACCTTTTTTTATTTTTATTTTTTTTGTGGTGGCTGCTATCGCACACTTAGACCAATTTTGATTCGTTGTGATACCACTCTATACGGCTATAGGTCCGAGTCTTTTCGTAGAACCATCTGCGAATTGCATAGCTCCATGTCAGGCCTATAGTACTGACACGGAAGATGGGTCGGCCCAAGGATTCTAAACACGACAGAGGATCCAGATATGTTCATTTTTCACCACCGATCGCACCGCCCAAACGATCGAAGGTGAAAAACCCATTTTGCATCCTGCCTCGAATCGGATTCGAACCCGGTACCTCCCGCTCCAACTGCCGCAGCTTTAACCACTGCTCCACCTGGGCGGTTTATAACAGTACCGTATATCTAACATGTCTTCTTGATTCAAGAGACCATGATTCAAGCACCTCAAACCTAGGGTAAGTAATTTTTTACCTGCTTTAGACCTTTAGAGCCTGTAGTTCTGTTAGTAATGACATGAATTACAGACTTCTTAATGAAAATTGTTGAAATGACCTGGCTGCATTCATAGTTGAAGTATAGAAACGTAGATGTGAGGTTCTAGTGATCTCTAATTCACTTATGGTTAGAAGCTATGAAGGGGTTTTTTGAAGCTATGCGATGCGGTGTAAACTCACACCACGTATGCTGGGGCAGCTTCAATATGAGTCCTATAAGTATTTCCCTCCTGGAATACATATATCTGCGTCTGACCTATATTCATCTTAAATGAAAGAAATTTACATCATCCAGGACGAAAATAATTGAGATAACTCTTGACTTACGAAGTCTAAGTGGAAAATTGCCATCTTGGTTGATTCTAAATGACATCACTCTCTCTGGACATCTTTTTCTCTGTAACCTGCGATAAATCTTAAATAAGGGAATTTAGCAACCTAAGAAACACTCTTTATAGACTCCATCTCAACCAGTCACTTACATCTTCAGTATGAAATTAGAAAGTGCAGAGGAATAGGAAGGATAGTTGACGAGCTAGAAGAAGCACTAATTAACTCCGATGAGATGAGCTGTACTCTTAGTTAGCCTTAAAGAACTGGGACACCATGGTGAACAAGGAAACTGGTACAACGTGAGATTGAAACTTCTATAAATGTTCACAAAGAAAGTACAACAAATTTATCCGAAGTGAAAAAACTTCGAAATGAAAATCTTTCTGGAAAGGAAGTGAATAGCATTACGAAAAGAGAGTTCTGTGGGGTAATATGAAGATCACTATTGGAACTCTAGAGAAACCTGATGGAACTCATACAGTATCATAAAAATCACGAAGCCCTAGAAATTTTAATGCTAATTCATTATCCCATTAGTAGAATTCTTATACTTAGAAGATGGAATCAAGATGGAATGACAAAAGATGGAATCCGATAGAGCATCGGTTTTTTCTCGAAAATTAGAACACCAGGGTCAGACGGGTTATTATTTGGGTGTCTTATAGGAGGGACTGGATATCTACCTATTCCACCTTGTATACTTATCTTCAGAGCCATTTGATTCTGGGATGCGTTCCGAGAATAGGAAGAAAAGTCAAGGTTGTTTTCATCCCAAAACTTTATACCAGAAACGTAAATCTGTGGAAAAGGCATTGCCTGAAGTCGATTGGATGGATTGAAAAATCACTTGACAATAAGGAATCTGCCTTGAGAGTGTTTCTGGACATCGAAGGTGCGTTTGAAACCGTATCTTTCAGTGGATCTGCTGCCTCTTACTTATTAATTTAAACCTTCTAGGTACTGCCAAATACGGAGAAAGGTGGGACGGCACATATCCGCCCTCATGCACAAATCTACTCACATGCACATATCTGCTCACATGCCCTCGGACACTATAGCCGTGTTTTAATGTTTGCTCTGGATAGCGCGAATATTAAAACACGGCAACTAATAGATCAATATGCTGTAGTTTGGCTGATGCTGGGTAACACAGGCTAAACCCTGAGGTGTAGCTATCCATCTCCCTTGGTAGGTGCGCTATTGTCATTCAGGCTGAAATTGCTGCAATTTGTGAGCAGCATCCTATGCAACAGACATGAATGGCAGCGATATCTGTATATCTTTTTACACCCATGCTACTCTAAAGGCGATTGTCTCTAATACATTTGGATACAGCTTCCACTTTTGTTGGATCTGAGCCCATTGGATCTGAGTGACATTATTAACTATATAAAGAGAGATATCAACTATCACTTTGGTAGATGGAACAACCTCGTCTCTTGTTGTCTATTCAAGATCTTCTTTGAAACGACAAATCAGCAAAAATTCCAGTCCTTCTTGAATTATGATATAGACACACTTTAAGGATCTTGTTGGGTATTCTCAGGGAACATTGTTCTCTCAATAATCACATGTTCAGAATTGCGGATAAACTCAAATTGCGAATACTTTTTCTATTCCTGTCCTTCATATTCTTTCGAGATTTAAAACTGTGAGTGAATACGTCTAGGAGGAAATAATGGGCGATTGCGCCTGAGTAACGGGGAAAAAAGATGACAAGCAACAATTATATACAACCTAACCTAATTATTTTTTCGAAGAGGAGCAGATGTAACTATTTATCGGATAATACTTGGGATGCTCCCAATGGTACACTCCTTAAGCTCATTTATATTCTTCGAATTAGAATCGTCGCATATCAATGTGTCAATAATCTCACTTCTGTATAATCTATTCAAAAATATAGTTGAAAGACTCATACCGCCTGGTATAATTTATGCACAATTCAAACCCGATTAACTATGCAACTCTATACATCCACCAGCCGTTAATACCAAAATAGTCAAAACACCGCATATAGTTGCCATATTATCTAACTACCATATATATGTACACAAACTAACAACAGAACAGCAACATATATGTTAACTCCAAAAGCACTCTCACCGCGCGTCGACTAAAATCTACTGTACGTACGTATGTACAAAGCACACAAATGCCGCGGAAAATTTAATATAACAAATTTTTTTTTTGTTGTACATTATTGTCGCATCATTATTATTACTATTATTATCATACTAATAATAATAACAATATTATTATTATTATTATTATCATTACTATTATTACTAACGTTGTAACATAATTTAATGTATGTATGAGGTAATCATATTGTGTTTTGAAACAATACAACATATATAATTTTTTTATTTTTAATTTAACGCATTTTGAGAATTACACGCGTGTTACTAATAAATTTTTTTATTGTTTCCAATAATGCGTTATTGTTACAGTTTATTGTGCGACAATTGTCATTTAGTACAATATATGTACGCTTACTAATTGGTGTGAGAGGATGTATACGCTGAAAGTAATCAATCCGCCAATATCGAGCTGATTCGATTGATATTGTACCGACAGTAGTTTTGTTGGGTGAGTGCGATATGAGACATGGATTTTAACGGAAGTTAAAATGTGCGTGTGCTTCCTAAATATATACGCTTTCGAGCTAATGAAGTACAATGACTAAGTGTTGAGACGTGATTCTATTTGATTTGAAGGGCACAATTCTAAGAATTTATAATAGTTTAGTTATTGATTGTTTCGATTTGACATATTGTTAGTGTATATATATATACTGTACCTCGTGTCTTGGACATCGCTCTTGAAGTTAAAAGTTATTGTAAATTATAAACCATAACGTCCTCTCTTTTTAATAATTTCATGAGACCCTATAAAACACTTGGAGTCGAAGGTAATCTTCATAGATTGTCTAGAGCTAATACATAAATTGTGTCGTCTGTAGCTGAACTACTCTGTAACTAAACCGGACCACTAATTAAGTGCTTACTCGTATTTAAAATGGTGATATAGGAATATTTACCATTAGTAGTCAAAGAGAGTCAAAGCCCGATGCTAAATATCGCTAGTTTCTCTCGTATATTTTACTGCCATCTATTTTGTGGCACAAGTACAGAAAACTCTTTTGTGTTTCGCTTTAAACATCCTGGAGCTTTTGTCGTTGCTCTAACCAAATTGTTATATAATTGGTATTTCAACAATTCTGAGTTCAGCACTGCGAAAATTTTGTTTTGTTTAACGCAGCAAAAATTAGCTATGCGCACCGTATTTAAAAATTTATATAGAAACAAAATCAAAAATACTTAATCCAGGGATCTCAGGCTCTATCCTGGTAAGTGATACCTGCTCGACAACTAGCGCCTGTGTTACAATGACAATCCAGCGTTGTTGAAGTAAAGGGACTGGGTATTAGACATGATGTTCTAGTGATCTCTACTTCCTTCCCATATGATTCGATATAAATCCTAGAGATCTTGAATGACGGCAGTAAACCTACCTTTTTGACATCCTCAATACAGGGAGTAATTGATATTATCTTTTGCTCACGGGATCTAAAAATATCAACTTGGGTTATAATAGATAACGATACTCTCTCGAACCATGTAAACATCTCCTTCTCTCTAAAAAGTTTTTGGATGCAATTCAGCAAAACTTTTCGGTCACTAAAAACCAGGATAAATCAGAAATTAGTTTTCTAAGTGGCTGCAACCGCACACTTAGACCGGTGATGATCCGTTGTGATTCCACAGGATCTTGGATGTACGGCTATAGGTCCGATTTAAGTAGAACAATCTGCGCATTGCACTCCATGTCAGCCTATAGTACTGACATGGTCGATGGAATGGCCTATAGATTCTAAACTCAACAGGGGGTCCAGATGTGTTAATTTATCATTAACACCGCACCGTTCAAACTATCGATGGTGAAAAATTCCTTTTTGCATTTTGCCCCGGATTGGGATTCGAACCCGGTACCTCTCGCTCCATTTTCCACAGCTTTAACCACTGCGTCACCTGAGCGGTGCTTGCGAATAAGGTAGCCACTTTTATTTCCACCGGTTTTATCATTTATTTAAGACCTTTGTATCGAACAGGTTGTCACTGCTTGTATTGATAAGAGGGTAAAACATTCTACATCAGTAAAGTTTCTGTGTGTATTTTCATGTAAGCTCTGAGGTAGGGAATTGTTTTTGATATACGGTAAAATGGTTCTGGTTAGTAAACACTAACAGGGAATAGTGAACCATTTTTAGGACAGAAAACAGGAACATTAGTGGCAGAAGGTGGAGCTTGATTTGTAGATTTGACATATATGCGAGGCTAGTGCTACCATCGCGATATTCCTTGTATTCGTTATGATACGGTTAACATGACAGTAGACTCACGTAAGTAAGCAGGAATTACAATGTATGATAAATCGTTGAAGATACGGGTCCAGATATGAGGACAATGGCTTCTGTTTATCTTATTTCATGGTTTGGTTGGTTAGAATCGATATACTATTTGGTTGGAAAGCTCTAAAGACTATATGGTTGGGACGAGTTCATAACGATCGGAACCTTAACTTAATATTAAAATATATCTGTTATAAATCGTTTTAATTCAGATGAAATGAGGCATTGATTAGCTACCTTTTTCAGGAGAAGGTAATGTACGGTTTGCGTGTGAGAGCAAACGGATTCATCACATTCAGCTACTAAGCTCAAGTAAAGCATAACCAATACTATCCAGGGCGGTAAAAATTTTGCAGCTTATGGCTCTTGAGCAATCAGTTTATGGACTACTGCGAAGCAATCCATTACAACTTTTGTTGGTAAATATGTTGATGAGGAATATAATCTATAGAACATTTTCCTGTTCTATAGATTATATTCCTCATCAATATTGGTGATATTGGAGTATACTCAACAGTTAACTAATTCAAATGATTCAATATCCAGTGATTATATCTGAAACCAATTCGGGGATTTATGACTATATGTTCGATTTGAGTAAATCTTCTGCATATGGAATTGCTTCATGTTAGCTTCCTGGTATAGGGATCCAGGGAGTTATAGTTGTGTTTATGTGCAACATAGCATTAGTTAGTATTCGGATGTTTTATAACTCTTTAAATCGAGATTCAAATCAAGTACCTTCTGTTTCAACTCTCACTGCTTTGAAACTTCCATAATAATAATTTATGACTTTAGCCTTTCAATGGCCCTTACCATATGCCTACTAAGAAACACAAACGTTTTAAGAGTCAATCGTCGATTGATTATAGCATGACGTATATGCAGTAATGACTAAAAGAGAAGCTGGTTCGAATTCAATCGTAGATCGTACAATAGTTTGTGTTGGCGTTCATTTTTTGAGGAATCACTTCGACGCATCAAATGGTAATGACAGTTGCGTTCTGCTTGTGAAGTAGTAACGAGGTGAGGAAAGAGGTAACACTGGATATCAAGCGAGTCATTACATATAAACTCAGCAAATGAATGAAATCCATAGTATGCACTATTACTATTGTAACATTGTTATTGTTACGTGGTTCTTAACTAAATGATTAGTATGCCTTCAGTTTTGAGTGTATATTCAAATCACATCATAATTTACTAACGCACTGTACTTACCGAGAAATAAATTTGTATGGATGGTCTACTGACGAAAAGCATCTTTTGACTGTATATGTATGATACGAGTAATAACATTGCAAATAGTATATAATTAATAAAATCGAGATCGTTTTCATTTGTACTTTGGCAACTCTTAATAAATATTGGCTATTCTTGAAAAATCTCGAAAAAGTTTACATTATCAGTTGTGACTTAACAGTGACAAATGGTACTCGTCCGAAATATAAACTCTACTTGTTTATATCGGATTTTTTTTATTTGGCAAGGTAAATATTCTACTTGTAACTTTGCATTTGGCTGCAATATTGTCTAACTTGTGTTTTCCTGAGTTTATAGAAACCCGTGCATGAAAGATCACATTATAAATTATAAATCACAAGGACAGGTGTAGTTAAAAATAAAACGTAAGTTACGCTTAAATTTATAAGAACCCCTTGAGATTACCGAGGATTGTAAATGCACGACCAAGACCTCTGTTACCAGGGTTTCCTACCAAAAATAGTCATAGCCTGCTAATTATAGGTAAATTAAACTGACGGCTGTGTACGGTGTTATAAGTGATTTTTGTTTTAGGTCACTAGCTTTTGAACTAAAGGTCGGTAATATTTCCAAACCCAAATTAGCAGCATTTTCAAGCTCTTGATGGATGTTGGAAACCCACTCCCCCAGACTGTTCCTAGCCAGACAACGTGATGCTCCACCAGCAACAATCCATTCTGTTAACGGAATCACCACGAGGATATAGGAAGGTATTTTTAGAATGTTAAGTCACATGGCTGATCGTTACACTATGAAGCATGAAAATATCTCAAAAACTATCCTGCACCACTATACAATGGATAAGATTCCATCTGATTGTAGATAAGCAGTGCTAATTGCAGTATCGGATAAGTTCTTAATCGGCCAAGTTTAACCAATGAGATTAAAGTGTTTTAAGTGCCATAATGAAAAAGTGTGTCATAGCTATCAGTAGCAGCAGTTTAACCAATGAGATTAAAGTGTTTAAAGTGTCATAATGAAAAAGTGTGTCATAGCTATCAGTAGCAGCTATAATTTACTGAGACTATTAATAAACTAAGTTTGACTAATCTCTGGTCTTTAAGATTTTAATTTGTTTCTGTGCCGTCAATATTTCGGATACGAACCGTATCAGAGTGGTCACAATATCATTATTTGTGAGACCAATAACGATCAGTGCTTTTCGATGTCTGACATCAATAATATATACAAATATCCTTATCACATATTTCATCCTGCCTGTATTTGATGACATTATTAGAAACCTGAAATACACGGATCATCGTAGGCTCATTCGGTGTCGTTCATATTGTCATCACCATTCTCAATTACACGTTTAGTTCCTTGAAAAACATTTAAAATCCTTCTTTGAATTACATGAAGTTTGTTGTTCGGTTATCCAGGTTATACAAAATTCCTAATTGAGTATTAGTTTGATAAGTACTAAAAAGGAGATGGTTCAAGCCTCTACATATGTACGATAAATTTATGAAAGTTGCAGATGACCGATTTAGTTAGTATACAAGGAGTGTGTTCTTTGAAATGATACACTGCAGGTTGCTAATTACTAGATGCTACCTAGACGCAACTTCTGACACTCTATACCTAGATAATCCCTGAGTAATCCCCAATTACATTTGGTCTATATAACTTATACACTTATAGTTTTTTTTTTCAGCGCTATCATCCTTATAATTATGAGCCTCTCGCGTGAGTTGTGCCATGTCGTGTGTCATTGTGAGTCGACTATAAGCAGGAGTTTTGTGTAAAACTAGAACAGGTTATACAAGAAATATAGATCAGAAGAGCTATAACCCATAGCTTAGATGTAGTCCGAAGGAGTTTTTATTTTATTAAAGTGAATGCCTTATTATCCAAAACACGTATAACATGACACTTCATCCGGTATAGAGAACTAAAATAGAGGTTTTAACAAGCTCTAGCAAATATACACCCTTCTGTCTAACATTCGAACAATTTGTGTTGAGGTTTACACTCAGATTCATAATTGCTTGCTAAAATGGGCATCTCTGGCGAAATGTTAATCAGTAGTCTTGGAATCATATCAAAAAGAACTTGAGTAGGCGATGTTTTAGAAAAAATCGTTTTACATGGTAGATAAGATAAATATTAAAAAGGAGATCACAGAGTAGTAAAGAAGAGCGAGACTTTTCGAGGTGCAGAAAAGTTGGCTGTGGTATGGTAAAAGCGGTGAACAAATGTTAGTTTAATATAAAAAATGTAATAGCCCATTTATTTTAGGAAATATATTACTACCAGAGGTTATACGATCCAGCTAAGAACAGCGTCCTGAAACAGTATATTATTTTGTGGATATACTGTCGAAATTGTACAAGAAGCTCTACTTCAATATTAGTGTGGCGTTAAATTTGCGGAATCAATTACAATTTATATATATTTTGTTCTATCATCAGCTTACCTCAGCTATCAAACTATTTCAGACTAAACGATGTGTAATAAGTCTGAAACTACTCTATTGTTAAATAGTTCCTTTGTCTATATAAATTGATAAATTTCCTTGTATGCACTTCCTTTCATGCAATCATTCAGAGCTGTGCAGTTCCTTAGGATATCGTAATCTGCTCTACTCCTGCTATATTTGGTATCGTGGGAGTACTGCACTTAAGCATTCAAATACCTCTTTCACTATAATACGGGCTCTTTCAATCACTTTGATATTTTTACGTGATGGAATCAATCGAATAATTAAGTCGACATGAACATATTATCCACAAACACATTGCTGACTCAACTTCCTCCATTACTTTACATTAAAATGTTACTCTGTGAGCCAGTCAATATAATTATTTTCGCCCTCCTCTCATTCGTACCCATCTTAATACCTTCGAAAATAAATTTCTAACATTCGTTCTTTTAAAATATATTCCATATTGACCTTTCACACTCTCAAATATCCGTAAAATCATAATTTCATTTATTACCTTGTAAATGTCCTTCAATTTCATACACAAAGTAAGATTGTTAGGATATAGGTTCGGATCGTGTTTCCGATGTTCAAATATCAATATTCCCAGATATACCTTTTGATCAAAACGTTTCTAAATCTATATTGTCCCCTTCAAAGTAATCACCATCGACTACAACACACTTATGCCAGTACTTGATCCAATCCTCGAAACAATTTTTATCATCGGTTTTCGGTATATCCATCAATGCTTCCGGCGATTTTCCATTATTTCCTCTGGGCTGCTGAATCACGTTCCCCGTAATGGTTTTTTACAGTCACAGGAAGCCAAATTAAATGAATTCGGTGGCTGTTGGATGGTATTGGTTGGCGACAAAATTCATTTTGTTTTCTGCCCACAATTCTGGCCTCTTGCGGCGAATTGCTTCAAGCATTCGTCTCATAACGCCCAAATAATACTCTTTGTTTACGGTCTGGCCGTCTGGCAAAAATTCTTGATGCACTACACCGTTGTAATCCATATGAAAACCGTAAGTATTGTCTTCTTTTTTTGACTGAAAACGATGTGGTTTTTTTGGTCTCGGATCATTTGGTGAACGCCATTTGCTTACCTGATGTCTGGATTGCGTGTCGTACTTATGAACCCACGTCTCGTCTCCAGTAATGAAAATTGAAGTCTTTTGGCACCAACTTTGCTTCTTCACGACGGAAATCCAAATCATTAATCAAAATGTCTTTGACGGGTCCATAGGCAATATTCAAAATCAAGTCCTCCGCTATCGTTAGTTTGCGGTTATTGACCAACATTTCTTTTACTTTATCAATGTTTACGATCACTTTTAAACCGCTCGTGCCACTGGTAAGCGACCGGTTTTTATACAATCCGGTTTTTAACCAAATTCTAATATAACATCGTTGTTACAAATTTAAATCCATTTCTAAAATTGTAAATCGCCAACACACAGAGATAGATGTACGTTTACAACAAGGGAATATCAACCACAGATGTACCAACTTAACAAACAAACAGTTTCTCAGGGTACTTTTTGATATAGTTGTTACAACAACACGAGATAACAATGTATCGGGGACAGCGCATCCCCTTGTCGAACACCAGAAGTAATTGCTAAAGTTTTCGATAGCCTGTTCTCCGCTTTGACACAGCATTGTGACTGCGTTACTGTCATTTTCCACAGATGTTTGTATTTGTTTGGTATTCCTAGATATTCAAGATCAAACCATAGCCTCTCGCGACTGACCGATTTGGGCCAGACCCTTCTCGGTAAGGTCACCAATCATTTCCTCCACCAGAGTAGTACCTCTTCTCAAAATAATATACGACAGTAATTTGTATGCTGTACAAAGGAGAGCTATACCACAAAAAATCTCGCATTTCAAGCGATCGCCGTTTTTGAATATCGGGTATAACGCGGCCCCTTTCCATTCTTCTGGCAACACACTGTGTACCAACAAAAACTTTATAAAATTTTCTAAATTATTTAGCCGCATCCAAATATGGTCGATATTCATCCATCGTATATAGCGATGCCAAAAACTGCATTTGACCTGTACAAATCAAAACATTCTATAAATCAATCAATCGCCAACAAAAGTCGAGTGAGCGAAATACATATCCAAACCAAAAAAAAATGTATTTTCCATGATACTCGCGTACATAATAAATCTTTTATGAAATCTGATAAAAATAAAAAATTTATTTATAATTTTTGAATAAAAAATATAAAAGTCTAAAAACACTAAAAATTTGGCGCCTTTTAGTTGAATGGTTCACCATTTTTTTTTATTATGTACATTATTCGCGGTGGCCACTAAAATTCTTCTCTTGTTCAATTCAGTATTCGGTTTCGGTCTGTGTGTCGTTCTCCAAAATATCCAATTCAATTTAAATTATATTCAATTGAATATAAAATATTTAATACACTTTAACTCGATTGCACGCTGATGCTGGTTGTTGTTGGCATCGCATCGCGATAGATGTTTGGATGCTGTGGAACAAAACACCAAACGAATAATTTTTTTTTTTGTTCGAATTACGTTTGATGATGATCAATGATGCATTCATTGTATTCCACCAAGACTCGGATATACAATTCCAAATGGGGGACACAAAAAAATAAAAAATTGTCGTCGAATTTCATTGTTGTAATATACAATTTTTTTTGTGTGCTTTTAATTGAAAGTTTAGCGAAAAAGTGCAATTCCATTGTTTTATAAAGAGCGATTGACTGGAACAAGTATAAAAATATGGCGCCTCGATAATTTTTGGCGTTTTATTTGTTGCAAACGAATTCAACTACAAAAACAAACAAAGATGAACAAAAAGACGAACAGAATGGATTCCTTTAAGATATGTATATGATAGTATAATACTAATGATAATGATGATGATGATGATGAAATGGGAGGCATTCAAAGAGAGATTCGTATCAAGTTTTATTCTGTTTCATTCTTAATTTTGACGAAACAATTCAATGTAGTTTGTGTGACTTGACTTAATCGATCTTTTGATCGATTATACAGTTTTTGTTTTATAAATGTATGTATTCGGTCTATATAAGACGCAAGCACCAAGAAGTAAACAAAGTACAAAACAGAAAATACAAATATGGTTGCTCTATATGATGTGATCATACCAATATATAGTCTCCACCCATTTTTGGGGTCACAATAATATGATTTTCTGCTTGAATATATTACCGAAGCTACTTGGGTACTGGAGGCTTGCCACTTGTCAACTTTATTATATCACTGGGTTTATTGAATAAGCTCCAATGAAAATTGCTGTGTTTTACATTAATGACCCAAATGTAAGGTAGAAAAGCTCACACATATTTGGTCAAAAATATTAGCTCAATTGAAACTGTTTGATCCAAATCAATGCACCATCGCTCAACTTCGAAGAATGCAACAGGATAGAAGCAATCGGTACCAACGCGGTTGAAAGATATGCTTAGTTCTTGGTGGTTTCCGGACTTAACACCTTCAGTGTCAGCATTCTCAAGAGTTCGACCGCCAGAACTAGAGTGTACATTTACATAGTTTCCTATAACTGATGCCATCACTCTACCACCTTCGAGGAGTTTACATGCTTTATAATTTGGTAAGGAATAAATAAGTTTCTCTGATAGTGGGTTGTGATGCTAATGCACATCACTGTCTATGGGGGAGTACGAAAGTTACAGCAGTAGTTATGCTCTGCTAAACTATTCGTCTGAGTGGGATATCTCAATGTCGGATGCAAGTCTACTTTTGTTAACTCTGCTCGCAAGGAGGTGATTACCATTCGTTTTAGTTCCATGTCGACAACAGGTACATTTTGTTTAATTTTAACCCTAAAAAAATGCCGCTTAAATATTATCGTAACCTTACGTAGGGGAACATTTTCTCTTGAGCCTGTCAACTTACTCGAAGATTCATTCGTTTGTGCACATAGAGCTTCAGATTCTGCACTCTTAAAAGCAATCACAGACGCATTTGAGTAGACTTATCACTAACCGTAAAATTCGGAACACACCGTTTTAGAATTCTGCTCTAAAAACTACCAGAAGGCTGAAGAATAAGGTCGCAAGATCGAATCTACAGCAGTCTGATTGGGATATGTTTAACAAATCTATTCAAAAGGTTTATAAAAAGAATAAAGAGCATCACAGGAATCTCCCAGATTAATCTTCTGTAAGCAAATTAATAGTTTACCTGCTGTAGTAACTTAATAAGTCACCGCCTAGATGGCGCAGTGGATAAAGCTGCGGCAGTTGGAGCGGGAGGCACCGGGTTCGAATCCCGATAGGGACAAAACGCAAAAGGGATTTTTCACCATACGATAACGATCGGTGGTGTGAATGAACACATCTATGACCTCCTGTTGGAGTGCAGAATTCATGGGTTAACCCACCTTCCATGTCAGTACTATAGGCTATCATGGAGCTATGCAGTAGATGGTTCTGCGTAAATCGGACCTATAGCCGTACGTCCTCGATTTGGCTGTAATGGCGTAAGGTCAGGACGTAACTAAGCGAACCGCGAAAGAGTTGGAAGTGCCCCAAGCCCCAAAACGGATTGCAGAAATATAAACAAACAAAAAAAGACTTAATAAGTCGTTGAGCAGAAATAATACATGTAGACTTGATTCAGTTCGTCTAACCAATGACAAGCTTACTTCTTCTAAAACGGCAGCGATGACTTTCTTCTCACTACTCATTTTTCAGACTGTACCATTGCAACCGACAAACTGGTGTAGTCACTAACGATCTGGTAGTTATTTCCTATAATAGAACGAACTTGCAAATTAATTAATTATGAGTACCTGCGTCTGTCGGTCCTAATGGTATATTACAGTATACATATCCTCTCCTTAAGGAACATTGACTGATCCAGATATTCGCTATTAAAGTAATTTTTATTCCAAAATGCTTACTTGACATTGGTTGAGGGTGTGTTTATTTCTGTCATGGTTTCCAAAGGATCCTCCCAGGGAGTATGCTTTCACTGCTGTTGTGGCTTCCGGTCATTGAAGAACTTCGTGGTATTTGTCATTAATGAGTCTGGTTCTCAATGTAGAAGTTCTCTCATAAAGAAGCTCTTCTTAATATAGTGGTTGATTTATATATTTAGAAGGCATTGGAACACTGCAGCTTTTTCAATACCATTTTTTTCGGATGTAAGATTATTAGATAACTTTGGTGTTTTTCTGGATAACTTTTTTGAATTTATCATATGGCTCTCAAACTTCGAAAAGTCACTCCTACGTTATGGAATGCCGAAGAGTTTTTAGTTATTCTTGGGGATTTTCTCCCAAAATGCTATCCACTAATTCTAGCTCATTTATCTGTTGTTTAGTGGCGATTAAAGTATAATCTTCAATTTCAAAACTTATCACTTGTTGGGTTATAACTGGAGCTATATCTTTAACTCCTCACCTAGCCATGGAGGTGAGGAGTTAAAGATATTCTCTCCCTATCTCAGTTACGATCCTTCTTCCTCGATACAGCTTTTTTGTCTGCCTTTTATTTGAGGAGTGCTGGTTCATGGAAGGTTTTCGGCACTACTTCAGGCCAGAACCCAATTTTTAATAAATCTTAATGTTTTTTGTCACAAATTGTCAAGGTTTCTGATATAGGACTCTGCCTGTTTTTAACTGACACAAATTAGTGTTTTATCCATCCAGAGATATATGGTTCTCACCAGACTCAGTCAATCAGTTATCCGAACAAGAACTCCTTAAAAATTCCTCTAAACAGCTTAAATTTAGGAAAGTATAGTAAGACATTTTTGAACCTTCGTGGTTGCAAATTTTTGTTTAACTATGCTTTACATAGTTAAACAAAAATTTAAAACCTTGTGCTATTTAATCTAAGCCTAACAGTCCGCTATACGCCTTGTTGTTATAAAGTAAAATCCCCTGTCAAAGGACCACTTGAGAATATTGGTTCTTTACTTGCTGCTCATGACCGTTTTATAAGTCATCTTAATCTAATGGGGCTTGCCAGTGATGCCGTATGTGACGAATGTCTTGAGGATGGTAGTTGATAGCTTATAATTCATCAATAACTGCCCGGCTTTCTCATCAGATCGCTTGAATTCAATTCCAGCAATATTCCCAAAATTTACTGTCTTCTCTGACCCGGTTCAAACTGTCCCTGGAATGCTAAGAGATTTATACGTTTAGATGAGGTTATAGGCTCTTTGTGGGCAACTTGGAGGAACTGTCTTTTCAAGCTTTATAGATGGAATACTGAACGGATGTACTTATCGTAGAAGATGCAATGAAACTAATGAATGATTAAATTGATTTGTAAAATCGTTGGATTTTGACATTCCAGAAATTTGTTTCTTCCAGAATGACTATACTGGAATGTTGGCTCCTTCAGCGATTAAAACCAAAATATCTAAATATATAAATTCAAGGTGACCCCAATTATTATTTGTGCAGTGGTTTTCCTGAGATAATGAGTTGTATAAGTCATAACTATAGGATTAAGATAGGATTGAGGATATATTGTGCGTGCACTTTTCTGGCTATCGCATTGTGCGAGGTTGAGTATGTCTCTATTACAGTCTTGGCTTCTAAACGATGCCCAAAGACACCAATTAATATTTGTGCCGTCATTTTGCTGAGATAATCAGACGTCAGTTATGGTGTGTTCCATTCACCTTGGTTAAATTATTCCAGACCCATTATAGCTGAATGTTAAAATAAATCATCAAAGATGCTAAAACTATATTTTTGCAATTAACCACGAACAGCTAGTAAATTTATCGCGTGAAAGCGGTTTTATGGTCACTTTCGATTCAAACCATTTAAATTTTGAAGATCTTCATTCGTCATAAAGTACCCTTTTTAGATTCACATGCACTTGTTGTTAAGAGAGTTCGCTTAAACGAAATTGATGACCAATTATAGAATATTTGTTATGACCCTCACGGTTTGTAATCGGTTTATTGACGATTAAGTCGTGGGTCAAAATTAAACGACCAGAGTTTAGTCAAACTTAAGTTTATTTCACGTAATAAAATGTTAAATATTAGCCGCTTAATACTGGTGGGGGTTATGACGCAAGTCTTCACTTCACATCTTAAACACCTTAACACTTCACTGGTTAACAAAATACTTGTCCGATACGGCGATTTGACACTACTTATATACAAATCTGTGTGATTCTCGATCTTTCTATTCTATTCGCCTTGCTACTCTACAAGAGAGGGTGTTCGTCCACCTGTCGTTCGCTTAGGCTACTGCCTACTTTTTATGCACAGTCTTGAGTGCCCTAATACATCTTCCCAACTATGCCTTTTTCGGTAGCAGTTAGAGAGTTGTACCATGCCTCGCTATTTCGTCCGCCCTGCAGTTTCCCTTGACATCCGAGTGGCCCTATCTTCTAAATAGAGACCGAGTCCATCGACTTGATTACCACCTATCATTCGAGGATACCACATTATGTCTTAAGCAGTTCAGGAGCTCCTCAATGGATATCACCTCTGTCTGGCACACGCTGCAGTGATCAGGGAAACGAACTGCTACATCTATTTCTAATTTATCACAGAAAACTCCAGCTCCTACTTTACCATCCGTAAAGAACTGGAATCCTTCTGTTTCTGCAACCGTCTCGCTCCTTTAAGATTCCCTTGAAGGGCAGGAAGTTTGGAACTTTTTCTAGAAGCACATAAAGTCGGTGTGACGAAGTCTAGATTCTTGAGTTCCTTCCTTAGCGACCTTATTACCGTCGATTGTCCTGTCTCAAGACATTTCCACTGAGATACGGTTGATAGTCGAGTTACCGGATTCGTCGCCATCTGCTTACCATAAATATCAACGAGGAGAAGGTGAAACATGCCTTGGAGGTCAGGCTCGTGTTGGTGTTCTCCTAAGCGACCTTATAAGCATGCATCAAGAGCAAGCCACCACACACACCCCATACATAAGTACAGGTCTTACTACGTAAATGAATAGCCAGTGTATCAGCTTCGGCTAGTTTCTTGCCATTTAATAGAGGTGGATCCATTACCGGGTTTATATATTTCCTATAGTAAATAGTTCCAGTTCAGTTTTGGACGAGTTTATTGCCAGTCCACATCTGATGGTCCAACTTGTAATGATTTGGACGGCATTTTGGAGCAGCTCCTTCATCGTGTTTAAATATTTACCAGAGATAGCTATCGCTACATGATCTGCATAAGCAATCACTCCGAACCCCTCTCTCCAGCTCTAACAGCAACCCATTGATCACTATGTTCCAGAGGAGAGGAGACGGGACACCTCCCTGCGGGGTTCCCTTAGCCACCCGCCTCCTGATTGTGGAGTTTTCCAGCTCCAAGTTAAGCCCGCCCCTAGGAATTGCCTCCATCTTTACATTGTTAAAGGCGTCCTCAAAATCATGGAACGCCACCATAGAAAATTCTTGTGAGAGTATAGATTTCCCTTTACAGTCAGCATGCTGAGTCTGGGCCCAGTCACTATAGGCTTTATTTTTACAACTGGTTGCTGTTTTCATGTTAGTACATCGTTTGTAATAGTTTTAGGGTTACACTATATATCTGTCTGTCTGTTTTTGTCTTTGCAATCTGTTTGGGGCTCAAGCTCAAGGACGTACGTCTATCGGTGAGATTGAAGTAAAACCATCTACACATTGCCTAGCTCCATGCCAGCTTGAATTCTGCACTAAAATGTGGGCCATATTTTGCATCCTACCCCGGAACCTTCCACTCATGTTGCCGCAGCTTTAACCACGGCGTCATTTGTTGTATTTACTGATAAACTCGGTGTGGTTGTTTGAAATACGAGATTAGAAATTCGATTTTGGCGGATACGGTTTTAAACCGATCTGGTATTTGAATGAGTATAAGGAGTTAGCTCATGATGCAACCGATATGTTTAAACCATTAATCTTATTTTTATAAGATATATAAAACTATAACTCAACAAATTCCAAAATTTATGCGCATTTCACCTCGAGTAATATCATCACTAACCCAATTAATAAATAAAGATCAACTAAATAATCATTACGTTACTCATCGCGACACTAAATAAAACCGTCAAGAATTCCAAAAAACTAAATAAATAAAACATAAAAAATAGATTTTCCGTCGTTTGTCGTCTTAAATCTTGCGCTTCAATTCATCTTAATTTATTCGTGTTTATTTTTGTTTTTCGTCTTTCTCTAAATAATTATAATTTTCCGTATAATTAAAGAAATAAGTATCATCGTCATCTTCTGGTTCTTCTTCTTCTTAACACACATATAACAACATAATTGTGTGTATTTACAAATCATCTGGAAAAAAAATGGAAATTAAACCGACAGCAAATGTGCGCACAAGTATTTTCGTTGAATGAAAATTTATTATCTAGTCGTATGTACTTTGAACCTGTATAAAACGGAAATTATAAATAAAATTTTATTTTACACTTCGAAATATTTTTCATGAAAATGATTGATTACAAATGAAGCAGGGGATGTGTATGTAATCTGTATGTATCGTTTTGGCATTGTTTTAACGTTGTTGCCTTAAATTATTTCGTGTTTTGTTACAATTTTTAAAATAGAATTCTTCGTCTTGCACAGTGTCGGGTACACTATCTGCGCGTACTTAACCAGAATATATACACTTGTTCAGTGTTGAGACTAAATACAGTCCTGGCCCATTCGAGGTATAAGAAAATATGTAACAACTAGATGTATTGTGTAGTTTGGCTGCCAAAATATTTTGTCAGTTTGGTTGTTGGTTTTTCTTTCGATCTTCTTGCAAATTAAAATTAAGATTGACATATCGCCATGATTGTAAAATTTGACATCAACTTGTCAAATTAGATGAAAATTGATTTATTTATATGTTTTCGTGCATATATTGGTTGATCAAAGAAAATTAATTACAACAACGTATTGAAAAACCAAAATGAAATACTTGAATGTTTTCAAATCGAGTAGAACAATCGTAACAACACAACTACCTTTCACCATTGTAATTATTTGTTGGCAATAAAATAGTGTAAACTACATGTTTTTGTTGTTGTATTACAACACTAGAAATTATATTTTTGTACACTACGAGTGTATATATATATATGTATATATGTACACGAGTGAGTGCATACGACATAGAAATGAAAATTCCAACCTAAAAAAAAAAAATTTTCATGTTCATCCGAATGTACTGACAAATGTTTTTCATGTAATTTTCATTTAATTTTGTGTTGTTGCAGATTTTTCGAGTTAATTTTAGTATTTTGGTTTATTTGCTAAATGTTTTTTTTAATTTTTATTTTGGAAAATGTTCGAATGATGCGACAAATGAATGTTAATTTAATTTGATAATAAATGAGAGGAAATGATGATTAAGTTGTCAAGCGATTTCTTTACGATGCAACAAAGTGGCATTTTTTTGTTGCACTTAACGTCGGCTTGAGGTTAAGAATGGCAAAACATGTTGGTTTGTTTGTGGTATATATAATAAATAGTCATGTTTGGGTGATCAATCAATGTATATACATGTTTATGTGATTTGGATATTGCTTGTTACAAACAAACCGCAACTTCTGCAAATAGTTTATGATACGTACTAATGTATGCTACCCTAATGTCCGTATATTTTTGGGCCATGTTGATGAATGATTTATAGTTCCTGGAATCGATTTTATAGAAATAAATACCATTGCTCAGTGGTTGGAAAGAGCTTCTATTTGCGACTAGCTAATGGTTAGGCAAAATCTTAATGTGTTATCAGTATAGCATACCGCGAAAAGATGAAAAAGTGCTAATTATTTCCTAAGTCGATAGATTTTAGAGCTTTTGGTACTTAGTAAAGCATCGTTTATAATATTCCCTTCAGATACAACCTATGAAAAAAGATCCCAGTATTATACTGATTTTCGCAACATTTTCCATTTGAACATACCCACATTCATATTAACTCCATATGGATTGGTGCCTATATATGAAGTCGGGTTAAATTAAAGTTTGATTATAGATTGGGCTAACATGTCTTCAAAGATTAATGATTCAAAATGAAATGTTTTTTAGTTTCAATTCGTGTTAGCTGTTCGTCGATATCTTTGAATATATCTCTATAAAACGATCGGATCAGTCAACCAAGTTCGTTACTGTATCATTACCGAATTTAACGAAATGGAATTTCTATTTATATATTTTTTCGGTACCAGCTTCAGCTTCAGGCAACTATTCCTAACGCACTAAGACGTTATACAAGACTAGGTAATGGTTCTATATATTGGTCATCATTCGACTATGCAGGTGTTTTTATAATTCTTTACTGATTTTCTAGTCAACTTTACTGATTTTCTAGTTAAGCTATATAGTCTAACTGGTTATGTTAAATTGGTTAAAGTAATTAAATTAAATTGTTCAAACCAGTTGTCATCCATTAAAAAAGCAAGTGAAGACCACGAGAAACTAAAATTTATGCCTAAGATTTATAAGATTTATAAGATTTCTTGCTTGAATCACTGAAGGTGATTTAATGAGACAAACTTGGTTGAAGAAATTTTATAATCTCCAAATATAGAGGGTGCAACTTCCAGATATTTATAAATAATTTCTAAAATACCTGAGAAGTATTAGAGTGAAGTATCTGACACATTGACCAACCATGTCAACAGCCAAAAGTCATAAAAAACATTTTTAGTATATTCTACTGACTCGTTCTTGATGTGGAAAGCAATACTACCATTCAAACTCTTTAAGTCGCTCTAATTCAAAACTAGTATACACAAAAATGTATATGTGAACTGGACAGCTAATAGAAGGTAGTTCTAGAGATGGATATAAGAAGATCTAACTAAGACTAAAAAATAATGATGGTGAATTTGGATCGACTTATCGTCCTCTAGGATACAATTGTTGCTTTTAACACCAACTCAACATCAATGTGTGCTTTGCAAGCTGTATTTAACAGCGGTCTCTGTAATATACTTACTTAGTAAAGCTCCCATGACGAGTGAAATGTTTGATTTGGGTGGTGTTTTGGTCATAAATGATCGAAAATCCGTTTTGCACTCAACAGCAGTTGTTGAACACCGTTACGCCATTCGGTTGGTTTAAAACTACTCCATTCAATTGCATACTTTCAAAGCACATGGAACGATTATCAAAAAAAAATAATTAACATCCGTACAGTAGATACCTTTTTTCTAATGAAAAGCCAATTTAACTTGTCAATTATGATTCCAATTCTTTTATTTTATGTCCTACGTCATTCAGGCTTTATTGGCCCATTGTGAAATCTCTTTGACATGTGGCTATAGATCCGATTTACGTGGATCCATCTGCAGATTGCATAGATCCATGTCAGCCTACATAAGTACTGACATGGAAGATATTTCGGCCCATGGATTCTAAACTCAACAAGGGTCACAGATGCGTTCATTCTCACAACTGATCATAATAAGATGGTGAAAAATCCCTTTTGCATCCCCTATCGGGATTCAAACCCGGTAAGAGATGACAAAGTGCTGGATGACTTCAAAATAGGCAGCAAATTTGCTAGGTATTAAGCAATTTTAGATGAATGATCCGTATCCTAGTCGATAGATTTCAGACCTTCTGGTACTCTGTAATGTGGTATTTAAGCTATTGGTCCACATTCCCTTAAGATAAAGCCGATGATAATAAAGCTCAGTGTTATACTTATTTTCGGAACATTTAATATTTCTGCATAACTACATGAGGTCCCATATATGGATTGGTGTCTAAACCGACAAAATATATGTATTCGGGTTTATTTAAAGCCTGAATCAAGATTGGGTTAACATGTCCCTAAATGGAATTCAGTTATTTATGATTCAATAATTCATAATGGGATGTATTTTCTCTCTCAATTCGATTCAGCAGTTCGTCGATATATGCCTGTAAAACGATGGAACCAGTCAACAAAATTCGTTATGGTGTCAAGATTGGAACCTGGCGAAATGGAAAAATTCTTAATGATGACAGAATTTATATTTTCACTACCAGCTATAGCTTCAAGCAACTTTTCCTAATGCAGACTGCCCGTAAATGTTAAATTATTCGACGCAATGTATAACATGTTTTGGCAAGACATTACACCTACAGTATATGTATTGCCATCTGCACATTATAATGCTCGATATCAATATGTAGTCACTTTGCAATGATTCGGTCTATTTGTTTGGTACCCCATCACTCGATTAGAATGAACTTCATAATTTTTCATTAGTTTTCTAGTCAGATGATAAAACCTACTAAATAGATGTTGCCTAGCTAATGATAGGATGACCAATGTAACGTCCAAAATGTACTCATATTTGTACTCAAAATATGCATCCTGTTACAATTGTCAAATTTTTTTATTATTTTAGTTATACGATTCATGATAGGGTTTTCAAAACACTTAAAATTGCTCCAATGTTCTCAAATGTACAACTTCGTATCATAATAGGACACGCGATTCTCAGTAGACACAGTTGATAGTTTCGACTCAATGGAATATGTAATTGTTTTTGAAATCGCATTAGTTTAGTTAGGATAACTTCTGATGAAGACAATACTGTTTAGCTGTCCAAATAAGTTGTCATCCATAAAAACTCAATTGAAGCCAATGATAAACTAAACTGTATTGTACTGATGCTTGAAGATCTCTAGGTAATTAAGTGAGACAAACATGGTTGAAAAAATTGTATAAGTATATCTCTTCAAATCAGCTTCCAGATTTATATAACTAATTACTTAGCTCAGAAGTAAGTGAAAAGTATTAGAGTGAAGTACCTGACACATTGACAAAAGTCATAAAAAACATTTTTGGTATATTACAATTAATTCTTGAGGTGGAAATTAATGCTACCGGTCAAACGCTTCAAGTTTGTATTAATTAAAAAAAAAGTCTACACAACATAGTGTATGTGAACTTGACAGATAATATAGGTAATTCTAGAGATGGGCATAAGTAGATCTGACTTAGACTACTAAATTATACTGGTGAATTTAGATCAGCTTATGGTCCTCTAGGATTGCAAGTTGTTCCACTTAATATTTTAAGAAAAGTTTCCCAATAAGGGACAATAAGTTTAGTGTATGCACATCTGACTTTCCTGGGATTGTACCGACGTTTTTTTTTCTATATAACAGCCGTTGGTTTTTCGTGAAAACTTGTAATTTATTTTGTGTATGTACGAGTATTATTAATTTTTTTTCTTTGTTTATAGTTAAATCAACATTTTATGAATTAACGGACTACCATTTTAATTGCGCACCATCTTGGTTATGTGCTTCACAAAACCACAATTTCAGAGCTTCATAAAACCACAATTTATCGTTTATATGCGAATTTTTGACAATACGGTACAAAAACATACATACCTCGTTCTGGAAGACAACGGATGTATCGTTACTCTAAAAATGTGGCTCTGGTGCGCAATAGTGTTGCAGTCTCCAAAAACATCAATTCTGGGACGTGGTTCCTAATTACACAATTCTGCACGCAGAATTTTGAAAACTGAATTGAAAATATTCCCGTACAAAATTCAATTAGTCCAAATTGCTATCGAGTGATCCTGATTAACAAGTTGAGTACAGTACTGGAATCCTAAGGCTGTCTGGTGAAACTGAAGTATTTTCTTCTAAATTGATAATGAGCGATGAAGCCCATTTCCATCTCAACACAGAATCCTCAATTAATTCATCAAACATTATTGCATCCACTTAAAACAACTGTATGGTGTGGTATTCATGCTGGAAACATCATTGGTCCCTATTGTTTTTAAAAAGACCAAAGTGTTGAAGTTAATGCTATTGCCGAACGGTACCAAGACATGATTCGAAATTTTCTTGTGGCTGAAATGGAGGAGCAAGGACTAGAGGACATGTGATTTCAGCCATATGGGGCCACAACACCCGCAGCCCGTGAACAATTCATTATTAAATGAGGTTTTTCCACGAAGACTAATTTCACGAAATGATGATTTCGCATGGCCAGCCAGATCTCCGGATTTAACAGCACCAGGCTTTGTCTTTATGAGAAGAAGCCTCAAACGATTCAAAATCTTAAAGACAATATTGTTCACGAAATTGTAGAAATTCATAATTGCATGAGGAATGCCTTAAAAAAAGCCGAAAGTTGCATGGTGAATCGTGGTCACCATTTAGCCGATATAACTTCCCAATCATAACGAAAAAAAAAAACTTTTTGTGAAAACCAAACCTACTTATCTTTTCTTTGAACAATGTTATAGATTATGGAAATGGTAGCGAAACTTTTGCCCCATCCTGTATAATTTAACATTTACGCTCTAAATGTAGTAGGTTGGCATAAATCGTGTGAATCGAAAGAAATTTAATAAATACAATTGCATACTCTCAAATCACATGTAATGATTATCAAGAATACTTAACAGCGTTCCTTACAGTAGATACCTTCTAGGTGTTCGTAAACTTACCGTCTACCACCCAGGTGGCGCATTGGTGAGATTTTTCACCACTTGATTACGATCGTGGTGAACACAACTATGTCCCCCTGTTAGAGTGCAGAATCTATTGGCCGACCCATCTTCCACGTCAGTACTATAGGCTGTCATGGAGCTATGCAATGTGCAGATGGTTAGATAAATCGGACTTTTAGCCGTACATCCTCGATTAAGCTGCAAACCGTGAGGTAAAGACTTAAATAAACGAACCGCGAAAGAGTTGGAAGTGCCTTGAGCCCCAAAACAAATTGCATAGTATTAAAAAAAAAACTTACCGTCTACGATTTCCAAAAGCTTTTTCCCAACGAAAAGCCAATTTTATCCATTAATTATGATTCTAGTTTTACAAATCGACTCTCTAAAACGTCAAATATATTTAGTACCGAAATTGATTAACCTCAATTATAATATGTGTATAATCACTAAAAGGTAACAGTTATCTCACTTAAATATTTGTATAAATCTGCATACCAAATTTTAACATCATAACAAAACTATTATTAATTAAAACCGGTGGCACCATATCTCCCCATTCATTATACGAATCTATTTAATGTTCGATTGGTTTGATGCTCGTTTTCCATTTTTAAGGTGAGATAACATAACCAATAAAATATTCTTCTCTACTATATATATACACGTTCAATACACTTAAGATAACGAGAAATGTAACACCATTCAATTCAGATAATCATAGTAGCAGTGATTTCACACAAATCAGACAATATATAAGACGATTCGAAGACAACACATATAACACAAAGAAAGAGTATATAATACGTACATGTATATACAAATCTTAAATTCTTCTTGTCTTTAAATAGCATTCGAGCAGCAAATAACATCACAGAAGATTCCGACACAAATAATTTTTATTTTATTTTCTTTATGTATAAAAGTTGAAATTGAAAAATGACACCATTAAGATAATAATTTTTTTTCTTAATTTAAATTTTATTCATTTTCTTAAAAAAAACACTTTACAGCAAAAATGTTGTTAATTTTCAGGTGTAACAATAATAATCTGTATCGTACAAAATATATATATACTCGTATTTCTGTTCGGATCAGAAATACATATACTTAGAGTTTAAGATAAGTGGAAGTTTTGGTCGGACAAAAATCTATCTAAAATTTACATGCCATCTTAATATTTTATTTTACAACATAAAGACTCGTACATATTTATATCTTAAGAAGTCGCTTATCAAAATTTTTATTTTGCTCGTTTCATTTGTAAGATGTTATACGAAACACTAATTAATTAGCTGATGTGAATGAAAATGTGTATATAAATATATAAATTTCATGTCGACCAAATGGATGGATGATTAGTGAAATTTTTATAGTCTACATTTTGGTTGCAATTCGCTTGTCTGACGATTTGATTTACGATCTGACTTGGAACAGTATATAGTGTACTTACTTAACGTTATGTCTGCTCTTAGAATATTATATAGCAGTGTACTTAAATATATCAAATAGGTATATGCAATTAATATATAATTCTTTTAATCTATAACCGCCTCACTTAAAAACAAATGAACAGAAAAATGTGTATATAAATATATAAATTAAAGACCGTCTTAAGTATTAACATGAAAAAAAACTTATCTTGTAAAATAACCGTCACATGGATGTAATTTCACCTGTTTTTATTGGCTTTTCTTCTTAAGTTTTTCCACATCGCGTATTGATAAATCATCGACCAGACTTTGTATTTGCTTTTACTTGTGTCCACAATATGTATATACAATATACGCGCAGGTTGCACACTATGTACGTACATCGTGCGCCCAAACATTCGAAAAATGTTTCGTCGAAAACAATCGTTTATATATTTATTGGAGAAGCAACATTTTGAAAACATTATGTTCGTTTGAACGATAGGAATGGATATTAAAATAAATTAAAAATAACTCAAACATAAAAAAAACAAAACTAAAAGTCTTTTGTAAACAAAATAAAAATAACAAATGAACAAGGCCAAACCACCGACCAAATAAATAAATAATTAAAACAAATAAATCCAAAAAAATACCACAAACCAAATGTAACAGAACATTTACAACAAAAAAACGAAATGAATAACCACGACTTAAGTAGAAACTCATGTTAAATGATACAAAAACTTAAACTTTTAATTTAAAAATATTTTAATTTAATTTTTTTTCGGCGTTTTATAATTTTTTATTTCTTAAAAAGTTTTTATATAAAAAAAAACAAACTTTAATGTAACATAAACATAATAAATACATATACATAACATTAACAATAATAATTATAACAATTAAAATTATTAGCACTTTTTGAGCTTTATTATTTATGCTAAACAAGCGGTTTTATCTTAGATGGTAATTAGAAAACATAGTTTTGTACTCATGTACTCATATTCCATACCATAACAAATCGCCGAAGAAATACTTAAAGTTAATTTTTTTGCTGTGAATTGTTTTTCTGTAAATTGTTTTTCGACGAATTGTACTCGAATAGTTTATTTTAATATACCAAATGGTACATGAGGAAACTATACGAACTATTTTGCGTTTTCTTAAAATAGAGTTCGAATCGTGTTTAAATGTAATTAAGAAGGAATGTAACGATGGTCCAATCGAACCGGTCAGGTTCATAATGATATATATTCAGATTACAGGGTTGCCAATTTTTTAAAATGCCGAGGACATTTATTTCTAATAATCAGCGCCCATAAATCCATTTAAATATGGTGCTAGGGACGATTTTGAAAGCCTACTATTCATTATTGAATAGTAGGCTTGAATTTTTGAAAGTGTTGCTGTGCAAGTGATAATAAGTGAAATAAAAAAGTATAAAATTTAAAATTTTGTTTTGTATTCACAATCCAGTGATCGAACCGGAAAATAATTTGTTTTTATACGCGGCTAAACCGTAACAATACTTTATTGTTACGTTTTTCCCTAGCAGGGATTCAAATCACTCCACGGCTCCATCACTGGATTGTGAATAATTAAACTACTTGCTTATTTTTCACTTTAACTTTTATTTAATAAACACCACAATTCAGTATCACAGTACTTTTATTTTACTGTTACTTTCACTATTTCACTTCTTATTAGTTTTTCCCGATTTTTATTTATCGCTTTCCCAATTCAAACTGAAAGTCTATGCTATCTACTCGCGTAGCACAATCAAAGTTATTGACTGCCACAAGCAAGTTGACGTGGTGTACACAGACTTTGCCAAGGCATTTGACTCCATTAGCCATTGTAAAGCACTAGAACGTTTATACTCATTTGGATTATCAAACAACTATGTGGCTTGGTTTAAATCTTACTTAAGCAACCGCATCCAATACATCGATATTGGTAACAGCAGGTCCAAGCCAATTCAAGCTACATCGGGTTTTCCACAAGGTTCTCATCTTGGCCCTTGGATTTTTACCATTTTCATCGACGCAGTCACTGAAGTCATTCTTCACTCTAAAATGTTCATGTTTGCTGATGACCTCAAAATATATAGAACTGTCGAGAACTTAAGCGATGCCGAGAAACTTCAAGAGGACATTGACAATTTAGCGATATGGTGTGAGTCAAATCTTCTTAGTCTGAACATCAATAAGTGTAAGACTTTATCGTTCCACCGGAAATTAAATCCAGTTTTAAAACATTACGAAGTCAACAATATGCCACTAAAGCGAGTATCAGAGATCAAAGACCTCGGTGTTATTTTCGTGGAAAATATGAGCAGTAACAAACATATAGAACAATGTGTTGCTAAATCTAATTCTATGTGGGGTTTTATTAAACGATGGACGGGGGACATTTATGACCTGGAGACAATTAAGATTCTGTATTTCGCATACGTACGTTCGCAACTGGAATACGCTGTTACTGTTTGGTGTCCATTTTATGATACAAACATCAGTAAACTTGAGGGTATTCAGAAAAAGTTTATCCGTCACTTAACTTGGAAAAACGGTTGGGAGTATGATCACGCATTACCATACCACGAAAACCTGCAGGGATTACCACCTTATCTGGAAGGCTGCAAAACAAACAACATAGCAACTATGGATAATAGACGAGAGCTTTTAAAGTGTTCGTTTGTTGGTAATATTTTATTAGGTCACATTGACGCACCATCAATACTAGAAAATTTACAAATTAAAGTACCAAGTAGACAACTAAGGAGAAATGAGTTCTTGCAAGTTGATGTCCATAGAACCAACTATGGTTCTAATGAACCGATTAACATGATGTGCAAAAGCTTCAATCAGATAAATCACCTGTTCGATTTTACTTCTAGCAAGGATACCTTAAAACGAAGATTGAAGCAACACTTTGCTTCTTCCTGATTTTTATTATTATTTTATATGTCTGACTATAACGTCATTTTTAATGTCAAGTCGTATTTGTAGACTTATTTATAAATAAATAAAAAAAAAAAAAAAAAAAATTATACTCATTGTGCCCGCTTCTCGGTCATAGTAGAATTTTCCATTTATTTATTATTTCGCCTGTATACTGCGATTCATGCTGGTTTCCAAATACGAGCTTAGTACTTCGATTCAATCAGAGATGTCACTCGTGTCCGTAACAATATTTTACGATGTGGCCGGTATCATAACTATAAATCTGATTAAATTTAAGTAAATAGATTATATTAAACATACCTGTGTTTTGAAACATATTAATAAATTAATTGAATTGGGTTCCAATATTAAAAAGAAAACGAGGATATTTAATTATCGGCGAGGAAAGTGAACTTTAAAAGTTTAAAACAAGGGTAATGGCAACCATACTTCACGACTACTCTCAGTTCTAAAATCTAAGTTTTATCGGAATGTAGGTTATGACAAACCAATGAAGTCTGTCTTGCTTTTCAACCTCTTCTTCACCAAGATCTTGAAATTACGTGTTAAAATAAGAACTGAGTTCTTTAGTGGTTTATTGTTACAAGAAAGATTTTGAAAAATTTATATTAGATGAATCTCTTAACTAGCAACTTCAATCGTAAACTTGGCTCAGATCTGCTTAGCCTTTTTGAATAAATTTTGATTTTTAGACCAATTAATATGGCAATTTCTAGTTCAGCACCAGCGAAATCCTAATATCTATGGCAGTATCCAATAGCGGTAGAATGATTGTATCTTTATTGTCTGTCAATACTGATCAATGATTAATTTAAAAATTCATCGGCTTCTCGAGTGCCGCAATGCGAGTGTGATATGCATAGTTCTCATTACGCCCAAACTAACAACACCAATTATAGTTCTATGTTAACATATTTGTAAGGTGTAAAAACACCTTTGAACAGCTAAGATATATACACAATATACATTCTCGTCCATGTTTCGTTTTATGTGACTGGACTTTCGCGACAGCGACAATATACACTCCCAAGCAAGTTAATCAACTCAAAGCTTCAGCGCTCACAAAAAATAAAGCCCTTAATTCGACTCTCTGTGACCGCTGAAGGTTTAAGTCGATTAACTAATTAAGCCTGATATCTTTTCTTAAAAATGACTTTGGTTTCATGAAAATTAGTTAAGTTCTTTTTTATACATAATTACACAATCCAAGAGAATTCGTGTACACCTCCACCAAGTACGAAAACAAGGTCTGTTTTTTTTCAAGCGATTCTACACCGTGCTCGAACCCCCGCTATACGAAACTGTTTCAGTAAAATAGCTCTGCGAAAAACACTATTTTAAACGACGGTAAGGTTCTGTTAAAGATATCATTACCTTAAAGACATATTCTGTACTCGAGTATGAATAGAACGGACCTCAATTGGCCAATGCTCCAATTGATAAGTGCAGGCCATTTTGAATGAGGTTGTATTT
The DNA here is from genome assembly GCA_963932295.1 of Tipula lateralis. NCBI lineage: Eukaryota > Metazoa > Arthropoda > Insecta > Diptera > Tipulidae > Tipula > Tipula lateralis. The sequence continues at coordinate 21,660,877 of OZ010738.1, read as the reverse complement.
TTGTCTTAACTCCTGCTGCATATCAACATCAGTTAGATGGCGATTTCGCAGTTAAATTAGGATGATAAATTGAATGTCCCTCTCAGATGTACACCGTACCGGCTGGTACATCGAAAATAGTAAGCTGTCAAAAAAGTTGCTTTATAAAAATGAGTTAAACTATTTAAAAAAGTTTGTGTGTGTGAAGGTTTGAGTTGAGTTAGTTGTTCGTGAGTGTAGTTTCATATTTTGGTGAATTGTTGGCCTCATGTACTATAATTTTAACTCTAAGTTGTTAGGTGTTTATAACTCCTTTGAAACGTGTCTGATATTTTTCACATTCCATCTAAATGAAGAGCCATACGAGTCGTTTTGATAATGTTGATTGTACTCCACAATTCAGTGGATTCCATCTGCTGATCCACTGAGAACGCTTCCGGTCACTTCATGAAACAGTCCATTATAGCCATGCCAAACTGTTAGCCCCTGGTTGTCTCTGGTAAAGGGTCTGATCACTTACTTATTTATTTATATTTAAAAGCTTTCAACGGATGTTGATCCGATACCTACCTTATAAAATCAGTTTTGGATTAATTGATCAATGACTTGGTTTTCTTGCTATGAGCATTGTCAATATACAGATAATACAACCAAATATAGAACATACGCTTGGCACTATAAACATAACTGTCATCGATTTTGATGGTTTACCTGTTTACCGGTCTGCACTCTGCTCCATGATGTTTGGGTTTCGAATAATCGTAGCGTATCCAGTTTTCATCATTGTAATGAATCTTCGAAGTAAAAGTAGGTAGAGTGGATAAATATCATCCTGATCCAGGAACTATCGGTCAACAATAACTGACTTATGTGAATCAGAACTCCACATTACAACAACAGTCGGGGTGAGTTACTCCTTATTTTTATACCTCACATCACTGTTATCTTCAGTTTGAAAAATGCGATTAACAAGAATAAGAGGAAAACCGATTGGGATATTTAGGAACCCATCGGAAGTTTTTGAAAAAGCTTAGTTTGGTACATGTCCGGTTAGCAGACCCGGGTTAGCTCATTTTTCGACACATTCAATAAAAAGTTTCAAGCCATATAAATCGGCAGGATCTGATTGAATTATTCTTGCAGATATCCAATAAATAAGGAAATTAAATTTATGTCTCAAAGTTATCTTCAAAGGCAGTCAAAAAAACACGGCAGAGCAACGAATAGGTTGAAGTAAACGTAATAGTTAATCAGAAGAAAAGCCAATACTGCAATCTCAATGACCTTGGATCTATAAACGTATCCTCCTTTTTTAAAATCTTTCAAAAGGTAGATAGGAGCTGACACCAAAGGCTTCATTGAGGCGGATATGTTTTCCAAATCACAATACGCATTCTGTAAGAGATTATCTGTCGCGATTGCATTTTCCTTTTTTCATATGCCTTATTGGGAGATCTCTTGCAAAAAAGGAATATTTCATGACAACTATTTTGGGTTTAGAGTCAAATCAGAGTCAATTACATGCACATTTCCTGTTTGGGTGTATAAAAGGTCACTTGAGAGGTAGATAGATGCTATAAAATAAAAATGCTATAAAAATACAGGATCGAAACAGCTTAATGGGTCCTCTGCTAAATGATTGATGAATGAAGCTGCACCGCATCTGGAAGTATTATCTTCAACTGTTATACTTAGCTTAGAGGGGCAGGCTTCAAGTTGTTGCTTTTGCTGATTATGTTGCTATTGCACGCTTTGGAAATGTCTCTGCATTTTAAAGAGCCAGCATACTAAGAAACCAGGTTTAGCCTGAATATAAATCCACTAAAACCTAGCTGATTCTGTTTACTAGAAAAAACAAAATTTCTCGTTGTGTTTTCGTATTAGCATTGAAAACAAACTTAACTGGAAACTTTATATTCATGAAGGGTAAAGAAAGCCTCTATAGCACTAGAATCCTGTAAAAACTGACTCCATATTTCAATCATTAGACTAATAATATTGTATGGAATTGCAATATGATGGAGTATTAAAGAGAATACTTATCTTGTGTAATGATGAAACACTTACTTAAGCACTGGAAGCTCTCTTTCATATCACTTCCCTACATATTTAAGGCAAACAAATTGCAGTGACCACAGCCATTAGGCCCTAATTCATTTATCTGTGAACCTGCAACTACAGTGTTTTTCAATTGTGTTAATCGCGATAATGAAACCCGTACATACTAGAAGGCTACAATTGAAAAATTACACCTTACTGCCGGAGGTCGAAAGTAGGCCAGAAATACAGTCCTTAACGAAATTATTTGTGCATCACAAAAATTTAACAATTCACTCGAGAAAATTAAATCTGTTGACCTAAAAATTAACTTTAAAAAAATAATGATGGATTTGTTATTTGAAATGGCATTCATTATTTCATTAAAAACAAAAACAAAACTAAATCACAAAATTATTTGTTCATGATAATTTTATCACAAAATTATTTGTTCATGATAATTTTATCACAAAATTATTTGTGCATAGTACAAATAATCTATAAAATTGACTAAATAGCTAGGAATAAAAATAAATGTTCAAATTAAGTCAATATGAAGTATTCCCACCATTGTTTTCAATAACTTCATGAAGACGCTGTGGAATGTAATTCACGAGATTTTCTACCATTTGTGTTGGAATTTGATCCCAGACATTTTTTACTGCAGCAAAAGTTTCATTTGGCTGCCTTCCAATTTCTACCGCCAATTTTTGTTTCAAATAATTCCAAATGTTCTCAATTGGGTTTAAGTCCGGACTTTGCGGTGGCCAATCAAGCGTTTGTTGAAATCTTTTAGAAACGTCGAAATCATTTTGCTTTTGTGAATTGGAGCGTTGTCATGCTGCAGTATAAAATGCCGGCCGGTTAGTTCACATCCAGAAACTATTGCGTACTCGTTCAACAATTCCAAGTATGTGCTTGTTAGTTACCTTTTGAGGTAACATAATAAGTTTACCCTCTTTATAGCAGAAACATCCTCATACCATAACTTTACCTCCACTACTATGGCGAGTTGGCATAACAACGGAGCGATTTTTTTTGTTCAGGAGTCGAATAAAAATATTTTTTCCCATATGTCCCATCCAAACTAAAACATGACTCGTCTGTCCACAAAATATTACGCCAAAACTCCACAGGCTTCGACTGGTAGGTGTACGCAAATTTGAGTCGCTTCCTCTTATTTATTTGGTTTATGAATGGCTTCTTTTGAATGGTATAGGCTTTGACATTTGCCTCGTGTAGTCGTATTCGTACAGTCATGTGAGAGATTTTGACTTCTCGAGTGATATTTATATCATTTTGAACATTTTGGATTTTTTCTTGAGGGTAGCTCGTTTTCGCTCTCTCCCTTGCACATTTTTCAAGCTGCTCTTTACTTTTGGTTTTTTTATTTGATAAGCAACGGAATTTCGATGGCAGTTGGACATCCGTGCCAATTCTTTTCAGATCTCAGTCAATCGCAGATCTGACTTCCAAAGATAATTCCTTAGTTTTAACCATTTTAAAAAATATCGACTACAAACTTTTAATGAAAAATAATAACTAAAAGGATATAACCTGTAACATTTTTGTCAAAACATGAACAAAAATCGGGATTCGCGTTCTGAGAGAATTTTTTCTTGCGATACACAAATAATTTTGTGATTTAGTTTTGTTTTTGTTTTTAATGAAATAATGAATGCCATTTCAAATAACAAATCCATCATTATTTTTTTAAAGTTAATTTTTAGGTCAACAGATTTAATTTTCTCGAGTGAATTGTTAAATTATTGCGATGCACAAATAATTTCGTTAAGGACTGTATGTCTCATCAATAAAAGATATGACAGATCAGTTCAACATCACAATTTGAGTGATGATATTTTTTTAAGTCTGGATTCCATCGGATACCAAATGCATATTTGTACAACCGAAATTTTAAATATCATTCAAGAATTTGAATCCAACAACTAATCAATTCGTATTCATTCCAGAACAAATAAAATTACATGTGTTAGAAAATAACTAACCGATGATCATTAATGAAAACGAAAAATCATCTAAGATGATTTTCTAAAGATGATCTCTAAACGTTCATATTTCTGTTTTGTTATTTATTTTTCATTTCGGTGTCTCTGTAGTGTATCATCAATGTTGTCAACAATCATCATCAAACTGTACAGTCAAGTAATAAAATTTAAATGTTTGTGTATTTTTTTTTTCATCTTAAGCATATCAAACGAAGCTGAAATATACTTGTATGTAACTTTGAAGACCCCGTTTTTTTTATACACATCCGACACATTGTGTACCTCGTCTTATGTATATATGGACGCGTAAGTTAAAGAGAAAACTAATTACCTGAACATTATTGTTGTTAGTTAGATTGAATATAATTTTTTTATAGTTTACTACTTTGATCACCGCGCGATCTTGTGCGATCGTATACGTATATATGCATGTCTTATTGTGCCTCCAAAGAAAGGTTAAAAATAAAATGGAGGCTGTTGTTAGTTTTTTTTTTTGGAAAGTAATTTTTTTTATGATTGATTAAATTTGTTACTCACTGATTTCTGGGTGTTCATAATGAATTATGTATTTCAGATGTCTAATAAAACGCGATTGTTAATATTTTACTTTGATCTATAACGTATATATATGTATGTAACGGTTTCGAGATTGGTGTTCATGAGTAGGAGGAAATTCGAAATGATCTTACAATACAAAGTTTTGTATTCGAGTCAAATTTGACAATATCATTTCGATGGTGCGCGCGTATTTCACAATCATCGATCACAATAATATTATACCGAGTATATAAGATGCATGACTCTTATGTTGTGTACATTATAGTTTAGTTCTAATCAAGAGTTTATTGTTGTGGGTTAATCGTAAAAAGAGCCATTAAGCAAACATAACAAAGTACATTTTTAGATATATATAGAATTATGTTAATTTTGTGGTATGGTGAATTTAATTATATAAATTAGCTTTTTGATGGGTGCCGAGTTATACCATAGCATCCTAAATAAAGAAGCCGCAATGATTGACCCTTTAAATTTATCGAGCTTTTTTATGGGGTCTAGATTTTCATACACTCCATAAGAACTAATGTAAAATTGAAGATTTTTGGCTCAATTTTAATGAATGAAAAATACTGAAAACAAAAATTATTTTTATATCAAAATTTAAATCAAACATTTTCATATAACATATATGGAAATCAAATGAAAATACGAATTATTTTAATAGTTATGATAAAAATAAAAACGGTTTGATTTATTCAATTTTTATACATGTATATGTTATAATTGGTTCTAAACGCCGTATAAAAATATATAAAACGAGATCAATGACGTATGAACTACGATAAAGAAACATATACTTCAAATATTGAATAAGAGATGGCACTTTATAACTTTAATAATATAAATCGTATTTATTGATATTTTAAAGCATATTGTTAATGCGATAATACGAAGTGCACAATTAAAATATCCATACATGTTAATGAAAGTGAATACTTCAAAAATTATTTAAATTTTTTTGATTTCCATTCAATTGTTATACTCGATACAAGATGGCATTATAAAAGACAGCAGTTGTTAAACTCGATACAAGATGGCATCATAAAAGTCGTTACGATTTTTGACAGTGTGATATTTTAAAATAATTTTAAGTATTTGAATTGTTTTTTTTAATAAAATACATTTATTTAGACACAAACAGCATTTAACAACAAAACGGTAACTCTTTAGCTTCATCCACAAATTAGTATTCAATGGTTTCAATTTTGTTTCATTAAATGAATTATCATGACTATGAGGACGATTCATCACAGTTGGATATGAAGCATTCATGTATGGTTTTCTTCAACATATACATTTATTTATTGTGTTGTCTAAATTCTGTTTTAAGACATTGTCATGAGCACATTTAAACGTCAGTTGAATATGAATTATTTTATGTTGCACAAATCACATTCACATTTAACATATTTATCCACAGGCCAACAATATTAATTATAATATATATGTTTTATTATAAGAAATAATTTATTATTGTCTACGGACGGGTATAACCTATAAACATTTTGTGAACAATTTTTGACAGCAAAAACAAAAACAAAAATAAAAAATATTTTTTTACTTTTTCTTTGCTGTACGCTGTTCAATTTTTTAGTAATAAATATGAACTGTAGAGCGATTTTATTATTTTTAATGACGTCACAACTTATTGATGTGTTAGTAAATATGGGGTATAAACTTTTTAAGTTCAATTTCGATGATTGCGGCTTCTTTATTTAGGATGCTATGGTTATACCGACAAAGTCGATGAATTTCCAAATAAGTGTCGAAGATGGAATGATTAGTTGATGCGATTATTTTCAATTGGGGGTCACTTTTTATGATATACCGAGCAAAGATAATTATAACAACGTTTATGATCCACATATGTGTAACATGCGCATCAATTACATAGAGGTCCTTTTCACAAATGATTCCTTATCTAAGATCAACTTATATACGTTTAGCAACTTTACCGAAAGGACATTCCTCATTAATTTATAACTGGAATATTTTTAAGTTTTGTTGTTGTCAGATAAAAAATATTTTTTTTTTTTAATTGGTTGGAGTCTCAGTCTTTGGTTTTATTAATTTTATGGCTTAAGCATAATAAAAATGAAATAAAAATAAGATTTCGGAACGAATTCATTTGATCTTTCAATTAGTTAGTTGACAAGAAAGTTGTATGTATTTGTTTTATTTAAACGATTATTATTATTATTATAGTTTTGTATCAATTGTGGAATATATAACTGTGGATAAAGTATTAACACATCTTATATAGAATATATCTAATTACAAAGCTCTTAATCATTTCATCTCGAATAATGTAGACCTTTATTTAATAATTCATTCATCCTATGAAATTATCAGGAAGGGAAAAGCTTGATTACACAGATGCAATTATGTTTTCGAGTGGTTATGGCCGTATCGCTGAACAGATCTAGTTCTAAACTATCGGAGGTCGATTTCCGAAGTGTTTAATCCAAATTAGATGAATTTTAAGTTTTACTGTGGAGCATATGTAAGTAGGAGACTGAGACAATATTGACTTAACCCACCCCAAAATTTTTCAAAGTATAGTCGCCGTTTAGCTCAATACAGTAGTCCAATGTTTTTCCAACTTTTCGATTCCTTCCGATTCATAATACGATTTCTCCAGTGCTTCCAAAACGCTGTTTGGTTTATGATACAAGTTGTATCGATGATCTTTTACTAGAGCCGAATCTCTCCGTCTAGCCATTTCGTCAAGTTTGGAAACAGGATATAGTTGCAAGAGACTTAGTCAGATTTGAAGCGTAATTCATGGTTTTTGGCCATGGAAACCGCACTTCACCGAAGCATAGTCCTTATGGAAGAGAACTTTTCTTCGACAAAATGCGGTTTCTTTCAAAGCGTCGATGAATCGGTTTAATAAGTTGTTGCTTGATGTGGATTATGCCATGTGCATCACAAAATACTGTGGCCATTACCTTGCCTTCTTCGGCGTAGATTTGCCAGTAGAACTATACTGTTTATAGTCTGTTCGTTAGTCTCCAGTGTATAGTGATGGATCCATGTTTCATCCACAGTTATGAAAACATCGCCAAAACAACTTCCTGCCTCTCAAGTTACCACAAAGTGTTCGTTTTTCGCCTATTGTTCTTGTGACTATCTCAGCTATATCGCCTACTTTCACTCAGCGTTCTTGCAATACCATTGTGACTTCATTTGCGAGCGTCCTGAACGTTCGAAATCAGTTTCTGTACGACCACAATGATAATCAGTAAACCGGTTGTGAAATATTTTAATCGATGATGATGGGTTCCCTTAATATTTATCAAGATTTGTTATGATAAATATTATGTAGACTCTTCGTTCACCATCGTGAACAATGGGTTGTCTGAAAGATCTGTCTGAAAATTTTAATTCAGTCTTGTGACACATGACATCTGCTGTTGTAATTTTATTAGACTTCTCACTCCACTCTCGTTATTTATGATGACACGGAATCCGTTTATATCGATGTTTGAGCTGACACTCGTTTGTCCGAAAACGATCTCATATATTTCCTTTAATAGGGCCTAAACACTAATTATTTTGGAGTGTTTTGTCTCTTATTGATAGGTTTGTGAGCTCACGTTCGTGTATTCGAGTACCTGGTATTTTAATAGAATAAAATTAATTTCCGGCTCCGTTTTGAGTCATTGTAATAATTGTTTTGAGGTGATCAGCGAATCAGCGAAAAGGTAGCGTTTTTTAGCCAATCCATGAGATATGGATCGGAACAAATATTAATGAAAGTGGATATTTAAAAATAGGTGGTAGTGTAACATTTCTTATTTGGACGTTTCCATGCTGCAAAATTACTATGCCGTGTCACTACTCGTATCCTCCCGCTCGACTCAAACACATTAGTTGTAATTGATAGTGGTTTTTTATGTAGGACTCAATGGGTTTTGAGATTCACAATAATTTACTCTAATACTGCACGGTTAGGCTTATCTACCGATTTTCTACACTTGGGTTGTCGTAGTGTGTCCATTTTTCATCACCAGCCACGATACGATGAAAATAACCTGTCCTTTATTGCCATTAGAGCAGTTGTTGATAAGAAAAAATGAGGTTTGCTGTCTCCACTCTCCAAGATACAGTTCATATAGCTCTCAATTAACTCAATAGTTTAGCAATTATTGTGTGATCAACTCTTAATGATCCTGCAAATTAAGTTTGGGTTTGACATAGGTCTTTATCGAGTAAGAAGATCGACTCAATGTCATTGGTCCAAGGACACTGCCTTATGAAACCTCTGCACTTTCACCCATTGGTTGAGCCATTTTATTTACGATAATGACTGTGAAGAAAAAATATTTTGTATGAAGTCAGTGAAAATTCCTTGGCAGTTCTTGTCAAATCCTTGACCACAGAATAGTAATCTTTTTCTTCAAAGGAAGTGTGTTACCTATTTGATTCAATGTTGGCTTCGAAATCTTCGAAATAATATCAGATTTAATAACCGACACATCTAGAGAACAATTATGGCTGCACAATTAGTCTCCTAGTCGCTTCCTAAATGCTTCTGCTGCATGAGTTTACTGTTATCAATAAATGATTAAACGACAGATCGTACAGCATGACTTTCAATACCCTTTGTCGGGTTGACCACTAGAAAACTCATTCAAGCTTTGTTCGTCTATTAAAGTTTCATATATAGGTACCTGTCTTTCGATGATTTAAGTTTGTTTTATGTTGTAATAACAAGTATATGTTTGGTCGCCAAGTTCATTGTGAATAGAGCAGTACTGATACTAAGCTTTTTCCCCTATTTCAAATTAAACCACATTTTAATCTTTTTTGTGATTTACACACATCTCCATATGTCAGTACTATATATATACAAGTACATGGAGACCGTGACATTTTGGTTGAGAGCGCTATAACATATAGTATAAAGACGGCACTATAACATATAGTATAAAGACTAACTCGACAAGCTGTCGAGTTAGTCTTTATAAATAATCTATGGCGTAGAAGTCGTCAACGGCCCTAACCGCGTCTCAACTGAGACCTTACGAACCAGTTTTTAACGATTGATGCACATTGTAGGTGGTCAACTCAACGAATGTTTTTACACACAAACGCGTTTTTATGGCATCCGGTTGCATGTTTAATTTTCGGTTAACGGCGGGAATCGAACTCGAGACCGCGGCGTGATGAGAAACTCTCTTAACCATTAAGCTACATCCGGCGACAAGTTTTTATACTATACGTTAGTCTTTATACTATACTTTGAATAATTTTAAAGCAATTCAGCTAAATTCAATATAGTTTATGCAAAGCAATCTTGATTAATCTTGGGGGCTTTGGTTTATGCCTATAGAGAAACTGAACGATGTTTTTTTCTCTTTGATCTGCACCTCGAACGGTAGAAGCGAAGAAGTTTCAAATCGCTACTCAATCAGAATGAAATCATTACTGGGTAACGCTACCGAACTCTAATTAATTATACAGACTGAAATATATCAAAATACTTGACAAAGTGTTTTTTCAGCATGTCTACTGTAGTTGAACCGAAGAGCTTTTAAAAGTTTGATTAATTCGATAATTTAACGTATATTCTGAAACAGCGAACCACATTTGTGTAGTTCTCTGCAAATAAAAAAAACTAAATTCAACTGTACAGCGAGGAACCCTAGCCACAGTACTAGCGACATTTTTGAAGTTCCGGTTTAACGTCATACCTTACGCCGATGGCGTATCGTAGACGTTTCGTCGCATATTCACAGTTATTTGAATATATTTTGACAAACCGCAAATACCATTTAATCAATGGTACGCTACCATATCACCCCTACGGCGCTGAATACGTATTTAATATTTCATTTAAAATGTTAAATGTAAATCAGTACATTTTATATACTTCTTCTACACTAACGAATTGAAAATCCACTTTGACTGTGGTATTAAAGATTTGATTTTCTTTTTTATTAAGATTTTGACTGAACCGCTACAGAAAATTTTAATATAAAAACCAAAAAAAAACTGGCATAATGATTTCAATTGACAATTACCATTTCTTATATACATAATGTACTTGTAGGGGAGAGGGGGCGTATAAGAGATTTTATGTTATTTTTCCAACCGTTTTTGGTTGTAAAATTTAAATGAAAATTAGTGGATTTATTTCAATAGTCGAGTATATTTGGAAGAAATAAGATGAATATTTTACGAAGATGGTGATGAAGATGATAAAAAGGATTAGAAAGGATTTTCTAATATAGTTAAATCTCAAATAACTGAAAATATTTTCCTTGCACTTTCACGAGTTCATTGCGAGTGTCAGTAGATTTTTGTTTGAAACACTTTGTTAATAGTCTGTAGTGTTCATAGATGGAGTTAGTGCATAAAAGATAAAGTGCTCATCAGCACGTGTAATCAGTAAGTGCTCATCAGAACAAACTAAATTAATATTTTCACTATAAATGATAATTTATTTATACATTAATACTTCTAAATTAATGGAATGGAACAGTTCGGAATAGCTAGAACTTCCAAACTAGGCACTAGGTTAATAGGCAAATCAACCACGATCGTTGTTCTTCTGTGATTGATATCAGATTAAGAAAAGGCATTTTTTCAAGCCACTATCGAGATTCGAACTCGATACTATCGATGGAACTGACAAAGCTTTCACAGTTACCTCATTTAATCGTAATTATCATTAAAAAACTTCTGATATATTTAGTTATAGTAAATTTCACTGTCCAATAATGGGTTACTATAGGTTACAAGCATGTCTTCTGTCTCTCCACCACTTAATTCAACAGAAGATACATAAGACTTTATACGCTCCTATTAAGACAATTTTAAAAGCTTCAGTTCTACAGTCTTTTAGTTAAGAGACTTATCATTTAATATCTATTCATCCCGGAGCAAGAAATATTTTGCTACATTAGATGAATAAATATCTTGTGATATCACCAGATATACCACAAGATTTAAAGCAACCCTGTGTTTCGACTAATTGAGAGAGTCTATTTCGACAATCCAATCAACTTTTTGATTAGCATAAGATATCTGTGTTATTGGATTAAGTTCTAATTGAGTGAAATAAATACTTGATCCACTGAAACACTGTTCAGTTTCCTACATCCAATGCACCCAAAATCCAAATAACTGATTTTTTGTGGACACCAAGATTCAATTGATTTGAGTAGTGGTAACCACACGTTTGAAGTATACAGTGCTGAGATTCAAAAGTCTAGGATCTTTCATTTCTTGCTCCCGCAAACGAGCTTTATATTCTGTAAGTCCACTTCTGAAATAGAAATGTCTTGCCAATTCAGATAAGTTGAAATTGTATAGAGTGTTGATCCGATCCGATGTTCTGCGTGCGATGATTCGGAATAGTGCAAAAAATCTTTTGATGAGCGATCTGGAATATTCTGGTCGTTTAATATGTATATCTACAACAGGCGTAAATGAATTACTCTGTTACATCAAAAAAAAGAAAAACCTGTATAGTAGAATGCTAGTTGAAGACTAATAACTTTAGGTGTAAAATCATCGGTCTTTCGTTCCTAAATTTCTTAAGATTAGTTAAGTCAAAGTTATCCTCATTCTCTAAACAATTTAAAGTTAACGGTCACACACCATTAAAATCCTACCAATGAAGTGAGAACTACAGATCCTATTTAGACTAAAGATGAAAATTCGAAATGAATCGCAGTTTGATGTTGGATTTAAACTTTACAGCATCTCATATAATGTAATCTCTCCCAAACTAAAAGGCTTATATGTTTCACCGATGTATTGTTTCAATCTCGGTGGAGTTTATTTTGTGAAACAACCCAAAATCTGTGAACCGTAGGTTCATACAGCTAAAACATTTGCTAGTATATACAACTAATTTATTGTGTATGGATAGTTAGAGAAGCCAATACAGTTTTTTATATGTTCTTTCTCGTATGTTATCTTGGCATCTAACGTATTTCACTATATCCGCATAAACAACTTGTTTATAGAGTAAATTAAGATTATGATTCTGTACGCATAAATCTAGTTTCCAACTGCTGACTGAATTAACTAATCGAAATTTCTAGTTTAGAGCTGTAAAGCTTATTCCATTGTTGGTTTGTCCCGAGAATACAGAAGTTAAAAGATGAGACTCGGTACGCTAGCTTGTGGTGCCCAAAACAAATATTGATCAGGAATAATTCCAAATATCTTCGATATAGTAGAGCGTATGGACATCGGTCTGAAGCACTGTTATCGTTACAATGTTTGTTTTGTTTAAAGATGATGATTGCCTTCTAAATTTAAACATTGAATAGAAATGTTTTCGTACCGCTTTCTTTACTAATACTTTAAATTTTTGTCCGGTTGGGAGGTTGTACCTAAACAATTTATTGATGTTAAGATTTTCAATTTCTTATTTTAGCTGATGACGAGAGTTACAATTTGTATTCGAAGCTTATCTGGGTAAAGATTGAAACGTGTCTTCTGGATGCCTGGCAATAGATTTGATTTTTTATTTACTGCTTTCATCCTCATGTCTAATTGATGCTGGTTTTAAGTTTATTTATCGCAGACTCCTCCTCATGTTGTTTATTTAGAGCCACTATCCATGTTTTTTTATGTCTCTTGACCTTGAGTTCAAGTGTTGCATATGATTCTTTCCCTCGGAAGTTATTTATGATCCACCATATATATGGTCAGCCGTAGCTTGACGAACGCTATTCCTTATAATATGTTGAATTGTTCGAGTATCACTAATTTTTTGAAAAGGGGTAGGCCAAGTTTTATAAGTACTCTGTTCTACTTTATCACATTTTTTGCCTAATGATATGATGTCTATAATAGCATTCCCAATGCGAATCGTAACGATCAAATCAACTTATCTAGTCACATCTTCTACATCGGAAACTTTTGCATGGAACGGTTATCGTCTACTAAGAATTAGTTCATATTCTTCCTGAGAGTTTTCTTCTTTGTCTGTCTGATACTCAATACAGAGTACATAATGTTTCTTCATTGTACTAGATTCAATGATTCGTTTCAGGTTGAACCCTACGATGACCATACTCATTTTCTCTCGGTTGCCATTGCTCCTGTTGGTTTTTGGATCAAGCTGTCCTACCTACAATATTTTATACCTATACTCCTAGTTAAGAAACTGTATTACGCTCTTTGCAACTGCGGTAATCAAATGTTTTTAACAGACATTCCTCACCGCCCAGGTGCCGCAGTGGTTAAACCTGCGCCAGTTGAGCGGGAGGTACCGGGTGGGTTCGAATCCCGATTCGGAGCAAGATGCAAATGGGGTTTTCACCTTCTATCGTTTGGGCGGTGTGATCGGTGTGAAAAATGAACATATATCTGGATCCCCTGTCGTGTTAAGAATCCATGAGCCGACCCATCTTCCATATCAGTACTATAGGCTATGCCATGCACAGATGGTACTACGAAAAAACTCGGATCTATCTTCCCTGACTAGTTTTTAAAAGTGATCGATCTTGTGAACTATGAACGTAGGGAGAAAATAAGTATAAGAGTAAACAATTATATGCAGATGATATCTGAGAGATTGGATTACATGGTAACGGAGTGAAAGTGATACTTGATCCAATGGAACTGTGTTCAGCTTCCGTTGGTCTCAAAATCAACGAGTCCAAAACTAAATGTCTGATCTCTGGTTTTTGAGACCAAGGTGCAATTGATTTCAGTAGTGATCAGTGCTATTGTTATGGGCAGTTCGTTAGTACTTTTTTATTTTAATTAGGGGGTATTTACCTAAATTTCTGATTACTATAACGTTTGATGCAAAGAAACAGTTACTTTTCGTATTATTTAAACTGACAGCGCTAAATAGTGCTAAAAAATGGACAAATATTTTAAAAACATTGCATATTCAGTTTTTAAATTTAATTTGTTTACCGTTTTTATAATAAAACAAACACGTTCTCATGTTTACAGTGCCTAATGAAGCCCAAATTGACCTTACGGATGTCGCGAATGAAGTAAATTCAAATTTCAATCAAGATCTTTCGGTATAACAAACTTATATTGAAAATAGTTGGGAATTTGTAATGACTTTGATTTTTGTTTAGTTTAGTCCTCTAATAGAAAACATAAATGTTTTTCGTACCTAAAAAATCTGGGAAGACGATGATGACTTTAAGGCATGGATTTGCAAATCAGAGACTTCTATGGCATTTTGCAAAATTTGCGGTATCGAATTGAAGACAACAGGCGGGTTTACCGATTTAAAAAAAGACTTGGTAAATCTGTGAAACACATTGCTAAATCAGAAATGCAACTATATATAATATTTCATTTGCTTCTATATGGACCATCTGGTATTATTACTTAAAAATGCAATTCCAGATTCTGAAATTGTTAAACAATAATCATGCGCCAGAACCAAAACAACTGGATTAGTAAAGAACGTGATTGGAATCTCTCAGATGAAGATCTATGCTCATTGATGCGATCGAATTTTTTGCAATGTGCGTAATCGAATCGACCGATATTTCAACTACTAAATTGTTGAGCATAGTAATCAGGGCGCCGCTAAACGGGAAAATTTTTGATTTTTTTTTGGATTACTAAAAATTTAACTATGTAATTTTCTACTGAAAAAAAAATTGACTACAAGCGATACTTATGTAGTTGGCTTTGCGGCTGATGGTGCCAATGTAATGACAGGATCCAATCATTCTGTAGCTACGTTACTTAAAAAAAGACTGCTCCTATTTAGTTGTATTCAAATGTTTCTGCCATTCATTTACACTGTGTGCTAACCATGCCTGCAATTTTTTACCTAAATATGTGGAAAGTTGTGTTCGAGACATACACAATTTTATTCAAAATAGCCCAAGCGGATTGTGCTATTTAGTGATTTGCAGACTCTGTTGGGTTATAGACCAAGAAAAATGTTTCATCCGTCTCAAACACGATGGTTGTCCCTTGAACAAACGGTAGTCCAAATTTTAAGCAGGTTTGATGTTTTACGATTATTTTTTGTTCATGAAGATATCGAAAAATTTGACTCAGTACGCCGAATTAATGAATGTTAAGTGTACGTTCCGATCAAAGAATTTGTTGCTATTTTAGCAAAGGGAAATTTTTTTGTGGAGTGCTATTAGTAAATCATTCTGCTATGTATTTGTACTTTTGACAAAAGCCAAATCAACAAAAACGTTAGTTGTTTATTTTGTGTGCCAAAATTGTTTGGTAATTTTAAAAGTGTTTTGGTGCGTCAAAAGTGTTAATAAATAGTTCACTAAAGTAATAGTTGTAACTAGGAATGGATGATATAATACTGTTATACTGTTATTCGTTATACTGAAGACGAAGATATCTGTTTTGCTGCTCTTGCAATCGTCATAAGTAGCATGGCATCAAGAAGACTTAATAAGAAGAAAAGTAGAATTCCAAAATGGTGGGTTCGGCCGATATTTACAGAAGAGTCCAGAAAAAACTTTGGTGATTATAATTTGGAAGCCGAAATGCGACTAAGTGATCACAAATCTTTTTTTAATTATACGCGTATGTCACCAACTTCCTTCGACAAGCTCCTCAAACTAGTTGGTCCATTGATTTCCAAAAAAGATATAAATTTCCGGACATCCATAAATCCGGCTACGAGATTGGCACTTACACTAAGGTTCATATATTATAGTAATTTCTGTTTCTTTGTAATAAGCTAATGTTAACATCTATTTGAATGCTTTTAGGTATTAGGCCAGTGGTAGCAATCCACCAGTGTCTCTGTTATATACTTTTGCCTCTCTCAACCCTACAATATTGCTTATCCATTGCAGAGGGGTTTAAACAGCGCTGGAACTTTCCAAATTGCATTGGTGCAATCGAAAGGAAGCATATAACAATTCAGGTATTATATTTGAATAGGTACATTGAGCATTTTAAATTTTGAATTATATTGCAGGCACCACCTCATTCTGTTTCTGAATATTATAATTATAAGCAAATTTTTAATATTGTTAGCGATTTGTGACTATCGTTACCGATTCGTTTTCATGGATGTGGGATCGCAAGATTCTGAAATTGGCAGAAGATTATAAAAAAAGACATTGAACGAGCCTCACGATGGTGAAATTTTTTGTTGGCGGCCCGATTTTGCCGTACTATTTATTGGGGATGAAGCATTCGGATTAAAGACGTACATTGCTAACCCCATTTTCAGAAAAATCGTCTGGAAACCAGAGCTGTGAGAAAAGCATCTTTAATTATAGACAATCGAGGGCTCGAAAAGTAATTGAAAACGCCTTTGGAATATTAGTTGCCCGCAGGAGGATACTGCGAACTAGTATAGAGTCCACAGATACTGTGGATAAAATTGTGAAAACAACGGTGTGCTTACAAAATTTTTCCCAAGTTCTCTAGTGGACCAAGATAATCTGGAAAGTGAAGAATTTCGGCCTGGAGATTGGAGGAGAGCCGGAGGGTTGATTTCAATATCAAAACAAGGTAGCCACAAGGTGTCTTTTGCTGCAACAAACGTGCGGAATGAGCTCACCGAGCAATATATGACCGATGGGTCAGTAGTCAGTACCATGGCATTATAAATAAAAAATCACAGAAGTTATTTTTACTTCGTTTTATTTTTAACAACTTCATACATATGCCATTAGGTACAACTGAGCTTCATATTATTGCTGTTCATTCAGACCTCTTATAAACATGGCAACTTGTTCACCAAAATGATATTCCATCTCTTTGACCACACCTACAGGTCTATTACCCACCTCATCAACAAGTTTGTTTAATTATCAAATAATTTCGCAAGATGGTTATCAACAAGTTGATGATGAGTGGAGGGAAATAAGACTGCTTGATTTTCGTGAATGAAAGCTTAATTTGACCATGGAAATTGATATTTTCTGGCGTTAAATATTTGAATTAAAACGCGGCGATGGTAGCATATCTTTTCCTATGCTGAATATTTTTATAATGGCTATTTTAACGATACCGATAGCAACTGCTAATGTTGAGCGAATTTTTTCACAAAAAATTTAAATAAAACTAACATTCGAAATTGCTTGGAACCATCGACGTTAAATGGAATTTTGTTAACTAAAGATTTGAACGTAGAGTAGTAGATTACAGACGTTACATTAGAGAGTCACCTTAAGTTGTTAGAACTGGTTGCCAATTATCTGCGAAGTGCTGGTCTTACAATAAATATTGAAAAGAGCAGTTTCGTAATGAAAGAGATTAAATATTTGGGGTATTTCATTGTAGAAAGTGGGTTGAGGGCAGATCCGGAGAAGATATCTTAAACTTACAGAATCCTACTATTGTTGAACAAACACGTCGTCTTCGAGGTATGGCTGAATTGTATCGACGGTTCATTGATAACTTTTCTGCCTTGACCGCACCTAACACTTAAAGAAAGGCAGATTTAATTGGACCGATGAAGCCCAGAAGGCATTTGAAATTTTAAAGTTGAGACTGTCGTCTGCACCCGTTTTATGTAATCCAAATTACGATCTACCTTTTTGCATTCGTTGTGATGCGAGTACTAGTGAAGTTGGCGCGGTATTATATCAGATAGACGATGAAGGATATGAGCGTCCGTTGGCGTTTATGTCGCAAAAGCTTAATATTGCACAAAAAAACTACACCATTACAGAGCTTAAATATCTTGCCGCTATATTAGCCATCAAAAAATATCGTCCTTATGTGGAGGGTCACGAGTTCATACTTATCATCGATAAGTTAAGTGGCCGACTTGCTCGGTGGAGTCTTAAACTTCAGGGTTACAAATTTGATATAAAACACGTGAGAGGCAAGGAAACCGTGGTAACGGATATGCTCTCTAGGATATACTGCGATGAGCTTACTGAGCTTAAGGAAAGTATACCCAGGGTCTTTTAGCATAACCAGTTTGATCCTGAATACTTTGAAGAAGAAAAGTACTGCGAGTTCAGGAACAATATCGCGAACAACTCTGAAAGTTTTCCGGCATTTAAAATCGATGGCAAATATATATTTATACGTCTTGAACCCAGCAAGCATCAAGCATTATCCGATCTGTCTTTATGGAAATTGTTGGCCGGCGATGGCAAAAGACCTTCGTAGTTACATAAAAAATTGTGATGTGTGTAATAAAACAAAAAGCCCAAATTTTAACATGAAACCACCAATGGGCTTAAAGCACTTGGTTGAATGTCCTTGGCAAAGAATTTATGTACATCTACTAGGGCCGTATCCAAGATCAACTAAAGGGAATACAGTAATCCTAATCGTTCTAGACCATTTTACTAAATTCGTTTTATTGAAGGCTCTCAGTAAAGGAACAGCAAAACAAATAGTTGAGTATCTTCGGAATGAGGTTTTTTATTTATTCAACGTCCCTGAGATAATACATAGCGACAATGGGGCACAGTTTAAGAGTAGTGAATATAGAACTCTGTCAAATGAATTTGGCATTCTAGATTCCATAACAGCACATAACTCCCCACAATCGAATGCAGCCGAACGAGTAAATCGGTCCGTTTTGGCTGCTATTCGAGCTTAAGTGGGTGACAAGCATACAAAATGTGGGTGACAAGCATACGAAACCTTGACATATACTCCACACTATTCACACTATTCACTTTTTGGTTCGCATAAAATCAATCACTGTGGTCAAAAGGTATATGTATGTTCGGACACATCCGCAACGTAAGGCGGTTGACAAATTTTGTGCAAAGTTTGCTCCATTGTTTCGAGGAGGACTCGTGGCTGGTCGAGTTGGTACTGTTAACTATGAAATACGAGATGAGGATAATAAATTGATAGGCATCTTCCACAGTAAAGACATCAAGGTATAGATGAATTGAAAATATTAATATATTAGTGCAAGTAGAGTGGAATTCACGTCTCAAACTAATTCGCCGTATAGTTTTCAGCTTTATCTTAACATGCAATGATGCAGACCCGAAAAACCTGTGCTGTAACAAATCAGTTTGCTTCGTAAGCCATAATAAAATACTTAAGTGATGAAATCAAAGGTTGCGTGAGGTTGCATTCAACATTCAACGATCCTAATGTCATAAAACGTGATACTTTAATTGCAGGCCTCGTTAGCGACATATTCAAAGACTGTGTGGCTTACTCTTAGTTTTTTTGTAATTGAGACAGTAACTATGTACATAATATAAGATAACTAGAGTATACGAAGTACCAATTATGATTCATATGTATAATATTTATCGTTTGGTGGTATATGATGGTATATATGCAGATTTGCAGATAAAATTTGTAATTCATATGTTCTATGTATAATTTATATCTATTTATGCTTCTTAATTTAAATTTGTTACTGTGTACTATAATATTCAAACATATACTATTATAGGACCTACAGGTGAAGTGATTTTTCAATTTATTTTCAAATATACAGGTTAATTAATAAGATCAACATCACTTATTTGATTGGAGCGCTTCAAGCAGATGTCAGGTGAGTGAGCTTTCTAAAAATTTTAGAATTATTATATAAATTTGAATCTTCACTTTTCTGGCGGTCTGATATCTCGATTTGATCAATTATTTTTTTAAAATATATTTATTATATGGTAGCTAAAATTAGAAAAATGTTTTAATTTATCCGTACTGTGGTGATGAGTCTCTACGATGGCAAGTGTGACAAAAATAAACTATAATTTTAAGTTTAAAAAAAATAATACAATAATACATTACACATAGGTATGTCGCGGTTTAAAGGTGATGTGTGTGAACCCCCACTATCCGTTTGGAGCCTATACACAATAAAAGAAAGATGAATAAAACGTGTAATGGCCCACATGTAAACCGTAACAAAATGGCGATATGGCATCTTCTAGTTGCTTGCAACAGTTTGAAGAGCTGGCTCGTGATCGAAACCGATGGAGTCAGGTTGCTGACGCGGTATGGGCCAACAATAGCCTGAAAAAGCCATAAAAAATGAGTAAAAAAGTAATCAAACGAAAGCCAGGTGGTGACGAGCACAATCTTCAGTAAAGACAAATTTTTCAACCTTATGTAGACCTTATTTTAGAACGTTTTTATATTGCCACCTGTACAGCCATTAAAACACTAAATTTAAATTTATCTCGCTTATTATATTACAAACCTAAAACTATTTCTGTCGGTTGGTTAAGATAATACCTTCTCTATATAGACGAGGTAATAATAATAATAATAAACTGAAGTGGTCAAAAGATTAGAAACGACATCTTTTAGACACGCTATTTATTATTTAAAAAAAAAACTAATAAAATAACGACACTATAATAAAAATAAAAACTAATCAACCACCGAAAAGACCGACATTTCTTCTCATACAAACCTAAATACGTTAGATACAAGACAACTACCGAAATCGGTTGTTTGTTTCTTCCCAACGAGAGATAATTAGATGAATTTTTAAATAAGTTTTTTTTTAAATAAAATAAATAAAAAATCAAATAAAAATTGACATTTTTAATAAGAAATAACATGTCTTATTAATATATATTTTTAGCTTCGATTTTATTTTATTAATTCTTACGATCAGCTACCGGTTTATTGGCTTTTGATTTAAGAACGAAAAAATTTATATCGGTTTAAGTAACAAGAAACATCTTAAACATTTTTATTTATTTCGTTATTTATTTTTATTTGTTTTTGATAAAATAATATAAATATATATTTAAAACTCTTCGAAGTATATTAAGATGCCGGTAAGATTTATGATTTGTAATGGTGTACTTGAATACCCTGTGTTAAACGGAAATTCCTATTTATCTTTGTTCCTTCCATCCCAATACAAGACCTTATGTTATTTATCTGTCACCATATACCGAACCCGAACCATATTTCGAACAGATTATGTGTTCCTGTATATAGCATGACAACAGTTTTTTCTTAGGTACACACATATATAACGTTTTTTTTTTCATCTTAACATATTATACATCTCGTTATGTAATGGTAACAAACTCATTATCATCAATCAAATTTGTTTGTACATGGTTGTTGGTTTGATATTTTTGGAAATTAGATTTTTTGTTGTTGTTGTTTTATGGAAAATCTCAAAGATAAACATGAAAATTGTAAATGGCAAAATTGATACGTATATATAATATGTACGCGTGTGTATATGTTATAACACACAAACGTGATATGTCCATTCACAGAACGATAAATTTATATGTTTCGTTTTTGAATTGTCATTTGGAATTAATTATAAAGTGATTTAGGTAATATGTGAACGTGATAAGGAATGTTTTAGTATGGTTGTGCCGGTGTGATGACTATACTAAAAATATCATATATCGAATATGTATATACGTCGAAAGTGACGCAACTATTATTTCCTTTATAATCCATTATTTACCTGAGAGATGTGATCTCGTATTCCCATTACCTATACGTGTGATCTCGATTAGAGTTTTAACGAAGTTGAACTTTTTTCTCAACCAATAATTGAACTGTGGCTAAACAATTTAGAATCAGTGTATAAATTGGAGACATAAAAATTTGACAAATAAGATAAAACTATTTTGCTTTGTCATACTAGCCACATCATAGTTAATAGAACACATTAACACCAGAATCAATTACACGGGCTGTAGAGCAACCGAAGCAACAATGTAGATACGTAAAAGCCTATTGGGTAAAACAATTTGGATTAATGTAGAGTCTAAATTGAAGGTGAAACTAAAGAGTGACGTATAGATAGGATTTGTAGTACCCAGGCAGATTCAACGAAGATATATCAGAATTGTATAATTTTATCCGTAATTGCATTTCCTATAGCAATAACCAGGGTTGAAGCCATGACATATACCTGAAAGCCAAATTATTAATAGTAAATGCTTACACAGACACTCAATTTAATCAGCAGACCATATAAAATATCCAAGCGCAAGCCACATTTTCTAAAATTTCTGTACTGTCCAAAATAAAATATCGCATCTTCTATGTAGCCACGAAGAAGCAATTGCTTTCAATGGTAATCGAAACGAGAGAAATTTCCTGGTCTAAATTTCGTCTGTGTCACCTTTATTGGTGTGTATCGAATTGACTCGATACACACCAATACGATAAGTAATTTTACTTTCATATTTTAGCACTTTAAGCGAGCTGAAACCTACTGGCCAGAATCACAATATTATTCAAACTGATCATATAGTAATCCCTTAAGTCAGTTATTTTTGTCTTGGAAATGGTCACACTGCTCCTTTATTTCTTCATCAACGTGTCAATCTTTAGATCCATATGAAGGTTATCATTCCATACCATGAAACAGTAATTGTACACCAAAGCACTTTGTTTTGAAAGGATTGTATCATAACAATTTTAATTTTGTCATTACAGGTGTCCAACAGATTTCTCCGACGCCTCCATACTTACAGTACATCGTTCATAAGCTTCTCTGGTGTAAGTAAAGCATCATATAAAATATACTACCTTGCAAGATTATCATTGAGATATAAGCTCAGAGTACTGCTCTCGGTCTTTTACTTGAAAGTGTTGACAATACATAATTTAACCAAATAGAATTGTTTCAGTACGTCTCTCCGAAATGTGCACTGAAAGAAAAAGTATGTTGATATTAACAAAAAAGAAAAGAAAACTTTACAAAAATATAAGTTCAAACACAGCCAACTTAACGCTTTGTAAATTATTAAAATTTTACATTGTAAATGTCACTTATTGCAAAGTTAATAAAGTTTCATTTATGAGTAGTCAATAAAATCACATTTTCTGTAACTTTATCTATGCGCTTTGTTAATTTAATTTAATTTTATTGATAAAATAACAAAGCAAGATTGTCTCTGGTTAAACAGAGCATAGTTAAACTAACTTTTTTTTTGTTTAAATTATCAAGGCAACAAGTAAATAAAATGAAACCACTGGTTAGAATAACATTGCACATCTGTAAATTTCAATTTAAATTAATGCTTTTTTAGCTAAGCCCGAATCAAATTTTAACATGGTACTAACGTCATATTAACTAACAAAACCTAGTTAATATATTTATATATATATATATATATATATATATATATATATATATATATATAAATATATATATATATATATATATATATATATATATATATATATATATATATATATATATATATATATATATATATATATATATATATATATATATATATATATATATATAGATCCTTCACAATATTACTTCTACAAAATAAAAATACAAGATATTTATTTAATAACTTTATTTTTCAATAACAAAATATTTCAAATTGTAATGCAATTACAAAAATCAATTAAATTAAATAATTTTATAATAATTAATAAATCACATTATATCATTCAGTTAATATACATTATATAAAAATTAAAATAAAAATACTTGTTTCTATTGCTGAAATCAGTTATTACTGATGGTCCTGGTAGTTCATGTTGTTAGGTTATTAAAATACTTTAAAATATTCAAAAATTATATCCTGGTAGGTAAATATTACTATTTGAAAATATGATGCAATGTTAAAGTAATTTTCACCATTTCCAAACAACTACTGGTTGTGTATTTATATCAATCGATATTTACTGCGAATGCATTTGCTTCAAAGCTGCAGTTCAAGTTGTTGTCCTAGAAACTGACAAGTTTCATGGCGCTTTACAACTTCAATGTTCATATCGGCCAACTAACATGTTAAAACTTTTCTGAACCATTTTAAGTGCATTTTGGCGTTTATTCTCAACATTTTTACGACTTCTATTTTCAATTGTAGAAATCTAACAAACACACAAATATTGATTAATTTAATATAAATAAAAATGAAAAAACATAAATTAAATTAAATAAAAATTAACATTTGATCTTTAAAACGAGAGCTTTCAGCGAAACAAATGCATTTATACTTAATTCATTTATGTCATCCGGTACACATTATTTTTTTTTGGGAACAGCGAATTCTAAAACGTTGCTAAATAGCTAAATATATATATATATATATATATATATATATATATATATATATATATATATATATATATATATATATATATATATATATAATATATATATATATATATATATATATATATATATATATATATATATATATTTATATATATATATATATATATGACCAGTTTAGTGTATACATACCACATACCTGAGTTCACTTTATCTTTCTTTGTAATAATTTTTAAAAATGACACACTTGCTGCTGGGCAATAGAATTTCTGGCATTTAGAAAATCATTCCATAGTAGAATGTTTGTGGGCCTTGTACAATCAATACTAATTTTCTCCCAGAAAACATTCAATTATTTCCATTTTTAGTTTTTAATTAGTTGTTGGGTAGATTTGTTGGCTATTATTGTAAAGTTCTTTTATAAAAGAAAACACCAAATCGCGGCATTTATTTTTCAGGCACGTTCTGCTTCCCCCAAAATTTGTCTTACTGTTTTAAAAGTATTTGGAAAAAAAAAATCAAATTAATATTAAATAAAACGTTTTATTTTACCATACATTTGCCTTGCGGTTAATGCTAGTGGATTCTTAATTGGAGTACTGCAGGCTGTTGGAGCTTCATCAACCGTTGACAAAGTATGTGTTTCATTGTAAAATCCGTTTGAGTTTTGCATAGGAAACAAATGATGTTCAAATCTATACATTAATTAAAATAAAATTAAACGTTCTTATCATCAAACGTATACCAGGTGTTCAGATCATAATTTTCGAAAATCAAATTTCAATTCAACTTACACAAACTGACATATTATAACATTATAGAACACATAACTTACTTTGAAATGAATTAAACGTTTTTAAATAAAACACATTTTTTTAAAAATCAGAAACTATAAACTCAGAATTTATTGGAAACTTTAATTTATTTTAAATCACAATTCACGCAATTCGCAATATTTTTTGTTTAGTTTTTTAACACAATTTCAACTTAAAATTTACATTTCGAATATTGAATCAACTTCACAGCTAAGTAGCACTAGGTTTGTTCGTAGTAAAATATTCTTATGGATATGTTATAATTTCATAAGCATATGATTAATTTACAAAGCAGCCTCGTAAATTTTATAATAAAAAGGTAAAACTAACATATTACTGCTGAACCTATTTATCGAGTCTTCTCAAGTGAATATTGCTTAGCACAAGTAGTTATTGCATCTCAATTGTAACGTTTGCCTAGCAGCTTAGTAAAATTTTAAAACAATAAGAATTTTGTTAGGATTATATTTTACTTGTCAATTTTTGAAGTAATAACCTTGCAATAGATAACTTTACTTAAAAAAATTACACATTGCATATGAAGCTTTTACTAAAACATGGTTTTATTTACTTTTTTTACTTTACATGTCATTTTTGCAATAAAAACATGGCATTTTTTTTCAGTGTGCAGAGTATAATCACTGTGGTACACTTTAACAAATGTTAAGAACATAAGAAGATTTCAAAATATATATTTGCCTCCCATAATGTGTTTCCTAAAATATTAGTAATTTTGTGCAAATAAATAAGCTTCGTTTTTGCACTCAGTTCGTATTATAAGTTCAACCAATATCTTAGGAACTATAAAAATGAAAACGTTTAAAAAATAAAGTGATATTTAACTTAATAGAACTTTGCTCTAAGGTGGATCGGAGCATGAGTTCTATATTTTAACACGGGGTCGTAGATGTATTCATTCACATCCATGTGAATCCGATAACGCTTAGCTCTAACTAGAGCTTTCATCACTGCGTCATTTGAACTGAAGCTCTAACCACGGTTGATTCGAAGTCTGGTAACTCTGCTTTTTCTGCTTTCAGATGTATGAAAAATGTATATGTATATACGAGTATATATCAGATACATTCAAACTCGCTTGAAGTAGTGTAGAAGACGTATTTCCACTGTTGGAATTTTACATGTAATTTACATTTTTTATGTAAATTATGTAAAAAAAGCAGCGTAAAATTACACTAAACGTAAATTACATGTAAAAAACCAAGACAACACCATTCGCAGTGCCATCTATAATTAAATGCATATTTGCAAAATCAGGTAGTTTTCAGGTTCACTTTATTAGATCCAAAGTGATTGTTTTCACATTTATCCGAGCTAGTTAGGGTGATTTTAACCTGTTAATAATTAATAATAATCTTAATCAAAAATTATTGTAACATTCACAAAATGATGGTACACAGTTAATTATTTCAAAAATTCGTTATTAGTAAAAACACTTTTTAACAGATGGTGCTTTTGTTACTATTAGATTTAATAAGAGATGGCGCGTCAGCTTTTTTTTACATAAAATCATATTTAACGTTATTTACTATAGAATTATATAAAATGTAAAAAATAACCTTATGTAAATAACACGTTTTCTAAACGTAAAAACCGTGCAAACTACATCGTGTAATTTACACACATGATCTTGATTCGCTCTCGGTTTATAGTGTTATCTATTTCATAATCTGCCGGCGCTATTTCTCAAGCTTTATACACGTAAAAAATGTTAGCAGTTTTTACTAACATTTTTTACATGTATAAAACGTTTTTTACATTTTGTATGTGAATTATGTAAGAAAATATCGTAAATTACATAAAATGTAAATTACATGTAAATAAGG
This sequence comes from Tipula lateralis, assembly GCA_963932295.1. Classification (NCBI taxonomy): domain Eukaryota; kingdom Metazoa; phylum Arthropoda; class Insecta; order Diptera; family Tipulidae; genus Tipula; species Tipula lateralis. The sequence continues at coordinate 21,633,744 of OZ010738.1, read as the reverse complement.
AATACAACGCCATTTCTAGTGCCATCTTTTGGGTTATTCGATTAAGGTTTGGTTATAAATAATAAACGTGGATAAATGCGTATTTGCAAGGGATTTTCTTTACCTTCACCTAAGCCAGAGATTTTTAACGCCACTAACCTGTTAATAATTCTATTCTAAAACAAAAATTACTTACACACTTAATCTATTCGTACATAGTAACAAGATATTTTAACAGATGGTGATTTAGATACCATTAGATTTGGTAAGCACTGTTGGGATTTTACATGTAAAAAACTTTTTTATATTATTTTATGTAAATTATGTAAAAAAACAGTGTTAATTACATAAAGTGTAACTTACATGTATAAAACGAAGATAACATCATTTGCAGTCAGTGATGGGCACTTTACGTGCAAAAATTATATATATATATATATATATTATAATTAAATTTTTTGGTGACCGTCTAGAGGCGGATACGCGTAGTCGATCTAATTTTTTTTCTTATTCAACGAAATTATGTTCAGTGTTTAGGATACGTGTTTTCGGCGATTATCACCTCTTTTTAATTTTTTCGATTAGCCATATCTCGCCGTAAGACCTATTATAATCTTTCGCACATGTCCGACGACCAAATTGCCCAATTGATGGACTCGATATCCAGCGAAGAGGACACCAGCGATGAATTGTATGATGGAAATTTTGATAGCGATGACGATGTAGCTGATCCAAATTTCATTTGTGCAGAGGATTAATTGATGATCCATCAATCCTTATTTAAACCAACCGACTTGTCACGCGAGCATTAATATCAGTGGTTTGGATGAAACCGTGCAATATGCATTTTCGTCACCAATGCCATCGACTTCGATTGCACCGTCGTCGCCAATATCGTCAACTAACGATACGGCTAATCTAGATGCTGCTGGTACTTCACTAATGCGGAAACGTAAGCGAGAACGCAATCAAACAATCGAATTGGTAGAAGAAGAAGATGGGCCCGACCAAAACATTTTGAGTACTGGAGAGTTGAGCGGTGGCGTAAATGAAATGAAAAACGATTGCCCAGAGTTTAAAAATATCCGTTGGAAAAAGAAAAATTTGCAGGTGCATGTCAACGAGGTTGTATTCCGTGGCTCGGCAGAATTGCCAATTGAGTTGAAGGCATTGAAGACACCCTATGAATGCTTCGATTTCTTCTTGACCGAACAATTCGTACAAAGTTTAGCGGATCAATTCAATTTATATGCTCGGCAGAAGAATTAAGAAATTCGATACACTACCAATACACAGGAAATCCGTAAATTCATTGGGATTTTATTATTTATGTCTGTTTTTCGTTACCCAAACGTTCGTTCTTATTGGTCGAGAAACGCTCTGCCAGCAGTCACGAATATAATGTCTCAGAAGCGATTCGAAGAGGTACGACGATTCGTGCATTTCAATGACGATTCGTTAGCGAAAGAGGCGGACCAGGAAGGATACGACAAACTACAAAAACTACGACCATTGATCGAACATTTACAAGCGTTTCCAGCGAGTACCGATGTTGCAGCGCCTTTGTGTTGATGAAATGATGTGATCAACAAAGACGAGTGGCAATCCTACTCGACAATACATGCCAGCGAAACCTCATTTTTTTACCCTCATAAATGGGGCACAATGTTTTTTGTTCTGTGCGATTCAACTGGATTCTCGTATGCATTTGAGGTTTATTCCGGTGCCGGCGACAACAAGGTGCCAGAGAGTGCACCAAATTTGGGCGCCTCGTCCAATGTTGTCATCCGTTTGTCGGCCAATGTACCAAATCACATAAATCATATTGTTTATTTTGACAATTTTTACACGTCCTTGGGCTTGTGTCGTACCTCAGAAGCCGTGGTATCTATAGTTTGGGCACGGTGCGACCAAATCGCGTCCCAAATAATAAACTATCGAGCGATAGTGAACTCTCGAAGAAGAACAGAAGAGTATGTGGGTAATACATTCGGTATCGACATAACCAATGTTCTTTGGCAAGACAACAAGCCCGTTCAATTGTCGTCCACCTATGTCGGTGTGTTGCCATTCCTCTCAAACCTTGCACAACATCATCCTCAAAAATCAACACGATGGGACCGAACGAGTAAGCAAAATGTGGAAATCGACTTCCCATAAATCATCAAGGAATATAATATTAGGATGAAAACTTATATATGGACCAACCGCATATTTTATCATCTGTTGGATGTGACGATGACGAACGCTTATATCTTATATCAACGATTGCACAAGACCAATACGCGTCAGGAAAACATAGATCTGCCAAAGTTTCGCGGGGACGTTGCCAAGTCCTTGTGCCGAATTGATTTCAAAAGACCGGTAGGTCATCCGACTTCATTATTGCTGGAGACAAATGCACCACAGAGAGTGAACACCATGGTGTACCGACCAACTCCTGAAGTTGGCTATGACAACATTAGTCACTGGTGCATTATTCTCGATCGCACAGGTAAAAAACTGTGCAAATTTACCGGTTGCTAGTCAAAAACGCAGGCGTATTGCACAAAATGTAAGCTAAATCTGTGAAACTCACCAGCCACCAGGACACCATATTTTTACCTGTACCAGGTAAAGCGGCTTTAAATAAAAAATTTTGAGTATGAGGCATTTCTCGGCGACCGTATATTACTCTAATGTGAATTTTTCAGCGAAATCGAAGGTTGGCGCAGCGCAGAGGGTTTAAATTGCGCCTACCTGTTTCATTTGTCTGCTTCTGCGAAAATCGTTGAATATAAACTGGGCATTAAAGGCAAGCAGTACAATCCAGTTTGCAGGGAGTACTGCTACAAGAAGTACAATCTACTTTGCAGGGAGAGGCGTATATTAAGAACGATTGAGATAGTCAGATTGAATTATGGTTAAATCACAAATTTTGCTGACGCATGCAAGGAGGTAGATGTCCACTGAGTGAAAGTATTAATGGAGGACGCTCAAAGGAAGGACTTAAGCTTTTTGTATATTTAAGAGACAGAAAAGAGCAGTTTTGCCTCTTAAATTCGTTTGTAAAGGTTTTTTTTGTGTATTTTATACTAGGAAATCTGATTCGAAGCTCAAGGATCTCCCAACTCTTACGCGGTTCTCTTATTTACGTATTACTTTACGCCTTAATAGCTAAAAGAATGCTGCGCATTGCATAGCTCCATGCCAGCAGCCTATAGTACTGACATGGTAGATGGGTTGGCCCATGAGTTCTGCACTCTAACAGGGGGTCATAGATGTGTTCATTCACATCACCGATCGTAATCAGATGGTCCCTTTTGCATCTGACCTCTATTGGGATTCGAACCCGGTACTTACCGCTCCAACTGCCACAGCCTCAACCACTGCGCCACCTGGGCGGTATGCTAAATAGTAACGTTTTTAAATAAGACGTAGAACATGCTAAACAGGATTTAAGATCAGGATTTCACATCATGTTGCAACATTTGATGCGAAATGTGTACATTATAGAATGAGGCCAAATAACAACGCCAGCAAACTTGCATGTTGCGTGCCTTTCAATCAATTAACAACGCTAATAACTATCTAGACTAAGATTTGTATTTTATTAATTATCTAATTTGTAATTCAAAATAAATTATTTTCGCTCATAAATAACATAAAAATTAACATCATCAAATGAATCGTATACCAACAACAATATTCCAAACGGATTATCTTATCGGTCCGAGAACAAAAGAACTACAAAAATGTCTTACAACAAAATCCCATCAAAAACCAATAATTTACAGTTGTTGGTGTTTTGCTGTACATTTTCTAATCATAAATTTAACTTCTGGTTAACATCGATCTATAAAGACACATAAACACACAACAACAAAAAAATGTATTATAAAGACGATCCGAGCAAGATACACCACCACCGCGACCACGATCAACATCAATAAAAATTTATGTAAATCTATCAAACTAACGTCTTTGAGATGCAAAACGAAGATTTTGTTTCGTTTCTATTTCATTTTCTAATTAATTAATTAAAAACCAAATTATTTATATACCTGTGTGTCTGTGTGTTTATAAAAAAATAATAATTTTGTTGTTAGAATTTCATCAAACAAAATGATGCCGCGCGCGCTTTTCTTTATATACAAGAAGAAGATGACGAAATATTATGAAGATGAAGAAGACGTCTTAAGATAATTTTTTTTTTCGTTGCAAATGAAGAGTAAAATTTTTATTATTTTTAATTAACATACGGATTGTCCGTGTATGTATATAGATAATATATTTCTGGTGTGTGAAGTTTATTTTATTTTAATTTATAAAGGAGAGTTTATTTTTATATTCTAAGAATAATTAATTATAGAAATAGTTATAAAGATAACAGATCAATTTTGATGATGCGGCATGTCGGTAGATGATTTAGTAATTTACATAACACACTTGTTCATTATTATTCGCTTATGGAGGATTTGTGTTTATAGATAGGTTTCTTAGATAGATATACCAAGGTATATACACACACAGGTGGGATTAGATATAAATTGAAATGAGATTCATGGATTTTTGATGTGATAAGAGTTACATGTTTATTAAAGTATAGGCTCGGGTTTGTTGTCGTAACGAAACAAAAATACTCACTGTATCAGAATGATAAGAAAATTAATTTGGGTGGCTAAAATTATTAGACTCATAACATATCACCACTGTATCCAGAGCTTGTTATAGGAGGCGACTAAATCTGTTTGGTTCGCAAAAAACAATTACTATTAAAAATGTCAACAAGCAAAAAAAATCGGATACCGTCAAAGAAACAAGGATCGGCAAGTGGAATGTGCAGTCACTTCGATAACCTGCCGCGTTTAACGGCATAATCACATGTATGAAAGAGTATGGAAGAGTAAAAGTGGAGACCATGTGTCCCAGGGCTATACGTTACTACACAGTGGAGATGACCTTGGAAATATTGCATTTGGATTTCTCATTGGGCCACAGGTAAAAAGACTCATTTTACAATAATCTGGATATTCTGATGGGCTCTATACCTGAGCACGATGTTAGATTGGTGATTGGAAACTTTAATGCTAGAGCAGTCAGAAATCAAACCGACCAAAATAATTTATAGTTCGTTTACACTTAAAGTCGGTTGTATCTGATACCTCCGATTTTCAGATCAGATAACCAACAAGTAGAAGAAGCAAGTCAGAAGTTTTTTGCTTGTTAAAAAATGATATTTTGTAGCTTTCCTAACAAATCCCGATTTAATCTCGGAGGAGCTGGTGGTTCGAGGCCGATTAGTTTCAGTGGAGAGCCTGCGTTTGCCACATAGTCGGCAATTAAGGTTCCTTAATGTCACAGTGCGCAGGTACCTACCAGAATGGTTTGTTTGTTAAGATTACTTTCGGAGTGAATCTTCCGGGAAAGATTTATAAGAAGTAGTAGGCAAGAACTGGTTACCTTGGTTTAAGATGTGGTTTAGATGGTTTAAGCTTGTTACCAAAAGGCATTGGTTTATCACCTTCTGTATTTAATAGGTATTGCAATAGATTTTCGAGATCTCAGAACGTAAGATACTCTAAGAAATGAAAGTTTACAAAATGAGTTAGAATGATGCTCAAATGGTATTTCCTCAATGTTTGAAAATATAATCTTAACAAGTGAGAATGAGTAATGTTTCCAGTTCATTCTAGATATATATTTCGAGATTCTTCTTAACTCTAAATAAAATTAGATGTGCAAAGATTATTTTAAATTCTATTTGTTACGATTACAACATTTTCAAAAGTATTTCTACAGTGGATTAGTCGACAGCTCCAAACAGTTTAAGAAAGCCCTTTGTCGATATATGAAGCTCGCTTACAGAAATCTGCGACTCAAATGAGCACAAATAGGAAACACTAGAGGTTATTCTGAAAACTCATTCCCCTCATCTCACATGTAAATAATCTCACAATTAAACTGCCAAGTTTCAGTCATTGGAACTTGGTAGCCAAAGTCGTAACAAACGATTGAATTCAATGAAGCAACGGTTAACTCTTAAAACTTATAGCACAGGGTCAGACATGGTATTTCCTGATATCCTATTTTAGGTTCGTTCCATTATTAGGTGAAAGGTTAGGTTAGAGTACATTCCGAACGATGGAAAGCATTATTAAACCCAAACAGTATGTATACCAGAAAGTTAAATTACTTCCTGAAGTTATCAGGTATTTGCATTCGATATTGAAGTTCTATTATTACCGTAGCTGAAAAATATGATTCGCAGACCCCACTTAGTGATTAAGTGTCATGTTTAGGTCACGGGAAATGATTGCTGATGTAACAAAAATCGTGGTACTTTGTTATCTTTTTACAGAGATGCTTTAACAATCCGCTCAAAGAGAAATTAGACTTCCAAGGTCTTCTTCAATTAACATAGTTATAATATAGACTTGCTGTGCTGTGAGGACGTGATCTTGACACACTTACTGGACTCTATTAATTGTGTAGTTATGAAATGAAAATAAATTTTATTGAGATGATTATGAAAGAATGTAATTGCAGGTTCAAGCAAACCATTATCTGTTAAACACTTCATACGGCCCTGCCTTTTAAAGCTCATTCTGTGACAGATTGCAGTACTTCCATCCGCAGTTCCTAGTTGATGTTTAACTAACGGAATTATATTGTAGCTAGCGGACATATTGAACCAAATGATTTCGAGACTAAGAAATTTCGTGTGGACAGGGTTGTCACAATGGGGCAAATGATCTTGTGTGGCGGAATAACATAATGAAATCTGAAAATGTTATGTTCAAATTTCGGTGTGACATTATTTTGTGTTCTGGTCCTATGTAATAAAAAGTTTTGAAAACTGGATATTTAGGCGAAATTTGAGAGCCTAATCCTTATCGAACTTAATCGATAAAAGTATATATCGATAAAAAATAAGGAGATGATAACAAGAAGCGTTAGCATATTACCTTCTGTGTTTGAAAGATATGTGCAAAGAGTGAATTTTCCAGATCTTGGAGTGTTGGATACTCTTAGAAAAAAGGTTAAAATCTGGTTAGCATCATGCTAAAATGGGGTTTGCTCAGTGTTTGAAAATATAATCCAAATCTTAAAAATGGACTTAACAATTATTTCTTATTCTTATATTTTTACGTATGCAGAATGAGCAATTTTTAACTCTAAATCGAATTACATTTGGACAGACGAAACTAAGTTGTTGGTTCTAGCGACAAGATTTTTAAAAGGATATCTTTCCTCGAGGTAGTCTGTAGCTCAGGGCAACTTTTACACTTTAAGGTCGCTAAATATGAAGGCTATCGGAACTGTTGAAGTGAAACGAGTAAAAATGGGAAAGCACAAAAGGTTTTCAGGAATACTCATTCACAGAAGTCAGCGTACACGAAAATCATTTGACAAATAAACTGCCTAGTTTCAGTGAAACTATGTGATGAGAAACAGGAAACCATCCTAGATCAACTATAAAGCCATTTTGGCATACGTTCCAATCTAAAATATTGTTCTGGAAAGATCAAACCGAAAGTTTTCGAACTATAAACGTGTACTCTTTACTCTTATTTAAAAGCTTAGAGGGTTTGGAAGATAGATATTTAAGGAATAATGCACTGAAAGCGAATCCTTTTCAATCTAAACCAAATGTATACTAGAAAGTTAAATCTGTTGAACCAGCTCTTCATGTAGTCGGTCAGATTGGAGTTTTTTTCGATATTGATGGAGTGTTTGATATCAAAATTTTTAGTTTTATTAAAAAAAATAATCACAATTGATTACGAATAAACATTTGGAATGATTTGCAAGGAGTAAAACCATGCGCCACTACAAAACGACTATCAGAACAATGACCTGCAAAATGTCAAATCACATGAAAAGCAACAATAAAAAGTACCAAAAAGCTTTCGTCTTGGTGAAGTATAACCAATGCTTCAACTGGTGGTCGACGTGGTTGGTATTACATGCGATGGCCGGGTTCGAAAATAATTTATATGTTTAAACATTTGTACCAGTATTTTTGAAATCAATGTACTGCACATCCTCATTATAGAGCTGATAAGCTCAAAATAACCAGTTCACAAAATTACTGTAAATAAATAATGTCCAAATGATATTTCTGTAGCTGAAAGATATGTCTCGGAAACAACACTAGTAAAGTGGTTTCGGTCAAAGAGAATTATTGAAACCACTTTAAGGTTCTGCACAAGAAAAGATATGTGAAAAGCTCCAAATATGATATCACCAAAATATTCTTTCGATCAAAAAACCGGTAAAGATCTAAATAAACGAACACTATCTCGAAGCCGATGCGGAATAACTCTATCCATCAGCCTGCTCATGGTTTGGGTGCGTCTATAGTTTTTCTTGAACAGGAGGGCTTTTCTTTCTGAGCACACTCACTGGGCATCCTTATTTGATTAGTAATGAATTAAAATTGAATTTTATTTAGGTAGTTATAAAAGAATTTAGCTTCGGGATAAAGCAAATTTTTAGGGAAGAATTTAAAGAAGAAGAAGAAGATTCTGTTGAACACATCCTATGCTCCTGTCTGTTTTACATTCTCTGATCAGATCACATTCCTTCAATTGCAGATCATATTTGAATGGCAGCTAATGACCTTATTCTGTAAATAGCTGTTATATTTTCGATTCTTGTGGTATACGCTAAATCTCGTGGTTTATAAAACTGGTAACTTTTGGGAAACTTTAAAGCTCATAGTGCTTAATCGTTCGAAATATATCGTGGCTACTTCATAGAGTCCCTTATAGTTCAAAATCTGTATATGTATGTATGTGTACATGGTAGTCTACTATAGTTACGATTGCGTATCTACACAAACCGAAGAAACTAGAATTGAAAATGTATATGCCGCGCCTATAGAAAAATCCGATTGTCTTGTCGGATATATTCCGAAAAAACTCAAATTGGAAGTTATAGTTTTACAAGCGGTTAGATTTCATGACAAAAAAAAATTTACTATTTGCAGGATTTACAAAAATATTAAGAAGATCATGTCGAGGGTAAACGTATTCTAGAAATTTATAATAAAACTCAAGCGCTCCCGAAAAGTTTGCGGACAAAATTAAAAAATATTTTGTTCGGCCATTTAGTTCAAATTCATGGAACATACCCGTCGAGTAAAAACAAAATTTTGTGGGCTAAAGCAACCGCTCTTATTTTCCCTATGCTATGTGAAAATCATGAGCCTGCCAATTTTGTAATGATATGATATTTTTTAAGAAAATTTAAGTCTGCTTATCTTTAAATTTGGATTATTTTTTTGTTAGGGAATATTTTACAATGCAGCAAATAGAGGCGGCTTCTTTGCATTTAGATTGCGAACTATTAATCGTTCTTTAAATAATCATTCAAGATTATCAAACCAAGTTGAGGAAGTTCATATTACTGAAGAGAATCAAGAAGTTAATATAGGATATTTAGAGGATTTGGTGGTTAAGCTGAGACAACTGTGCCCAAAGAATGACCAGCATGAAATTTTCGATTTAATGAAACAGACTATGTGCCTTAGAGTAAAACCGTTTACTTTTGAAACATACCCAAGATATCTGGATACTCCTGGTCTGGTAATAAATTTTTATTTTAATTTATCTAAATGATTTTCTGATGCATAATTATTTTAAGTGTACATATTTGTTTTTCTCTTAACCTTAAAAATCGTTTATCAGTGAATTTTGATATTATGAATGCCTTATTATTTGCATAATTTATTTCCCAGATATCGTTTGAATTTGATATAAAATATCCAACGAAATCTGAGGATTTTATAAAAAAATGGCCAGAAATTAAATCGAAAATACTTGAAATTGGTTATGAACGAAATATAAACATTTACGATGAATTTGCAACAGATGACGTAAAATACAAATCTAACATAACAGCATTTTCGAAATTGTTGAAGACAGTGGGCCGACGCAAAGCTGCAACCGCACAGAGTAATGTAACAACCACCTTGATTGCATTTAAAAAAGTATGTCGGTAGCTAATTTTGATTTAGTGTACTCGGTCTTACCTTTTTTTATTTCTTTTAGACTGGTACTACGTTTACGGTCAACGATGGCAGCTGTAAGCGTCCAATACTTTTAGCAACGGGAACAACCAAAAAATGTATTGATTTTTATTGCATTTTAATTGATGAACATGAGATACCATACTGACCACTCTGGGGTTAAAGGATTTCTTAATTTTTTTAAAAGTTTTTATATATTTCTTTTTTGTTTATATCCACAGTTTATATCAGAAGCATTTTTAAAATTGAATTCAAAAAACTAACGCCAAGACTAATTCAGCTTAAAAACAAATTGAATTGTTAAATTTAAATTTAAAATAATAATTTTAAAATGCTTCAATGTAAAATTAAAAACTGTAACACTATTTTTCAACATTACAAAATATATATTAGACACCAAATAACCTTCTGCCATGTGGCTTTGATAATTGTTATAACCATTATGAGAGTTTTAGTGGTTTAGCAAAACATTTTAAAAGTCAGCATACTGAAAATATAAAAACTGAACTTGACACAACAAATGAATTAATTTTTCCACCTTAAATTAAAAATGTATCGTCCAATAGTCAATTATTGTCAGGAAATTATAGTTCAATTGAAGAAACTTTTTGCACCAATCTTTTAAAAAAAAAACAAAATTAGAAAGAAATTAATTGAATCAACTGAGGTTAATTTAGACGACGAATTGAATTTTCTCCAAAATACTTTCAAATTCTATAAAACGATATATAAAAGATAAAAAATAACTTAGAAAACTATTCCTAAACCAAAAGAGGTTGCAATCGGTGTACGACAGGGTCGTAGATGGATTCCTAAGACAGATACCATATAACTGTCAGCAACCAGTGACGAACACTTTCGCATATGTATCCATTGTTAATACACTTACCTTTTTATGTCAAAATCAAACTTTCTTAGAAAAAATATTAAATTAGCACATTCGCGTGAAGTATGTCCAAACTTTGGCCTAAACTTACAAAAACCATTTTAAGACAAATCAGGGACAAACTTCACGCATTAGTCCAGTAACAGGAAAATTTTCCTAATCCTAAAACTAATTTGAATGTGTTAGTAAAAGTAATATAAACGATAATTCATTATAAACGATAAATTAAGTAATCAAACTTATTTAACATAACTGGAGCGAATTTCACGATTAATTTTTAACTGAAATTAAAAATACTGCAATTCAACTAATGATGGGGATCTCATACATCTAATCTATACCAGTTCGTTTGAACATTTAGGGGATACGACCCTTAGGACATCGATGTTTCATAGTCATTATTTGAATTTGAAGTTTAATATAAAATGTACTTGACTATGAAACATCGATGTTCTAAGGGTCGTATCCCCTACATATTCGAACAAAATGATATTGATTGGTTGTATTGGGTCCCCATCTTATAAAAAATATGAGTCTCAACTTGAGTATAGCTTCTAGACTAAATTAATCATTTTTTGAATTAGAAGAGTTGTATCTAGGCAGTGAGATTAACATATTTGATTATTAAATAAGACAACACAATATGAAATATTGGAATGTTTTCAATTGTTGGTGTACAAAGTGAGATATTTAAACTGTTTAATAAAGAGTTAAAGGATATCAACAAAGTTTGTTCATAATAACGAATATGTTCTTTTTTTACTACCACATTCTCAAGATTAAAAGTTAGGACAGTTTTAGGACAAACTTCACTCTCGTTAATCCACAGTATTGGGAATAGTGGAGACTGAGTTCTTTGAAAAATACAATGTATTATTATTTTTAATTAAAACTACAAATATTGTTTTTGTTCCTTCTCTAAATGAACAAGATATTAACACATTAAAACAATTAATTCAAGAGCATCATACTGCTTATAAAAAACATTTCAATACAAATTCACTACCCACGTATTTTACAAGAAATGGGTGTTTTAACTAATTTATGGACTGTGCGGTACGAATCAAAACACTTAAAATTAAAAGAAAAAGCATCAACTTAACATAATTTTAAAAAAAAATTGCAAAATGTTAGCCGAAAAACACCAAGAATTAAATTACATAGGGTATGTTAACAGAAACTTAAATTATGAACTTGAATTAAATGTTAAACAAACAGTGATGGGCACTTTACATGTAAAAAACATTATTTACATTTTTATGTAAATAACGTAAATTACAGTAAAAAACCTGTAAAAAACATAAAATATGTAAAAACGTGAAAACTCTGAAAAATAACTGGAAATAGTGCATAAATGTTACAAATATTTGTTAATAAGGGTTATACGCGTCATAAATATCGATCAAACCGTTCATACGGTCAATCATAATTATTTTAGACTTTTAGTTATCTACAAATTTTAGGCAAAGTTCATTTATGTATCTACACTGCCATCTGTGTTCAAATTTAAAATACAGATATTACCGATGCTAATACGGTTTTTTTATCATAACGATATCAAAAATTTTTGACATATTAATTTGTTTTTGTTTTATTTGTAACGTTACACAGTTAATTTTTACAATAATTAAATTATTAGTTATTAGTTATTAAATATAATAGATAGCGCCCTTGTCATGAAAAAGTCGTTATTTACATTACGTAATATAAAAAATAACTTGTGTAATTTACCTGTAATCTACATGTAAATAACTGTGTAAACTACATCGTGTAATTTACGCGCCCAACACTGTTAACAAACGATAAGCTTTGATTCAATATCCTCTGAATAATTTAATATATACCTGAAGAACTTAAATCTTCTGAAAAACTTTATTCACTCCGTGAAGTACGAAGTGAAAGTGGTTATGTGTATAGAAATAATTTATTGTTGATCAATAGCAATATGGGTCAATAGCAATATTGTGGTCCGCACCGTTCCGTGTCAAATCATATATTAAATATTTATTTGGTATTATAATTTTACCTATTTTTGGATACTTATATTGTATTTATTTAAGGCTACAAAAACGAATAAAAAATATTGTTTGTTTGTTTGTTTGTTTTTATCTCTACAATCTGTTTCGGGGTTCTTGGCACTTCCAACTCTTTCGCGGTTTGCTTATTTACGTCCTTACCTTACGCCATTACAGTCAAATCGAGGATGTACGGCTATAGGTCCGATTTACGTAGAATCATCTGCACATTGCATAGCTCCATGACAGCCTATAGTACTGACATGGAAGATGGGTTGGCACATGAATTCTGTACTCCAACAGAGGGTCATAAATGTGTTCATTTACACCTCCGATCGTAATCGTATGGTGAAAATTCCCTTTACCATCCTGCCCCTATCGGGATTCGAACCCGGTACCTCCCGCTCCAACTGCCGTAGCTTTAACCACTGCGCCTCCTGGGCGGTGGATAAAAAATATTTAACACCGATCGGATGGACACTATGTAGCACCGATTTAGTGTTGTAGTTACACCGTTTTTTTTCATGGTGTACCATAAATGCTGACCTCTATTATCCAGGCAAACTCATCTGCTTGTAGAATAAAAAATTGTTATAATTTTTTATTTCGTTTGAAAGAAAAGCAACACAGTATGAATATATAGATAGAACTGAGAATTAAAATGGAATCATATTCGTTTATTTTCGACGGAAACTATATGAAGCAAACATCACAGATTTTCCAATATACCCTTTGTCCTAAACCAACCATTTGAAGTATGACTTCTTCAAACGTATAAAATAATCTATTGCTTAAAAACCGGAAACGATCCTATAACTGCGTCTCAACTGAAACCTTACGGAACCATTGATATATTGATGCACATTGAAGGGGAGTCAGCCGAATGAAGGCTGTTTACACACAATCGCTTTTTACGTCACCCAAAACATATTAATTTTTGGTCCGGATCGGATCCTGCTAATTTTTAATCAACCGGTGACGTAGTATAAGATACCCATTAATCATAAAATATGTAATTATTGTGATATGCTAAATAATCAGTGCTTCAAGACAAACAGCATTCATTATTTTCAACTTAGCCTGTAAGCTTTCCAGCTGCTGCCTCATTAAAATTTTATAAATCGTCTACTCCACATGAGATGGACAAAGTATGTATATAGAAGAGGTATCACTGTTAAGGTTGCACAAACAATATTAACCTTTAAAGGCGGTTCTTATGTATAAAATCAAATACAAAGAATAATCGATTATGCTCGCAATCGGTTGAATGAAGTCCATCACAATTCTTATATAAACAATAAAGAAAGAGAACTTTGCTTGCACTCGTATCAATGCAATTCAATCAGCCATTTTATATAAAAATACAAAATAAACGACATCTTATATAGAAGCTTAACAGTAACAACTCTACATAAATATTTACATCTTAACCAATGTTGTGCCGTTCTGTTTCTTCATTAACCATTATCGTTTACTACTGGCTGTAACACACAGATATATCGAAAGCATTATTACAAACTATATAATCACTATAATTTCTATTATAACTTACAGTAGAATACAAAGTCATGAACATAATGTACACGAGAACATCTTAACGTAAAACAAAACGAAACAGATACTAAAATACCAAGAGGAGCATATACATAAGACGCAATGTAGCAACAACAATTTCAAATTAAATGAATATTGTAAAGTGATTCGATAAAACTAACATGATGATGATGATGATGATGATGACTTTTGTGATGATATTGAATTAATTTATACTTCAAATCGAATGTATGTACGTTATAGTACGAGAGAGGAATAGAGACGTACTGATACATGTATGGTATGTATATATAAAAACATACTCAACAACAACGAATCCATAAAACTACTTTAACTTTTGGTTTTTTTGTTGTTTTGTCTTACAAGACAACAACCAAAAACTAAACAAAAAGAAAATTTTCTTCTCCGGTCTCTTAAGCTTTTTGTCTTTGGTATATAAAACAAAATATCATTCCAGTCTGCATGTTCGGTATATTTGTTTTATATACTGACTCCGCCTTTCAAGAAAACTATATACACACAATTAATTGTATTATATATAGTTTCTTGTAGTTGGACAAGAAAACACACCATACACAAAAAAAAATACCAAACAGCGATACAAAACTCGAGAAAATGAATGGTCACGCAAAGAGGTTTCATATACTCGTATATATGTATGTATGTACTGTTGTATGCCTTATTGTTGTATATGTTTTGTTTCTTTACAATTTTCCATATTTGAATTTAATTTTCATGTTTAAACACCGGTACACAAAACAACCACCCTTAGTTGTTGTTACCTTGTTAATTTCTAATTATGGCCGATTGTAACATATATAAATAAAAATGGGGGTTGTAATGCGATGCTCGCCTAGATAGTCGCGAACGAATGATTTTATAATATTATGAAGTCGAACGATTTTATATATAAAGGGTGTCCCAATAAGATGTTCAGATTTATTCATTATTCGGTAGGTCCAATTTCTGAACACATTTTGGATTGAGTGCGCATCTATTTCGGGAATTGCTAAGTGTGTGAAGTTATTCCAGGATCCCATCCTAAAAATATGAAAAGTTCATCAGGTAATACTAATTTTATCTCATTCCAGGATTTTTAAATCATCCCAGAAAATTGTGTAACTGATCGAAATTGGGAAATAAGTACTCATGATTAGATAATAATTAAATAATAAGACAATAAGTTTCTACTGTCTATAAATAAAAACGGAGAATTCATAATCAATGAGATTTACAATCCAGAAAAAAAAGTTTGTGTGGAAGCAAATATAATATATCCAAAAGTGTTATGAACGATATCATCTGATTTCGAATCGCAATCATGTTCACCAACATATGTGCAACACTTCAAGACTAGCCGTATGTTGAGATTTGTGCTATAGGCTTATATGTATATAGCCCAACTTTGTTCATGCTATATTGATGGTTCCCATGAACCAAAAGTGTCAGAAACGAACCTCATGTGGAATCGGATTATTATAATGTCCGCACTAACTCCGCACTAATCGTATGTTGCACATATATAGTTAGTGGACATGATATCGATTCCATCTTGAGTTCTTATTTCCCAATTTCGATCATTTACACAAGTTTCTGGGATGATTTCCTGCGATAAAATGAAATTTGTATTACCTGATGAACATTTTATTTTTTCTGGGATGGGATCCTGGGATAACTTTCAACACCTCAATGGCCGCTTCAATATTGGCCGTGCAATTACTCGTTTTCTGTATTTGGTTTGAAAATCACGATGTGCTTATCGTCGACTGTACCGATGTATAGTTTCAGAATTACCGTATAGTTCTCTTAACATTCTTATTTTACCGAGACCCAGCTCGACCATTTTTTAAGTTTGTAAACTTTTATCTCTGAATGCCTTCTTTTTTGACCTATGGTATATGGTGTTCCGACTAGACTATAAGTCTATGTGTCAAGCCGAAAATTTACTAATTTCTTTCATATCGTCCCTAAGCAAAATTTTCTAGTTTCTTGATAGGCAATAGTTCTTAATCCCCACTTTTAATTTACAGTGTTGCGAAATAGCCATACCAAAAAAAATAATCAAAGAGATTTATCAGGATACCGGAAACAAAGAACAATATAAAGGAAAACAAAGAAAAAATTCCTTAACTCGTAAGAAGTAAGGCAAAACTGTGATTATATACGCTAATGTTCCTAATAACGTTTGATAACATCATCGAAAAACTCGACATGACATCCCCAAATAATATTTAATGGCTATCAATAACGTGATTCAATGATTTGAACAACTCAGATGGCAATTGCCTACTATAACACATTGACATGCCGAGATACACCAGAAAGTACCGAAGCTGTCGGACTTTCGGAAAAGAAGTTGGTCTTAAAATTAACATTAATAGGCAGCACGACATTAATCAACGCATCTTTCGAAAATCGCATTTAAAAAAAATTTAACTACGATCGTTCAATGTGTAAGTGAAATCAGTTCTGCTGTTAGCGTCTGAAACATGAAACTACTCAGAAAGCACACAAAAGCTGCAAAAATGTATGGATTGCCCGTTTAGCACACGCCCGACTGATAATTCAGCCATCGAATTCTTGACACAGCATCACTATTGTATAACACACAATGTGTGGTATGGCGCACCATCTTGCTGGTACTAAAGGCCATCCAAACCAATATTTTCAAGATATGGCCACAAATAAGATGTGAACATGTGACGGTAGATTATTCCGTAACGGTAGCACCATACGGATGCATTGGCTTTTCCACAAATTTTTGGAGATTTTCCGATCCCCAAATACGACAATTTGTTTTGCCTACGAACTCACCGAGATGGAAAGTGGACACTATTAATCTCTATTATTACTTTAAACGTGTCGACTGGATGACAGAACTCCACAGCAACAATATCTTTGTTCCCAAGTCACTCAGACACAATTGACCTATTGTGAAATCCCTTCCAAGACGCACACTCTCAGTCCCGGAATCCGTTTGTTCTTCTAATGAAGTCTAAAATATCTGGTATCCTCAAGGTCGTCAATTGATCCTCAAATAAGTATTGTGCGGCGAAACTATCCAGTCTATGGGAAGAGTATGAAGAAAAGGAGAACAAAAAGTGCTCAACAGTTTCTTTCTCTCCGTCCTCACACTGTACTGAATTTTCATTCGAAACATAGTCAGAGAGCAGTGCGAAAATCCCCGGAGCGGACGCAACCTGTCCTTTGAGCTACCACAAATCATAACAAAAAAATAAACAAGGGTCTGGAAATATTCGGCGATGGTCATGGTCCTGATCAAATACCTGTTTTTTTTTTGAAAGTGTACATCAGTTGGGAACTGCCTCGTTGCATGATGTCCAATAAGTCGTTTAGATTGGTCGAGTTTCCTAAGAAATGGAAGATAACCCCACTATTCCATTGAACTTGTAATATGCAATTCCTTCAAAAAAATGGTGGATCGATCTGTTTTGCCGTACCAACATGGGGTCATGCCAAAGAAATCAATATCTACAAACCTTATTGAATTCACCAGCAGCGCAATCAAAGTTATTGAAAGTCACAATCCAGTTGACGTGGTGAGCACAGAGTTTGACTCCATTAGCCATTGCAAAGCACTAGTAACGGTTACTTATTTGCCTTTTCAATCAACTTTGTGGCTTGGTTTAAATCTTACCTATAAGCAACCGCCAATACATCGATCTTAGAAACAGCAGGTCCAAGTCAACTCAAGCAATATCGGGTTTTCCACCAATTTTACATCTTGGCCCTTACATTCAAAAATTTTTAATGTTTGCTGACGATCTAAAAATATACAGAACTATCGAGAACTTAAGCGATGCTGAGAATTTTCAAGAGGGCATTGACAATTTGAGTCAAATGTACGCTGAGTTGCTGTCATAAAAGTACGATATTAGTGTTGCCCGAGCCAAAATAACCGATAAATATAATCTGAACCAATTATTGGGACACCCTTTACCATGAGTTTGTACTCTGTTGAATGCGCACACTGTACATATATATATATATATATATATATATATATATATATATATATATATATATATATATATATATATATATATATATATATATATATATATATATATATATATATATATAGGCACATTCTATTGGTGTGCTGATAAATTAATATCGGTTTTTAATTAAAAATCACTTTCGACATTTTAAGTTTTTCATATATTTTCCAATTTTGTGGAAAATTTGATGAAAATTAAATTTTTTTTTGAGGTTTTGTAATTTTTTTTTAGGTTCGTGTTATTATTAACAATATCACTATTATTATTATTATTACGACTACTACCACAACTACTATTTTCATAATTATTCTGTACTTCAATTGATAATGTTGCGATGAGTCGAAAATGATGCAAAATAAACGAACCAAAAATTAATTTCAACATACACATATAATGAACGAAAACCAAACATAATAAAACAATATTATTTTGGGGTTTTTCATTGTTTGGAAAATATAAATTTCCAAAATGAAAAAATAAAAATAAAAAATTAAATTAAATAACGAAACGGAAAATTATATCATAATATCACATACAAAACATATATTATAATCATATTGCAGTTGATTATTGTTATGTACATATAATGATGATGATTTTCATGTTGATGGTACATATGGAAATTATGTATTGTTATAACCCAAACATATTTGTTAAAATTTTAACGATATGCTTCTTTTGTGTAAAATGAACTGTGTATAGGCTTGAGAGGTACGGTTTGGTGCCAGTTTGGTGGTTATACTGGTTTTGAATGCGAGATTTGATCATTCTGCAAATACAAACATGAATATCCCCAAGGTGAGACTATATAAATCTTACTCATTTTATTCATTTCAAAGCTAATGGTAGAGACGTTATACTGGATCAACAATTTGGAATCAAATGCAAACATTCCAAAATTGATCAGGTTCACAGAATTAGATAGATGATAAATCAGTTTTTTCGACCTTAGTCGTATTTCTGGATGTGGCAACAGCTTTCGCTGAGGTATGGCACACAGGTGTGATACATAAACTAAATATTATGCTTCCGGGGCTATATGTTGATCTTTTAAGAATAGATATATATATATATATATATATATATATATATATATATATATATATATATATATATATATATATATATATATATATATATGTGTATATATATATATATATATATATATATATATATATATATATATATATATATATATATATATATATATATATATATATATATATATATATATATATATATGAAAGGCTTTTTAGATTAAGACAAAAAAATGAGTATTCTAGACTGAGAGAGGTAAGAGCAGGAGTCTCTTAAAACAGCGTTCTGGACTGAGTCCTAGATCTGCTATATACAAGTGATATACCACAGTCCGACCACATAAGCATCGCTATACTAGCAACAGGGCAAACTGTGGAAGAGTCGGCGAATAAGCTTCAATGTGCAAGTGATAAAATTCGCCAGTAGGCCAAGCGACGAAAAATCAAAATTAATGAATTAAAATCTGCCCATAACAACATTACGAATAAATCATTGGTTAATCCGTCGACAATCAGCTTAAACGATGTGATGGTGCGGTACGAAAACTCTGCTAAATACTTGAATGTTTCACTGGATGTTAAGCTTAAATGGAAAGAGCATGTGAAGAAAAAAAGAAAACAGCTTGATCTTAAATATATTCACAATTGTACTGGCTAATTGACAGAAGGTCAATATTAAGCATATCCAACAAAATACTGAACAACAATCAGGTTCTAAAGCCGATCTAACTATAAGGGACTCGGCTTTGGAGTTGTACTAAGAGGTACACCAATGCGATATTGATAATCTTTAAGGCCACCATGACCCGTGAGTCTATAAATCCACCCCATCTAATAACAAAAATATTATTTAAACTCAATAACACAAACGAGCAAATGGTGCTAACCGATGATTATATCCCAATTCGCAGTTGTGCGCTGATGCCTTGGAAAACTGGACAAATTTAGACCACCGGAAGGTCGATAGCTATATACGATCAACGCTAATTGAACTAAGCACAAACTCTGTCAAAAACCGAAAAACTACAAACGAACTGAAAAGAGTCATCCTCCTCTTCAAGACTATTCAAGACATGAATGAAGAAATTGCTCTGTGTAGTCAATATTACGTCGATAATCAAGTCAGGATAATGCTAGTAATTTACAATGCCATTAATGTGGAGACCACTCGTATACGCTAGTACGCAGAATTTGAATACTTCTGAACGTTAACAAAATTAATCTAAATAGCAGAAATATAAATGCGGTAAACTATTAAGATGTATACTCAAAAGGTAGATAGCAAATAAGCAAGAACACTTATATTTGCCAGAATTCTTAACGATCCGATGCAAAAAATTTTTTGTTGGTAAAAGGGAATGACGGTTACCCTTGGATGGTACAAGAGGTCGCCGATTGTAGCTTAATGGTTAAGAGAGTTTTTCATCACACCGCGGTCTCGAGTTCGATTCCCCCTGTTGACCAAAAATTAACATGCAACCGGATGACATAAAATGCAGTTGCGTGTAAAAACATTTGTTGGGCTGACCACCTACAATGTGCACCAATCGTTACAAAAATGGTTTGTAAGGTCTCAGCTCACGCGGTAAGGGCCGTTTTCGGCCTCTAAGCCATAGATTTTTTATAAGGGAATGCAATTGATTTCACTTCGTTTACGAGAGGTGGTTATACATATCTATGTGGAAGATGAAGAAATTTAGAATTATCAGGAAAGATTCTATGTAAAATCTTGACTTAATAGGAGGTATTAAACCTTTGGCTTACCATGGCCCACACTTTTACTATTATATAACTTCCATAAACAATCTTATCGTCAGATAAATGCCAATCACGATGAGATTGGATGAGCTTAGAAAATTCACACAAACTGGCGGCAGATCAAAGCTATATAGGATATAGAATAAATTTTTTGGATATCAGTATTTCATAAATTTTAATATTTGTGTTATAGACGGTGCAATCTGATTGGATGGATAGTCTGCAGTTTGGATTACGGATGAGAAAACAACACATCATATTCTATTTGGTTTGAATATAAGTAATATTCGATTAGCAGTAAGGTCCATTTATACTTCCAGTCTAGTATTCAAGTAATTCCTTAGGCCATCAGATGTCTACACGAGTAGACAATAGTGTTATTACGCAATGTAGACGGCGAGACACCAAATTCAAGTAATAAATAGAACATGTTACAACGTTGGTGTACTGAGATAAATTGGGAATAAATAATTCATTTCAGTTCCTTACGCAAAATTAATAAACACGTACAATATATAAAAACTTTCAAAAACACTTAGTGCCCATCTTCTAGAAATAAAAGCTTTGTCTTTTGATGGCAAACTAAAAATAAAAATTTGAATCACTTATTTCAAAAATCTGCACCAATCCCGTTACTCCTTGTAGATCGAGTACTTCTTTGAAGCTAGAAACCTTGTTGTATTACCAGTAAATAGTTACAATCATTTGTGTGGGCTCAATTCTTGCCTTTGCTTCATTACATACGACAAGAAATTGGTATTTAAATTCATGATAATCCGTAAAGCTTGCTTAATGCTTCTAATATCTGAAGTGTTTTATTATATGTAATTGAAACATATATTTAAAGCTTAATTTTTGAGCTTTACATACTCTTATTTTCACTGGTTGATTTGTTATCTTCCTGTCACCTTGTAGAGATCTCCACTCTCCATACAGAAACACGATAAATCTAAAGCCTTAAGTTGATCTATTGTACCAGTTTTGATTTAAATGTTAAACCAATTCTTGGACATTTCGATATATATTGATTACATAATTGTTACTATCAAACAAAATCGATAATCTGCCGTATGATTCTGACAATCCTTTCGAATTATACACACACCCAGTCACAGTCTGCGATCAGATGTTCTATTACATAAAGAAATCTCGAGTAAGCATTACGTAATGTCTTAGTTGTAGCGAATTTTAATGTGCTAATCAATCGTATGCCGATATATATATATATATATATATATATATATATATATATATATATATATATATATATATATATATATATATATATATATTCTAGTTGCTTGTAGCCTTGGTATAATTTTTTCGTTAACACTATAAAGTAGGACTTTTCACCATGGAAATTTACCTTCTTCACATTATATTAGATCTATATGTTTAAAAACGAAAACCAAGTATGTAAATGGCGTTGCAAACAATAGTATTGTAAATCGAGTAAAAACACTTTGCTTTACAATCTCCTTTTAAATTAACTAGAATTGGCCAGAGAGGACTGGTACAGCTAAATTTAAACGAATATACACTATTTGGCATCAGTCATTTAGATCTTATTACACAGAGCGAGAATCCTATATTTATATAAATTCTTGTTTTAGTAATCTTATCTTTTTAAAACTCGGATTGTATTTCGTCTGTAAAAAGTATGTATGTATATATTTCAAAACATATATATCAACGGTAATAATTAAAACTCTGTTAAACAACTGATCTCATTCATTTATTTAAATTTACCATGTTTTATGTTATCTTAAAGTAGTTCTTCTTATTCTTATTACATTTATATTCCCGTTTCTTCGTTCTTTTATATGTTATATATATGTTATGTATATGTTATATATATAAATTTATATATATATATATATATATATATATATATATATATATATATATATATTTATATATATATATATATATATATATATATATATATATATATATATATATATATATATCGTCCTTTTGAGGTATTTTAAAATATGTTCAGCTTTATCATCATATCTTTACCGCGCCATTAGAATGTATAGTTTCGTTGGGTTCACTCGTCCGTTTGAAATATAAGAACAAATTGTTAATTTCTTGTTTGATTATTATAATTATACTTAGATGATGACGGTTTTAATAATACCATAGTTATATTGATCATCCAAATAACATCGTTTTATTGGCCTTGTATATAATATTATTCATTGAGGATAAGACGACATTTTGTGTACTTTCTAACCGTCTTTACGTAGCAAGTGTGTTATACTTAAATCTCAATATTTTTTTCTTCTTCCCGGTTTGGTGCGGTTGACAACTACTATTTGTGCGGTGTGAAGGTTAGATTATCGGTTTATGATCAAAAGGATAAAATTAATATAAATCACAAAGAAGTAGATTTTGTTTAAGATGAGTACAAGTGAAGATTGTATTAAGGAAGTAACTGATGAGAACATTGAACTTCAAGCTTAAGGATCGCTTTGAAACATTTCAAAGACAGTTTGGAGCAGTTTTACAGCCATATTACAAGCTTTTAACAGAATTGGAACGGATTGGAAAATGCTCAGGATTCAAGCGATGAGAGTCGTAAACCTTGGATTATTTTGGACTCTACTTGTAGTGGTTTTCTTTATGTCAATCTTATCACTAATGCTAATCACGCACTCATTTGAAACAAATAAGCAGACCGAGGGTGGGTTTACAAGCAATCAATATTCTGCTTCCAATAATGAACTTGTATTTATTAAAAGAAGTATCGTGCGGTTTAATTTTTTAAGGCGTCTCAACTCATGTGTTATGTCAAGAAGTTGGTTATTGCAATAATCTTAATTTTATGGCAAACTCCTGAACTACTTCATCAATTCACTTAACATTTAGGTCGCAGTGATATTCCTCTTTGGTTAAGTAGCCGTAAGTTGGTGGCTTGAAACTATCTTCCAGTTTATTCACCCTTTTAGTACGTTGACTGAAATTCGGTAAACATTTACTAATGGCTCATTCACCACATATTTCTACCTGCTTTATTGATTTAGATTGTTATTTGAGGTTTTGCCTAGATGTAGGGAGCCCTCTCTCTAATAGTAGTCATATTGATGGCTTGGCTATAGTTGAGCATTTAATTTTATCTGTTACACCTGGCATCCTTTGTAGGCTTTTGACATGGGCTTGTTATATGGCTCACTGCACATTTGACACATTTGGCTTGCCTGTAGCAGAAGTTCTTTGTGTGTCCTAACTGATGGTTATTTGTGCACTGAGGTATACTTATTACGTTTTTAGAGTTCGTTTTGAGTATGTGTATGCTGCCAAAAGAGTTCTTGTTCTGGTTGTTTTGGCATTTTATTACCTTGCGGTAGATATATTTGGGGTTGGAGTTATGTATCTTTTTTTGACATTTACTTTATTTTGTTTGGGTTGGCCTTCCTTCTCAAGTTCCTCTTCATTCGTAAAGCTTTCATTGCTTAAATTTTGTATAGGCTCTGAATCTGCATTTATTAGAATGAACGTCTTATATATGAACTACAGAAGATGAAACCCTTATTGAAGTGGAAGAGGGAAATCGTTGGTTTCATGAAAATGGAAATATTATTACTATTCTAAGTATAGAGTTTACAATTTCAGATCCACAAAGATGAGGTGGTACAGTTGGGGTAAAGTCTGAAATTTTTCTTTAAATTCTGCCTTATTTCATTCGATCAAATTTATAATATTTCATCACAAGAATTAAACGTGTAATACTTCCCTACCAAAAAATAAATGTCTGCTTACTGATGGGAGTTTTTTCTGAAAAGTCACTTAATTGAATCGAATATGTAGTTTTTTATTGATTAGATTTTTTTTATTTTATATTTTATACTATGCAATCTGTTTTGGGGCTTTAGGCTCTCCCAGCTCTTTCGCGGTTCGCTTATTTACGTCCTACTTTACACCTTAATGGCCAAATCGAGGACGTACGGTTATAGGTCCGATTTTAGTAGAACCATCTGCGCACTGCATAACTCCATGCCAGCCTATAGTACTGACATGGAAAATGGGTCGGCCCATGAATTCTGCACTCCAACAGGGGGTCATAGTTGTGTTCATTTACACCACCGATCGTAATCTCATGGTGAAAAATCCCTTTTGCATCCTGCCCCTATTTGAAATATAATTGTGGACAGTAACAACCTCGGCTTTTTTGACAATATTTCTAGATTGATCGATCCTGCCACAGCTTTAACCACTGAGCCACATGGGTGATGTATACGTAGTTATAGTAGTCAAAATTTTAATCCAACCGAGGACAATGCAATATTTTTATGTATTTATCGGAGAGCCAGAGATTATAACTTTTTAACGCCTCAAGTGATAGTAACTGTAGATTTCAATTTGAGAAGTGACAAGAATAAGAGATAACACTATGCAACGGCTGATCTATGCACAAATAAGCGTATCGAACGTGTTTGATTTTAATCTTAATAATTTATTGAGTGGAATAAAGAAAGTAAGAGTTTGACTAAACTCTGGTTGTTTTATTTTGATTCTCGTCTGAATTGTTAATTTACTGGAAATGTTTGTTTTTGTTGTAGTGTTGTCTGTCACTCAGGCTCTAATGGCCCATCTGGATATGAACCGTGAGAGTCGTAACAATATATTCAAATCATCAATATTAATGAGTACAACGAATAGTTTTCAGCTTAAGGCTAAATAAACCATTAAAGGGTGAACTATCTGTCCCAAAGTATTCACACTGTCCGCCAAAGCTCTAAAGGCTATCGAAATCATAAGTATTGAGTTCATTATTTCCACATTGGTGATTTATGTATAATTAAATAAAATATAAGTTGAAAGCTATAGTACTCTTATTGGCAGGATCTATCATTTTAGACTACCTACCTTTCGCTCCGATTATCATATATGCAACATGTAATTTAGGCGTTCATCATAGGTATATTCATTTAAGTATATTGCTACAGGTATTTGGACGCTTTACAACGAGGAACCACAATCTGGAAACACCAGGTTGTGCTTTCTCGTTGTTTTCCAGTAGGAATGATACAATTTTTAAGTAACGTTTCAACCATTTGTAATATGTCATGATCTGTCTTTTTTTATTTCATTGTATTCAGTAATGTTTACAATATCATCATGGTGAGATATACGCAAGAATTGTTCTCCAGTTGCAAATTTTCGTGCACTTTTTCCATTTTTATAGTCTGGTGGTATCACCAGGTCCGAATTTTTGCAAAATGAAGTTGGTAAAATCGTTACTGTCAATGGAGATCGGTATAGATCGATGATAACGTTTTTTTTATGGCCAAAATTGGAAGAAGTTAATCTTGAAAACATTTGGTTCCAACAAACAAAGCTACATGCCAAACGGAAAAGTTTGGAGATTCGATTATTTCAAGAAATTGTGATATTGAATGGCCTCCAAGAAGTTGTGATTTAACACCATTAGACTATTTCTTGTCAGGTTATTTGAAGTCATTGGCATACGACTTGACCTGGTGGAAAAAAGTGCTAGAAAATTGGGTTCATCGAATTCGTTCCTGCAAACGGAGTCGTGGAAGCCATTTAAACTTTTTCAGCACTTAATTGTATCGATTGTGCTTCCCATTAAATATAAAACATTTCAATTTCCTTACCAATTGGTGTGTGTTTTTTTAAAGAAACCATATAACTCTTATTGGAAAACTTATGGGTTCGTTCAATAAATATTGGGCATAACATGCTGTATAAGATAGCAGAAAATTTTCAGCAGAAAAAATGATTTTTACACTCACCACCAGGCGCACTACTATCGCTAAAGAGAATTGCTTCTGCTGTCATTTTTGTATAGCCAACAGAATTTTTCTGTAAATTTTTTAATTTTCTTCAATATTTTAAATACGAAGTTATTCCAGATTCCAAATAAAATATCTTTATATATTAAACGAGCAATAATTGTATGTATATATATTTGTTTATTTTTTCTCGAAAATTGGTATACTACCATTTTCCGGTGTGAAAAAACGATCTAGATAGGACACGACTTTGGGAAAATTCGTTTATGGCCTTAATTTTGGAAAAAAAAATTTCATATGAATGACGTCACAAATACTTTAAATAAATTTTTTCGATCAAAGTAACCGGAACAGGAAGCATTCGCAAAGTACATCCTGAAACTGGAAAATGAAAATCTTCCAAAAAATGATTTCAATGAAATTGAATTACCTGAGGATATAATTTCCAGTGGTAATTTAATCGAAAAAGTATTTGGAAATTGCCTTGCGAATCTAAATTACGAAGGAATGAAGGAACGTGTTAGTCTCGCGCCGCTGAACAAAGTATTCAGTAATATTAATGCTGAGATCGTCGATCGTCTCCCAGGAGAATACAAATCGTATAAAAGTTTTGATTCTGTAAAGGATAAACAGGAAGGAGGTATTGAATTCACGCCAGAATTTTTTAATTCGATTGAAATTGCTGATTTGCCACCCCATGAATTAAAACTAGAGAAAAATACAATAATTATGCTATTGCGTAATTTAGATATTTCGGAGGGCATGTGCAATGGAACACGCCTGATTGTTACCGAATAATGTAACAACGTAGTTAAAGCAAAAATAATTACTGGGGAAAAAGCTGACAAGTACATATTCCTCGAGTTACGCTCGACTCCAGTAAAGGTCAACTTGGATGTACAATACAACGACATCAATTTCCGCTTCGACTAGCGTTTGCGATTACCGTGCATAAATCTCAAGGACAAACGTTCGAATTTGTTGGCGTCGACTTGCGTACACCTGTCTTTAATCACGGTATGTTGTACGTAGCGTTTTCCCGTGTTAAACGACAAAATAGCTTGAAAGTTCTGTTACCACCTGAAAATGAACGTCGCACGTATAATGTTGTATGGAAAGAAGCATTGAACGCTCCTGATCTAAATTCTATAAGTCTTGATATTAACAGCAACGTTTTCCCAGTCGAATAAAATAAATAAAATTAAATTAAATTAAAGTTGTTTTGCGAAAGTGTTTAAAAAAACTTTCTTTCTTTTTCCGAGCAAAGCTCGGTCCCCGGAACTGTATATTATTTCCATAAGATTATAATATACTGTATAAAACATACATATTAATTTCATCTACAGTTTAACTACTTACTGTAACCTATATGAATGAAGTCCCTGTAATAAATATTTCAGTTTGATTTCCAGAAGCTAAGTCATCTGATCTCCATACATACAACTATGAAGTTTGAGCGCCTCCAGAATTTTTCAAAGTTTTGGCCCATACATAAAAATCAGTTTTTTCACTGCGAGCTATGGATGAACCCCGCTGTAACCAATATTGCTTCGCGCGATACACTTTTATGAAAAGGTATGTGGTGAAACACAAGCCTTTTGTGTATTAAAAGTTTCAACGATCAAATGACATTTGTTAGATATCGCCTCAGCTGATATCTATTTTTATTTCAATTATTCTGTTACCACGGGTGGGGGGCTAATACCAGAATGAAATAAATTTGAGCACGGTTTAAACGGTACTGATTTTACTGTGTGATTTTAATGCAATTAAGAATTTTACCCGGTTAGTATGTTTTTTATGTCATAGTATACATAAAAATTGTAAATTAATGTATTTGAATTTTAATCTTAAGCTAATTCTAAATGTTGTTGTAACTTCCGTGGATTGTCAGCATAAACTCTGTTCATATTGAACAACATTGATCAGGATTGAATATGGTGACTAGTACCTTCCAGATATAATTCGACCAAGTACAGTATGTACTCTGAAGTATGGGAAGGTTGTCGTACAACCTGATTTGTCCCACAGAGTACTATGACATATCTATTCTTGACATATCTTGGTGGCCAGATATTTTAAAACTTTAAAAACTCGGATCAAAATGCTGGCGTTGAATTGCAATAAAACCGAAGCCAATTGTAACCAAATTGTACCGTTGATCAATAGGTAGATTAAGAAGCTTGTGACATCTTATTACTCCACGACTATTTACTGATCAGATCCATCGATTTGTTTGTGTTTGAAAGGGCTCGAACGAGTTCTTCACATATGAAGTCTAGTTTAACTAACCTGGTTTGAAGGATGTCTCGGGCAATCACGTAGAGTTGTTTGATAATTGAACTAGTGTTCAACTGCGGTTCAACTATTATAGTGTTCAGTTCGGCAGTCGATGCTGTATTATTTTCTTGTAACAAAACAACTATAGCTTTCCAACTATTCTAACTGATTATCTATAAACAGTTTCGGCGCGTAGCCAAGGTTGAAGGTATTTGGTACAATAAATGAAATTCTACTTACAGTTTACTGCTAATTTGATGATTTTAAAGTATCACCTTTAATGAAAATCTCGTTGTTTTAATGTATATAGAAGTTTAAATCACATCAAATATTGGAAGGTAGAATAGTTTGATCCTAATGATGGTTTGGTCCAATTTTGTAAACTCATTGCTTCAAAATGACATGAAAAATGGCAATGCTACTAATCTAACTATATGATATGTATGCCTATAAAAGTATCCTCAAAGTTCGTATTCAGATGTTTGGTCATCTAAGCTATTGGAAAATCATAATGGCATATAGGTTACAGGGGGGTCCATCCATAGCTCACAGTAAAAAAACAGATTTTTATGTATGGACCAAAACTTTGAAAAATTCTGGAGGCGCTCAAACTCGGTCGATTATCCTCCAACTTCATATTCAGATGTATGGTTACAAAGCTATTGCAAAATCATAATGGCATAGAGGTTACAGGGGGGTCCATCCATAGCTCACAGTAAAAAAAAGTGATTTTTATGTATGGGCCAAACCTTTGAAAAATTCTGGAGGCGCTCAAACTCGGTCGATTATCCTCCAACTTCATATTCAGATGTATTGTCACTTAAGCTATTGCAAAATCATAATGGCATATAGGTTACAGGGGAGTCCATCCATAGCTCACAGTAAAATACTGATTTTTATGTATGGGCCAAAACTTTGAAAAATTCTGGAGGCGCTCAAACTCGGTCGATTATCCTCAAACTTCATATTCAGATGTATGGTTACAAAGCTATTGCAAAATCATAATGGCATATAGGTTAAAGGGGGGTCCATCCATAGCTCACAGTAAAAAAACTGATTTTTATGTATGGGCCAAAACTTTGAAAAATTCTGGAGGCGCTCAAACTCGGTCGATTATCCTCCCACTTCATATTCAGATGTATGGTTACAAACCTATTGCAAAATCGTAATGGCATATAGGTTACAGGGGGGTCCATCCATAGCTCACAGTAAAAAACTGATTTTTATGTTTGGGCCAAAAACTTTGAAAAATTCTGGAGGCGCTCAAACTCGGTCGATTATCCTCAAACTTCATAGTTCTTTGTATGGAGATAAGGTGACTTAGCTTCTGGAAAGTCAAACTGAAATATATATATTACAGGGACTTCATTCATAGCTGACAGTAAGTAGTTAAACTGTAGATGAAATTAATATTTTTTTTACAGTATATTATAATCTTATTGAAATGATATACAATTTTATTTGGAATCTGGAATAATTTTGTAGTTAAAATATTGAAGAAAATTAAAAAATTTACAGAAAAATTCTGTTGGTTATATTTACAAAAATGACAGCAGAAGAAATTCTCTTTAGCGATAGTAGTGCCCCTGGTAATGAGTATAAAAATCATTTTTTCTGCTGAAAATTTTCTGCTATCTTATACAGCATGGGTATAACGCGGCCACTTCCATTCTTCAGGCATAATATCAAGAGCTGTGAATTAATTCAATCAACTCCATGGTCCTAGCTCCTTGTAACTGTCAGAGCTCCTGCACCCAACGCGCGATCTTTCAAGTAAAGGTTGATAGCTCCCTTGAACTTGTGCATTTTATACTTCAATGGAAACTGAAAACCAGCCAACGAATTCCACTTCTTAGATGTTCGATAAATAAATTCGCGCTTTGCATCTTCAGTTCGAGGTTTCGGGAGCTTCACCGTAAGCCTATGCGCATTAACCGTTCCTCGTGTTACCCGTCCTGGCGTAACAAATGGTGGTATTTTCTCCTTTAATTCTGCAGAACATTTACCATTTATTAATCTATAGAACACGCAGAGTTCTGCAACATCTCTGTAGTGTTGTAGACAGTCTAGATCTTTCGTAAGTCTGGGGTTTCGTATTATTCGGATGGCACGCCACTGAACTCTATCCAGCAACTGGAGAGCAGTGCCATATGCTCCACCCCCAACTTGACAGCAATATTCTATACACGGTCTAATAAAGGTTTTATATATCTGGAGAACCCGATGCGATTTAAAAAACCATCTGCATCTATTGAGGAACCCGAGTTTACGTGAAGCTGATTTGGTCAATGCGATAATGTGTTCATTCCATTTTAGGTTGTTGGTAATCTGAACACCAAGCAGACGAATTGAGTCACAACCCACGAGAACGTGGCCTTTTACCACAAAAAGGTATTCGTTGCGACTTCTTTTACGCGAGAATGTGCATATTTGTGTTTTTTTCTCGTTAAATTTGACTTGATTTTTAACTCCCCACTCAAACATTGTACTTAAATCGGAATTAAGTGAAGTGACAACTTCCAGCCGTTTACCGGTTAACTGTGACGGAGTAGGCTCGACCTCGAATGAAATAGAAGAGTGCAATGTTGCATCCTCGGCAAAACTGTGGATAGGGTTCACAGTGCTATCCAACAAGTCAATAATGTATAAAAAAACAAAGTTGGTGACAAAACTGATCCCTGAGGGACTCCGTCATTTAATGTCGATCTTTCATTTAGCACAAGGTTGCTTTCGGTCTTTGAAAGCTTTTTATTCACTTGATGGTCATCGAATCTAAGCCGTATGCCACACGTTTACAAATGAGATTCTCATGCCAAACCTTGTCAAAAGCCTTTGATATATTCAAGGCGATTGCTAAGGCTTCTCCGTGGTGCTCAAGGGCGAGATTCCATTTGTTTGTAACATACGTCAAGAGATCGGTTGTGGAGCGGCTTTCGCGGAAGCCATATTGTTTATCTGAAATTATTTTATTAATCTCAAGATAATTCACCAGTTGTTGGTTAATGCATTTCTCAAAAACTTTAGCCACAGCTGTCACAATTGATATTGGCCGATAGTTTGAAGGGTCAGTTTTATCACAAACACGTTTAAAGACCGGTTACACCATCACACTCTTCCAGATGTTCGGGAATTTACGTTGCTTAAAAGAAAGGAGAAAAATTTTAGTTAATATTAGAGCCAGGTCACTGGCAAACTCCTTCAATATTCGAACAGGAATTCCGTCAGGTCCGGTGGCCTTATTTATGTCCATTATGCCTTCAGGTTCCTGAAAACAATTTCCTCCGAGATGTTGACAGGATCCATTTTGGAACCACAATACGGAATTGACGGAGGCGTAACTCCATCTGGGACAACTAAGTTCGAGTTCGAAGTGAAGACGTTTGCCAGTAAGTCGGCCTGCAAATATGGATCCACCACCAAAGCACCATCTGCACATTTCATTGCTGAAATAGATGTTTTAGAAATATTGGCAACCGATGCGACCATCTGGTAAAAGTTGCGATCGGAGATTTTCAACTCAGAAACCTTAGCGCCTTTCTTGTTGTCAGCTCTTTTCGATACCTTAGCACAGATTTTCTTACAGTTGTTACGTGTGGCCTTATATACTTCAAGCGAAATTTCGTTGCGTTTATATTTCTTGTGAGCAAATTTATTTTGTCTGGCTGCTTTGGCGGCTTCTTTTGAAAAGATTTTAAAATTAGGATTGGGATTGGAAAAGGATGATGGGATATATTTATTCATTCCATGTAGAACGGTTTCGGTGAAATTGGAAACGGCGTCGTCTATTTGGTTGTTATAAAAACAATGGCTCTCCCACGGGAAATGGTGAAAAAACGACCGTAACCCTTCAGTTGTCAGCCTCGTTAAAAGGCCATAGACGCCTTGGCTGCTGTCTAAATTCTGGTGGTGTTGCGACAGATATTTTTACTGTTATCAGGTTGTGGTCAGAATTTTCAATTCCAGCCTCGACACGCGCTTCCATGGAATGCGGAGTTGTTGTAAGACAGAGATCCAGAATATGACTACTTAAAGAATTTTGACATTCAAATGTGGAATCACTAACAATCTGCTTAAGGTCATGCGAAACAGCAAGCCACTCCGTCTGACGCCCGGCACAGTTCGTATTTTGGTGATTCAACCATTCTTTATGGTGGGCATTAAAGTCACCAACCATAAATTATTCGCAATAGGAATGTTGATTGCAAATGTCATCACATTTGTCTGACAAAACCTCGAAGAAATTCATGGTTTCTGAATTCGTTTGATTGGGGGATCTATATAAACTAATTAAAAAAAGGATTTTATTAGGGAGGGATATTTTAAGTACAATAGTTTGAGCAGTCTTTGAGAAAATTTCGTATTTATGATGTCGAGCGTACGGTATGTGGTCTTTAATGAATATGCACACTCCACGTTGCAACTCGAATGCTTGTTCGAACTGGTAGCGCTTGAAGTAGAATTCGTTCTCGTAGATGTTATGAGATACTTTTGTTTCCGTTAGCACTATTATATGTCGGGTCTGCGTGATTCGAGATGTTGATGTGCGCAATTTTTATTAGTCACGAGTCCACGGACATTGGCAAAATGGATGGTAAGGCTATCAATTGTATCTTTACGAGGATTATGCCTCGCCCCGCGATCCGAAGAGGCATTTTTCGGGGATTTTTTATTTTTGATACTCATGGTAAAAATAAAAATTATAAAAAAAAAAATAAAATAAAATAAAAAGTTTTACGGATGTGGGTGAAGCCCAACAATCCAACCATTTAAGTCGCCTCTTACGACAAGCAGAGGGTGCTGTGGTGGAATTCTATGCACCCCCCCCCCAACCACAGGGGAAAGGATGGATCCTCAATGAACGTGGTCCCGAATGGTAGTTGACCGGGATCCTTAGATATGGTGCAATTCGGTGTTTCGTTTAAAGGAACCACGCGATTTGCGCTCATTGCTTAGTTATTGTTCTCCTAATACCTTAAATTAAAATTTAGGTTGCAAGCTAGCTCTCCGATTGGACGGCCAACTATTCTAAACAAAATTTAATCAACAACCCTATTCGCCCATTTCTAAACTCATAACTTTAAAACAAACCCACGTATAATATGAATACAGTACTGATCATCTGTTCAAATATCAAATCAATAATTAATTAAATTTACTTAATTGGAATCGACAAAACATAAAAATTCGATACCGGAAATTACAGATATCATCATCCCACATACAATTATAATATATAATTTTTTTTTCCATCTTAAATTTGGATGTCCAAAGACAATAATTTCAAAACCTAAACTTAAATGAATTGATCACAATCAAATAATTCAATTTTTATCAGACGTACATAACCAAAAAAAAAATAAATTGAATTTCCTTTTCTAATTAATCAAACAGCAAAGTAGTTTTTATTTGTGTGCTCGCGATGACGAGTTTGCCGCTTATTGTTCGATATATAATTTTTTTTATGAATGAAAGATTTTGTTTGATTCACGGGGTAATTTATGATCACAGGTTTAGATTGATTTATTTACTTTATGGTTTTGTTTGGTGTGTGTGATCGATGAAATGATCATTAGTCATATTTGTGTATGACTCCATTGATTAGTTTTTTGTTGTGTATGCATGTCGTTTGAATGGATTATTAGTTATGTATCGACTTATGCGAGCAAAGATGGTGGTGACTAATGAATATTATTATATAGGTATGTGAATTGGCGGTTAACTTGAAAGCCGATTTGTTATAATATCGTTTCTCCATTTTACGTACATGCATGTAGACTTGTGTACAGAATGCCAACCTCTATGTTTTTTTTTGTGTATATACGCACAACTATAACAATAAAACGATTTTAAAATCAATAAATAGACTAAACACACCGCGCTGCAATCGCTCGCCCCCTATTTCGTCGAATAGCCTCCATATCTATGTAAATGCTATATACATATAAACCTTCTATAAAATAATTAATTAATTAAATTTAATTAATATAAAAACATACATTTGATTATATGTGCTTTTGTATTGTTTAACTAATGCGGTTAGAATGGGTCAGAATTCGTACATATAGTGGGGCAGTAGTTTGGCGTGTTTACGAAATAATTAAAATAATATTAATTATAATTATTTTTTATAATAGTTTCGAAACTATAAATATAAAATACATTGAGAAGTGCGTTCGATCGATAAAATAAAATATTTTAACAACAACTGTTGCTTAAACACAGTGATGAATCCGAAACATCTGAACTTATATACGCATACATGTCAGACATAAATTGAATTTCACTGTACATTTAAATTAAAGTGTTTGGACCCCTTTCATTTTGATATGTGTACAATTTTTGGAACACATCTCTAATTATACATGATCAATCATTACATCTTGAGTTTTATAATACATAGCACTGCTTCTAAAAATACATTATATATATTATGTTGTTGGTTGCATCGTAACCCGTTATGAGATAAGAATTTTTTTTTTATGTTGTCGTCTGTCTTCAAATAATTATCAGAATCAATTAAATTCATTGTCATTGAGGATATGTAAAAAGATAAGTTTTTGTTCTTCATATATATAAATGTGAATGAATTTTGAGACGTTGCGAGATGAAATGAGACATGAAAAATTAAATATGATTTTCATTTTATGAAAATTTTTCAGCTTATAATTTTAGACATAATTAATGAATATTGTTTAAGTTACTAAGTAACTGCTGATTTGCACAGTATTATATATTCAGACATTGGTCAAAGGTTCTTATGAGTGGAAAATCGTAAGTAGTTGTAGTTTATTACTTTGGACTCATTTAATCTTCATGTTAAATTTATTTACTTTTCAGGAAATAATAATGACCTCGTCAGTTATCCTCTGTCCATCCAGGGCTGGTTTTTTTTGAATAGTAGAACTGGAAACCGATAGAAGTGCAAACAAGTGGCTCTGAAGAGTACACAAGTTCAATGACTACTTCCATTACAGAAATAAGCCTACTATTAATTCCGAACTAAAGGGTGTCACCATAAGCAAAATACTATATTCTGGAACCTATTGAACCTATTTCTGGAGTCAATTGAATTTATTGTTGTTGAAAATTCCGTTTGATAGGAATAGAGTTATAGTCGCTTGTGCAGACGCTGTTAACCGGCTCGGGTAAACATCTGAAAACCACCAAGCAGGTAATGCAAAATGGCATCTCAACTGGGCGAATAGGTGTGGTGTGGGAGTAAATAAATCCAAAACTGAGCTGGAAGAAATACAATGTACCGTTTATTATGTACTTCTAACTAATAAAACAGGCTTTCTAACTAACAGGCCTCTTTCTTAGTGAGAATCTTTCTACGTAACAAGTCCCGATAGTTTTGAACAGAATTTTACTAGCTTTTGGTGACAAAACGATATTTCTGGTCTAAATTCTGGATAAGCTTAGTTGAAAACCGAGTTTCTTACGAAGGGTCAATAATAACCATAGCCTTGTACTCATTTAGAAGCGCCTTTGGAAACCTGCACTTTTACATTTCTTTATGCTGCAAAAGCGCATATTCTAAAAGTTCTTAACAAACTTATATTCAAGAAGTCACTAGAGATGGTACAAATATTGGCTTGTATGCTTCTAAGGTGAGCACTAATAACGACCCCTGTACTTGACATTTAGAAATTTAATTCTTCCTACTCTCGATATAGACATCGTCGGTAAGCAGAAGACAACTTTTACGTGATGGTTGTTACAACAGATATAGTGAATCTAGTGAATCTTGGCAACATTACGTCAGTTTATAATGCTTCGATAAAAGGGTTTTCGAATCACGAGTTCCTCACGGAAGCGTGGAAAGGCCGTATTGGGACCGGAAACTCAGGTTTTATATTTTTTTAAGAATGGCTCTAAGTAGGATGGAAATCTTCCGTAACTAGTTAAAGTGAGGAGGATTGACTAAGTCCTTAACATAATGCGGTCCGCAACCTACATCGACAGTCAGGCCACAAATAAGGATTTCGTTCCCACTCATCTGCTAATGATATAGGTAAGCATTTAAGCAACTAGATTTTCTGGGTTACTGGTCGCTCGGAGGGTTTTGGAGAACTGCAGGGCATACGAACTAGCCAGAAATGGTATTAAGTGTGCCCCGAAAAGGCAGACGTTTAGCTCTTGAATCAAAAAAATTAAAGCGACTGCTAACGCACACTTAGACCGGCGTTTGGTCTGTTGTGATTCCAAATTTATGTGCGGATATAGGTCTGATTTTTCGTAGAACCATCTGCGCATTGCATAGCTCCATGTTAATTAATGAACAATGAGACGGCCTATGGATTCTAAATTCGACAGGTGAATCCAGATGTGTTCATTCAAGCCACTGATCGCAATCGATGGTGAAAAATCTCTTTTTACATCTTGCCCTGGATCGGGATTTGAACCCTGTACCTCCCGCTCTAACTGCCGCAGCTTTAACCACTGCGCCACCTGGGCGGTTATAACAAGAGTTTCACTATAATGAACATATAAGACAACCATAACTTATAGTAAGGGTACTTCCCTTTTGGATAATGTGTGGGAAGGCAGAGTCTGGTAGTTTGTTGCTCCTCACGTTTTCCATCGTATTTCAAAGCAACTAATGAATTACCATTGAATGAATTTTGATACGTTCAATGTGGTCCCGTCCCAAAGAGAGCTGGTCTGGTTTTCTTATAAATATAAAATTATGTTGGGTACCCCGGTAACTTTGAACAGAACTGTACTAGTGTACTAGGTTTTACTGACATAAAGAGATTTTGGCTTAGTTGGAAGACGAGTATTTTGAAATGAGTGAACAATGTCACTATATAGACTCGTGCAGAATCGTTTATACAGCCACCATGTATGGAGTTAGCGTGTGGTGCTAAATTGATATTCTCTTGCAAAAGTGACATGCAAGAAACAGTTCGAGATGGAATAAAGAACAGCTGTATGGTTATAAATGGGACTCTGATAACAATTCCTATACTGGAGATTTGGAAGTAATGTTCCACTCGGTGAATCGGCAAGTCTCTTCTGTAAGCAGATGGTGACCGGTATGAACTAGCAAATTTTGACTACACTACATCTGTTTTATGCTTCGATTAAATTGTTTTCGAACTATGAGTCCCTCTAGGAAAGCCTGGAAAGGCGGATCGGTATCAAACCTCATAAGCTTTGTAATTTTTCACGGCTGACTCTAGGCTGGATGGACATCGTCGGTAACACGCATGAGGTGAGCATATCTGTTCGTCTACCTTATAAGTAAGGTGTGTTTAAGGTTGACGATTGGGTGATCGAAGAAGTTCTGAAGCTTCTACTGACAAAACAAGATTCGGGTTAAGTTATAGAAGCCGAGAGAAGAAACGCCGTTGGGAAAAAATGACACTTGACTTTACTGCCACATTAAGGTCTATACTCATGTATGGAGTTAGCTTGTGGTGCTAAATCTGTATGGTTGGCGATAGCAGGTAAGCAGATGGCGACCGGTCTTCATATAGAACATAACTAGAACAAATTTAGTCGTTATAAGGAACTTGAGAGCATTGATTACACTAGGTACACCTGTTTTATGCTTCGATAAAAGGGAATTCGAACCATGTGTCCCTTTACTGATGCCAGGAAGTCGGATCGGAACCGAAAACTCTGGCTTTATGTTTTATAAAGAATGACTCTAGATTGGATCTCCCTGATTATTGAGGCGATCGAAGTAGTTTTGATCATAATGTGGTCCAGAATTGATATCGCAATTTACTTCTGCAGGGCAAACGAACTTGTCAGTAATATTACAACTGTTCAATCGCTACCTCAAAGGGCAGTAATAGGATGAGTACAGTGTAAAGATAAGCTCTATAGAAAAAAGGTTAAGGCTTTACGTACGATAAGGGAACAGGTACATTAACGTCTATACTGCACATCTGGCACAAGTGAGATAAAGCTGGCCAAAATTGGACTGGCGCCTATGTTTCACTACAAAGATGATTTTTGACAATATTTATACT
Source organism: Tipula lateralis (assembly GCA_963932295.1). Taxonomy (NCBI): domain Eukaryota; kingdom Metazoa; phylum Arthropoda; class Insecta; order Diptera; family Tipulidae; genus Tipula; species Tipula lateralis. The sequence continues at coordinate 21,594,453 of OZ010738.1, read as the reverse complement.
ATAAAAGAGTACGGCCATCATGGGTAACATGCGAGAAAACTAGGTCTAGGATATTGTTATTTCACTGTACGGACATGGAAGAGGTAGAAAAGATGTCTGTTCTGTATGAACTGCCTCTCTGAGCTTAGTAATAGTAACATGTTTGATATCTTATCCTTCATCAACTGTCCAGGTGGCGCAGTGGTTAAGGCTGTGGCAGTTGGAGGTACCGGGCTCAAATCCCGATAGGGGCAAGATGCAAAAAAGGATTTTTCCCCAGCGATCTTTTGGGCGGTGCGATCGGTGGTGTGAATGAACACATCTGGATCCCCTGTTGAGGTTGTAATCCATTGGCCGTCCTATCGTCCATGCCAGTACTATAGGCTGGAATGGAGCTATGCAATGTGCAGATGGTTCTTCGAAAATCGGAACTATAGACGTACATAAAGTGGTATCACAAAGGACCATCTTCGGTCTAAGTGTGCGATAGCAGCCACCCAACAATAAAAATACATTATGAGAAGCTCCAATTTGTTTAATGCGAATCAAATTGATATATGGTATCACAACGGATCGAAAACGGTGTAAGCGTGTATATAACGTTCTGATGGCACCGTGTCTTTTAGATATCAGAAATATGGTAGAAATTATCACCCACATCTCAAAATTTTTAAAAAAGTTTTGACAGTTTTCTATGTAATTTTCTCCGATCATCAAGTATCAAATAAAGAAACGGTTCAAAATTTCATTGTGATTTCGAAAGTATAGTCTCCAACGACACTGGGAAGTCAAAGGTATAACAAAAACCAGAGACACGATTAAGATCATCGGGTTGCGTTAATCAATCAAATAATGGTGGTGAACAGCAATTTTCGTAATTTTCGTATAAATATCACTTCAATCATATTTCGAAGTGATATTTATGTAGCTGGTTTATACTCGAGTGGCTTTTAGATCATCCCAGAAAATGAATAACCTAGTTGAAGTTGGAGGCAACTTTTCAATAGTATGTGGGGTTTCAGCAAAGGCAATAGAAAGACATCCAGGTGATACTACAGTGTAGTTCAATAGTGATGGTGGGTTACGCCCTGGCGAGTTGGGCAACACTTTTAAACACCCCAGATCTAGAAGGCTGCTTTACAATTATTAAGAAATGGTTCATGACCATAATATCATCGATGGCCAACCGAAGCATCTGATATAACTTAAAACGTTCCTTAGAAAGACAGCTAGAAAATCATTTGTCATTATAAAACATAATTTATGATGTATATACGAATAAAATATCAATTGCAAAAATCAAATTCAAGTGCGTCTTGTTTACATGAATTCCACTTCGGAGGAAAATGTAACAAAAAAAAACTCATCACATCAATCTATCGTGGAATGAAACACTTAAGAATTTGTATTTCCTATAAACATATCTCATCTCGTTCGCTGTGACTTTGACGAAAGAAATACCAAACAACTATATATGATACAGCAAGTCTTGTTTGTATACATACGCATATCGAATACCACCATCAGCCACTTGAAAATGTCAAAATATAGACAAAAAGATGTTGTTTTCTTTTCGAAGGATGTGTTTTGATGTATTCTCGAAGGAGAGAAAAAAAACATTTTGTGTCTAAGTGTTGAATGATTATTTTGAGGTTATGAATCATTTGAAAAATATCTCGTATAATCGAGCATAAGGTTGTTGTAAGTTCAATGAATGTAATTAGTTAAACTCAAGTGGTCCCACTTAAACGAATGTACGTATATATTTTGCTCGCATACATACACGACTCATATAAATGTGTTAATTATTAATGAGATCTGTAGTGTTTCAGTCGAATTTCATGATTCCGAAAAAATATATAATTAATGAGGTTAATTTGTTAAAAATTGAGTGAAATTTTATCCGAACTAATATATGTACATGTTAAGTTGCGTGCGTGGGTTATATCAATCAGACAATAAATATAACCAATTTTTTTTTGGTTGTTTGTTTAAAATATGTTTTGATTTATTGTGCGGATTAATATTCGGTTTCTGATGCATGAAATTATTAATTTTAAGGTGTTGATCTCAATTGTATATTTGTATATCGTCGGTACACTTGATGTGGGACACAAAACTAACAGACAATTTTTAGGAGAGTACGGAAAGCTGCAATGTTTAATTTTTGTCTCGAATGATATCAAAACGAGACACGTTCGCAATAGAAACAGGACTGGACCAATGTGTATGGGCAAAAATGATTTGCGTGAACTTCTTCCTAAACATACAAAAACAAAATAAGGATTGTTTTAGGAAGAAGTTCACACGTGTGTACTTCAGAATGAATTATTTCCTAATTTCAATATTACAAATAAAATTCTAATGATGTGATGTAGGATTTTGGTCCCGGTTTTCCTGAAGGGCGGGAAAACTTTGGGAAAGTAACCTATGGTACGAATCAATACAAAATATATTTATTCGTTAATATGAAGTTATACAAATACATATAAACAAATAAATTGTTGTTGTTAGTTTAGGAAGAGTTAGGGAAAACTTCACTCTCATCCAACATGTGTGATTTAGTCAAAGTATCATCGGTTAACTAGTAGAGATAGACTCACTATTGGAAACACGACTTCAAAATTATATGATGAAACGTCATCGAAATGTCAAAGGGCCAAACCTGTACATTTAGCTCACAATAAAAACGGAGAATACAGGCTATGCAGTAACTATCACTTCTACAAGTATGCTATTGTGGTGGACCGCAGTCCAATACTGGACATCCAAGGTTTCCGACATAGTGAAAATTTAAATGAGCTTCGAGATAAGCTTTTGGTTGTGCAATGCAGCACAAACCTTTCATAAGTTCATCACGTCGTTTAAAGAGAGTTTGATTTCAAGAAATAGCAAATGCATCACCCGCGCCGAACATTCGATCGATTTAAGGAACTCCGGATTATTATTTTCCTATCAACAGATACATTTAGACCCAAATAAGACTCCTCAATCTTATTTGGCTCATCAAATTATTCACAGTAGTTCCTAATGTCCTATGCAAATCAAAGGCATGAATAAAATAATAAATGAAAAATTACTGCGATCAACAAACCAAGTGGACATATAAAAGGAGATCGGCGAAAATGGAGATGGATAGGACACACAGTGTTAGAAAGGCACCTAATAACATACCCAGGATGTCATTAGAAGTTACACGTGGTGCTAACTGAAGTAAAATATGGAAGGAACTCAAGAGTATGGTCCCAAATAGAGTTCGATGGTCCAGTCTAGTAGACGCCCTATATGCTCCTAAGAATGGAGACAAAGGAGAAAATATTATCTCGTAAAGTGGTGGAGTCTATAAGACGAAGTATGCTCTTAATTACATCATTGAGATTATAGTGCTGACCATTCTTGTCTCTCAAGATATTTATTTCTAAAATATTTACAATTTCTCATCTGAACGATGTTGAAGGCCGATTTTATCTTATTTTTATTGTGAAGCCGATCATACTAACGAAACGCGATGTCCAAACAGTATTTTCTTTTGCAATCATCTCGCACAGTTAGGTGATAATTACTCTCCTTGGTAGAGAAAGCAGTTGAGTTTGCTCTGTCAAGCGGTGGCCTCGGGTTCTATTAGTGGAGGCGACCAAAAATCACGATTGAGTTCTGGAATACTTCCGCCTAATTATTATTAGGTGACAATAAAAAACCGAATAATTTACATAAGCTTATTCACATTTCTTTCAACACCAAGATGTGTCAAGCCATGATATGATCTAAAAAGAGTTTTTCTAACAGCCTCCAGTATACATGGTTTTGGTTATTTAATAGTCACATGACAATAAACTATCTTCTAAGATTTAAACTATTTATTAACCCTTTCAAACTACAATGCTTCGTATTAGAGATTTGCTTCCTGAAGCTCTCTGACTGTACTTTACGAATCCGAAATGGCATTTATCGTTATTGAATTGGTGAACCAAATCCTGATTGGCCACATTTACCATAACTGCGCTAATCGTATATTGACATTATTGGATCAACTTAAATAGTAGCTTCGCTTAACTTACTTTTAGACTTTTGTAATGCTTCATAATTGGCAGTGGCATAGTCGGCAATGGAAATCTTGTCTTTTTAATAATTATAAAAAACAGATTGTACTCGACTAACAGGTGAGATTAATCTTTTTAATTCCTCATTAAACACAGAAATGCCATCTTAGAGTATTCCACTGTAGTAGTATGCTATATGCTTAAACCAAATCTAATGTAGTAAATATGCATCTGTCTTAAAATGTTTGAAACGTATATATAGCAACTGGTCATCCACCATTTAACGTCTGTACATATTGTGGATTTATTGTCCTGCGTAACGAACGTTGTAGTAGATAAACTCATTATACACTAAGATGTTGAAAAATTCTCAAGTTGTTGATAAATTTTCCAATTGCAACCCGAGTTAAGTGTGACGTGACGCATTGATTAGAAACTCATAGTTAGCCCTGTTGCTATATAGTAAACTTGCACTTAGCACAAAAAATAAAGAAAAGAGGCCATGTGGTATGATCTGTCATTAATCTCTAGAACCTAATATTTCATCTTGGCCATAGCTTGGGATATTTACTAAATAGATTGGAGTTATGTTATGGCTTTTATTCTTGAACCTTTCCAGCAAAGGATACTAACAAGATGTAATCAAATCTTAAAATCTATGAAAGTTCTAAATATAAACGTACACTCGATAGTAGCTGAACTACCTAGCTAGATCCATTTTTTTCATCTTGGCCTTAAATAGTTACCTGACTAATTCGTTGGGTTGACAAACTATAGTTTAAACTGGTATTTTTTACTGTACTGATGAATGCGTCGGTTACAGTTTCGTTGAGTAAATCTCGACGTAGGTTTGCATTGCGTACATATACCAGGATGCGTTTACCATTATTCGAAGAATTCGCGACTGTATTCCTTAGAGCTTTGATATGTTGGAAGCCCACTCCAATTAACAAATTTAGTGTGTACAGACTTTGAGGTGACTTAAGGTATTCCTGCATGAATATCATATAAATCTGTCGATGCGGTGTTATGATTAACTTAAAATTTTCGATTGAGCAAATAATTTTCAATAATTTTACAGAAACTTGTTGTCACGGTTCGTCTCATCTGTGAATTTTTCCTTCCGTGAACAGAATATCTCTATAGCCCTCATATTAGTGACCGCAGCACATTTGCCTGCTAGGTTGAGTCGGCTGGATGGGGTTCCTATCACCTGCCATAGAGATCTAGAAGTGCTGCTTAAAAAACCTCATACTGACGATTCTCAATTAAAAGTCACGGAACAAAAAACATGGAGCGATTTTGAAATTAGCGATGAAATATACTATCACAAATAAATAATAATATCACTGAGCAGTTTAATCACAGAACTTAACAAATAAATAGATTCGAGCAAAGATAAGGAAAGTATGATATCACAGTTTTTTTTTTGTGTGGTATAGATGTATCGACTGTGCCCCTCCCCCTCCATCGGCATATTGATACACGTAAATTTTTGTTATTCTAATATGCCCCTGGAAATGTGTTAACTATTCACACTCTTAATAACCCATGGTGGCATCCATTGGCGTTGAAGCTTAACTAAGCGTTAAAAAAAATTAATCAAAAATACCACAAGGTACATTATACAAAGAAAACTATGAAACTTTAGAAGTGAAAATGGAATTGCAATAATTAATTATTGGCCACAATTACTATATACATTTTTGGATATAAATTAATTTTTATCTTAACACTATGGATATCAAACTACACATAACTATGCACAAATTAATATTGCTTTAATAAGCTTGGTGGATCCGCGGTCCAATAATACCAAATTCACAATAGTAATATTTATATAGACTAGATAATTTGTTTATGAAAGCAACAATAAATAAATGTAAATATATAATAATAATAAATAAATATATAATAAATTTAGTAAATATATATGTATGTTATAATAAATAATTGTAAATATAAATAAATTTAGTTAAACTTAATCTATCATGCAAAAAGTGTATATACATAATCATAAAATATAAATGGAGGAACTTATCGCTTTGGTTAATGATGATAATGGTGTGTTAATAAAATGACCGTATACATAACAATCAGACGCTGACCATCCATTTTTTTTCTACAATTCCTTACAATTGAATGAGCTCGACACGTTTCTGCTGACAATATTTGCATGCCCACACGTTCAGAAAGGTCGCGAAGTGCCCACCACAATAGAACTTTATGTGTCGTAGCCGGTTTACAACTTTGAGCACTGCGCAAAACGAAACAATAAAAATTAAACTGGTGTCAAGTAAAAACCTTAATAGGACACAATAACCTTGTTTTTAAAAACTTAATAAAAGCAAATAAATAAATAAATACCTTTCGCGACGATTAGCAAAAATTTTATATTTTTTATTCCCTTTTTTTTTTTTTTTACTATACCCGAATTTATACGGATAGCTGATAAATTTATCACTCGGCCCACGTCAAGGTGCCGTATTTTATTCTATTATTTTTATGTTGAAATTTCATCACCGACTGAATTTACAACATTGGGTGATAAATGCATCGACGATTGTATATGTGCTTGACCAAAAACCTATCATCTATCAACATGGAGAGTATTTTTATTGGGCCAATAAACCAATTAAATTGAATTCCAATTGTTTTTCAATTACCATGGTTACATGGTAAGTACTTTATTACTTAATACAATAAGGTATAGTATGGATGAACACCTATAACGGAACACCGTGAGAGTATTGGTTGATGCAGCTTACCTGTGGCTTTCCATAATTTGAAATCCGTTGCGTCAGAAGATGTAAATTCTTGCGGTAACGTTGAAGCTCTTCATCACGTTCTTTTAACAAAGCGATTTTCAGGGTTTTAATCGCTTTATTTAACCTTGATTTAAGAGTAGGTGACGGTGACCTATGGAGTTGCCATTGCCTGCGTATTGAGCGTTCTGTCAATTATCGAAGTTGAAAAGTTTGCGTTGTTAAGAGTTATTAATATCGGAGTAATCAGAAGATAAATCGTAGCACGTTTCGTCCTTTACCAATGTTCTATAGGTATACCCATGTTATACAAAAGTCTAGTAAATCAGGAACTTTTTGAAAAGGATTTTACCTTCCTCTGTGGCGTTCACAAATACGACGAATAGTCACGCCACAATAGTGAATTATTAACAAAAATAATCGAAAAAAGATTTCGAGTCAAATTCTGTAAACTCGCTAGAACTGTTGCAACATAGTCTCAAACATATAGAAACGAAATGCAACATACATCAAGTTCGGTCGCATATGCCTGATGAGATGAGTTGATCTTTTCGATCACACAACGAGTCAATGACGTCATCAGATCGAAACCGGCCTAGCGAAACGAATATTACAGACCACATACAAGATGCCGTACATTTCAAGACAAACGTCTTCATCGGCTGGTTGATTCAGCGCCCTAGCTGTCAATCAATGCCACTCTGTGGAGTTCAAAGTTTAACTCTCACCTTTCATCATTAGCTGTCACGATTACAGCAACCAGCATCACAAATCACTATTCAACACCTCTAAGTTGATTTAAATTAGCGAGTTCCCGACATCACTCATTCGTAACATTAAAAAGTGATTTAAGTAATGCTATCATTTTTATCGATCATATAATATCAGTGCGTATTTTAGAACAACATTGTGGTCATATGACCAGAATTTATAGCTGCATTAAACGTTTTCCTTTGCCTTCACTGGCTAATGTTGATATTCAAACAGTATCCGGAAACAGCATTACCTCACCAATGTATCATCTCGACAACGAGTAGACATTTAGAATTTATAAGTTTACAACATAAATCTGGTGTCTATAATATATAGTGGCACTGGCAGATACATTGTCACTAATTAACATAAATATTCCAAAATCAATAAATTATGTGTTACTAGACGATTTACAAAACCCGGAAAGATGAATGCATGGTTGAGATGCTGCAAGGTAATTTCAAAAAAGTAGTTTCAGTGCCAATTTCAGATATTCGATGTTGTGTCACAATAATTGAACGATATACTTTTTGGGCTGAACCAATAACATTAGTTGATAACACAGCAGCTAGAGTAGACTGTAGTAACAGGTCAGAGATCCCTATTCGATTTAAACATTTTTAATTGAGTTTTGAATACAATCCGACCACAAGTTGTAATCCAAGATGGAACGGATGATTAAAAGAAATTATTCAACAATCCTTTGGAATAAAAACATCATGTTGATAATAAAAGCTCGACAATTATATTATGTTAAGACGAGGTGCTTATACTTGTGGCGTTCTGAGCAACTCCAACTAATACTAATTAATTAATAAAATATTTCGAGTAAAGTTCTTGTAATTCACTAGTACTGTCGCGTCACAGCTAAAACATATATATACGAATCGCACAGTATGAACATCAAGTCCGGTAGCATATGCCTGATGAGATGGATTTGATCTTTTCTATCACACGGTCATTCAATGACGTCATCATCATCAGATCGAAACCGGCCTAGTGTGGATTACAAGATACAAGGAACAACTCAGATTTACAAGTGCTCCAAAATTCACATAAAGCTACACGCTTTCTACATACTACATCCAGAAATTTATAAACCCAACTGTAATCCAAACTGGTCTTTGGCAATAATTCACTTATATGGTGTCATCATTTATAAGAACAACTCGATCACGAATTTTTATTCAATATGATGTTTAATCTGATGTTTCACTTTATTATCACCTATTTATCACCAAATTGTGAATATTTAGGTGTATTGACTTGTTGTACAACAGAGAAGGCTCCGTCTGGACAATAAACTAACATGAATGATGTTTAAGGATGGCTGTTTCTTTCATTAAATATGTTTTGGTTTTCTTCTTTCCAGATGCCTTCCCTCTACAAATATCCTAGTTCTTGAATACCCTATTCCAATTCTTGTTCAAATCTGAATAATTGATGAAAAATTGCTCGAAGATACTTATAACATATTAGGTGTACAAACCATCCCAGACATACACCCTATGTCCCTGAAGGTTTCCTAAAAGTTGATCCTCAAAACGGAATCGTGATTGAAAGCAGTGCAGTCCGGGTTGTTAAAACCTTGCTACTCAATATTACAATTTTAATTTGAAAAATTCTTGTGTATCGACGATATGACTGACAGCTAGGGCGCTGAATCAGCCGTTGTAGACGTTTAAATCTTTTGTAGTTCTATGGCAACTTGTTGTATTTTGTAATAGTTGATACGCAAGTTGGGTTTCGATCTGATGATGTCATTGATTAGCTGTGTGATCGAAAAGATCATATCTATCTCAAGGTATACATTTTTGGCTGAAGTAATACCAGTAGTTGATAGCACAACAACGCGAGAAACCAGCAGTCACAAATCAGGGATGCCATTCGATTTTCAGTTCTTCCCAAATCGGCGTTTTATTGTGGTTTCAATACAAACATAGCACAAGTTATAATCCACAGTTATATTTCTTCATAAAATGACTAGATCGGATTAGACGTAAACTAGATCCGGTAATTTACAAGCCACTGAGTCCAGTCTTTCGAAATAATTCACTACATGGTGTTATCACTTATAGCACCAGCTCGATAAGGAATTTTTAATTAATATGATATGTTAATCCTGTGTTTCACTTTATTTTCACCTATTTATCACCAAATTTTTAATATTTTGTTTTTACTACAGATAAGGCTTGGTCTGTCACTCCGTATATAAACTCACATATAATGATGTTAAAGGATGGCTGTTTCGTTCTATGAAGTGAGTTGTTGTTGGGTAATTTTCAGATTCCTTCCTTCGACCAACATCCTCATGTTCTTGAATATTGGATTCCGTTTCTAATCAGAATCTGAATTACTGATGAAGAATTGCTATGTACAAAAAGTTTCTTCAAAGTTCATCAAAGAGAAGTCGCGATCGAAAGCAGTGCAGTCAATGTTACCCTGGTTGTTGAAACCTCGCTACTTAATTTGATAATTTTAATTAAAAATATTCATTACTGGTTAAAAAGTGACGTACTCCATATCCTATATTGATCAACACTATATATTGACCCAATGAAGTCATTTGAATAATTCAATTATCTAATCTCTATAGCAGCAGCTGAATCACGAGTTGTGAATCAATATGATATACGTCATGATGATCTGCTGTTTCACTTTATTATCACCAAAATTTGAATATTTACGTGTATTTATTTTTTGTACTACAGATAAGGCTTGGTCTGTCTCTCTGGACAATAAACTCACCTTTTCATATTCCTTTCCTTTACGAATATCCTCATGTTCTGAATAACAGATTACGAATTGCTCCAAGATCCCATAGATCTCGAAGATATCAGGTGTACTGCTTTCTTGGTGACCAATGCTTTTTTTTCCTCGTCACTCGATTGGTCCATTGTGACATTGATTCCCAGACGTACACTCTTTATCATGAAAAGTTTGTCCTCGTTATTTTTCACTCTTTTTGTGTCACTCGTCTTGTGCACCGACGATATGATAAAGTAGTCTAGTTGCGATACGGTTCATTACTGGTTAAAAAGTGACGTACTCCATATGCTGTATTGTTTTCAATTCACTATATTATATTGAATGTCAAGAACTTACCTAAACTAATCGAGTATATAATGTAATTTAACGTCTAGTTTCCTTAAACAAACAACACAACGGGGGTGTAAAAATTCCATGTGATCATGTCATTTTCAAGTTGAACAAAACTAACATTTAAGACATAATGGAATATATTGTAACAAACATTGGAAAAAAACTATATATATGTACATAACAGTTGTGATAGTTGTCACAGTGTTATATGGAGTTTTGTTGTTGTTATAATAGTTGTTATCTAGCTCAACTCAACCCAAAATTATCGTTAATGAAGTTAAGTTTTTTTGTAAGTTAATTTGTTTTAATGAAGATTGAACACGACAATTGATTATAATGATGATCATCGTCAACGTGTCATTATGGGTCTATATAGTTATAACAGTTGCTGCTGTTTTCTTCGATATGGGTTGTGTATACGATTTCCATTTTCCAAATCGCAAATAGACAGCGACTTACAAAATCACGTCATCATTATACAAGTATATACACAGAACATGGGTTTCGTTGGCAAAAAAAAAAGAACGCGAATGCAAGTTAATTGGATTGAATTTGCATTCGACAGTAGTCTTTTGTGTATTGCAGATGAATAAAGGCAAAAAATAAGATATTTTGTTGTTCTTGATGCTTTTTGTTGTTGTTGGCTGATTTAATTTATATGTATACAGTTAATACCGCACATCAATTACCGATTTGGTTTTGAAATCGTGTGAAAGGTAAATACCTGGATAAAACGGAATATCTTCTGGGCATTCAAACAACACAATCGTGTGATATATTAGAAAGTAGCCGCGGTAATGAGTTAGACCTGGAGGCAATATGTAAAATGGGCCACGGTTTTTTATTGGCGTTAAAACGTCACCGTCGTTGATAAATGGCGGATTCTAACTATATATTATAAATTTATGCAAGTTTATATTTTTTTTTTGTTTTGAAAGATGTTATTGTAAGATTAAAATTGCGACAACAACCAAAAATATATATAAAATTAAAACGAACATATACAAGCGACAACCATTTTTTGAGATAAATTTTCATCCAATTTTCTCTCTCGACTTAATAAAAAACAAATAAATTATAATACGAGTTAATATACACAAAAAATAATCATGGGCGCCTCCATTATTCTAGTAGTGGATGAGATGATAGTAGCAGCGCTCGGCGAACGAAACAACAACAAGAAGCTGAAATCTCTTAAAGAAAATTATAAGAGCACAAAAAAAAAAAAACTAAAACCGAAATAAAAAACTTAAGTCACGTTCAATATAAAATTCATGATGCTGTGTAATTTTATTTATTTTTTTTTCTTGTGCCGTTTCTTAACGAGATTTTTATTTGAAATAATAATTCAATTGTCTTGTCCTTTTTTAGGATTGCTTTTTTTATTTGTTAATAATTTGAAAATATATTTAGTGGAAAATAAAAAAAATAACGCCAAAATTGTTTAAATTTATTTCGCTATGGTGGTTGTGTTGCGGGAAAAGCATAAAAACCAGAGAATATGCGCGCGCGAGTATATAAACGTAAGAAATATGGAAAAATCGTGATTTGGAAATAATTTTAATTGATATGAACCGATACGTGTATATACATATTATGCCATACAGAGGAGGTAGTCGAGGAATAAAATTGGAAATTTATATATAATTGGTTAGTTTACTTTGAGCAGTATCGATATACAGTGATCGAAGTTAATGTAGAAAGAAATGCAAAATGGTTTGACATGTGGTTGGTAATTTAGATGCAGAACTGTCATTTAGGCGTATTGACAATTGTTCTTCGACAGTGGAAAACATTTCTTGACGCATGTTTGAAATGCAACAAACTATGTAATATATACAAACAATGTGTAGATCGAGCTTGTCAAACGTAAATTCGCTGCCCAACCTTCTTATTGTTGTATTTTATACTTATAACATTTAAGTATTTGGTGATCTACAGCTTGATTATTTGGTATGGTAAGTCTAGCTATTTTCGAAAGTCGGGGCTTTTTGATGATACCAGAAAGAAGAAACATAGTGGAAAAGTACAACATGGAACTTTATACTTATCAGCTTAATACCATTTTAAATCCAAAATCTAGCAGAATGGGAAGATCATAATATATCGTGAAGAACGTTGTTTCTGTCACTGTGTGACAAGTAGTAGATTCCTACTGAAACAATTAACTATTTTCGATGATATACTATTTAAGTGAGCTAAGTTTGTTAAAATATTATCCCTTCCCTTTCCGAAATCCTTCATTATTTACCCAGTATATCGAGCCTTCATCTGTAACCACTTTATCCAATGATGGCAGCTTTGTTCGCTGACTCATTATAAATCGCAAGACGCTCGGTTCTTCTTTATTCAATTGTAATCAGAGCTCTATAATTTTATCACTAATTCGAAATTTTTCGTAAATCATAAATAATATTCACTACCAAAGCTTAATGGCAGAAGTATTTTTAACCAATTCCTATAACAAACAGCTTCCTATAACAGTTTACCAAATGAACCAGTTCAATCGTCTAGCATTACTCTTGTATCCAATTTTACCACACTGCATCTTACATGAACTGCTACACTAGACGTTAAGCCATCACCATGTCATGCCTCTTGTATCTGGATCACGAATAGCATCTGCAAATTAATTTTGTTTTATCCGATGGATGTATTCAAGCGCCATATTGTAATGTGTAACTACTAATCGCTCTATAATCGCGGCAAACTCCTCTATTGTATCTGCGACATTTAGCAATCGTTCTTTCGGTTCCAACCGATATAGCTCTTTGCTTGTGGTCCCCTCCATGGTATTTGAATGTAATCTTCTCGTTCGGATTCTGGTACAGTTAGTAAGCATACTATTTTTCGCCACTATTACAGCTGCTACTAGGTACAAAAAATATTTTAATTTGTAGTTTGGGAAATCTAAATCTCTTTTAATGCAGCTTTAATGCCGTTGGTCCGAGACTTTCAACTCTGGTGATTTTATTGTTTTTTTTATTCCAGTGTTGGATCACCAATTGCTATGATTTTCCCTAGCCAGGGATTCAAGCCAAACTAAGATTCGTTTACTAGATAGTGCGGATCGTGAATAAAAATGTCACATTCTTATTTTAACACCAAATCTTATTATTTCCACAATAATTCACTATTTTCCTCACTATTAATTCCCACAATATTTCACTATAGAAGCGGTAATATAACCATCCCTCACCGAGCACATAGCCTTAACAAAACTCTGTTTTACTACTATAACCTAAATACTGTAGTTGACATTTATGCCAAGTCAGCCTCACTTTCTCTGGGTTGAAGTCGGACCTCCTTTATGTTGCTTTGACTATCATATATAACTCGATACATTGATTGAAAAAGCATTTACGGAAGGTTGCATAAGGCAACGATATGGCAGTGAATTGATACAATGAATACAGTTCAAGAACCAAGAAGATTCTTGTGAGTGGCTCAAAAGAAAGATTTTATAAATAAATTTGTAAATACCGATAATTAACAACACAATAGTTCATTAATAAGGCGCAAGTGCTCTGATCTTAAAATAATTAGATTTTCGTTGAAGAGGTCTAATATGAACGGGTGTCCAATTTTCGGTTTGTTGTCATTTGATTTTTTACTGTTCAGATGGTAAATCTAGCAAATAAAACGTTTCATCAACGTCTTTACTTACCAAATCGATCAACTTAAGTAAATAAGACTTGTGAAGGTTTGACTGTATTTTTAAACAAAATTAAACTACGAACTCGAACCAAGGCGAGTTATGTATATCTACCGTTTGTTAACCTACTGTTTGTTAGTACCCGCGTATGATTTCCTAAGCTGTTCGGTGTTCATTAGCGCTTTAAAATTGTTGTAATTGTTATAATTTTAAATGGAGAGTAGCAAGGTCAGATGGTCAAGCCATTTAGAAAAAATTTAACCACGTTGCACTACACTTCTAATTATTAAAATGGAAGCTCTAAACAAAAGGAGATCAGTCATTAAAGGTCAAATTACAAGATTGACCAGTTATACAAAGTCATGTAACGACACAACGCCATACGATGATATGCTAAACGATTGGATAAATTAAAAGATCATTATAATAACTTCATCCAAATCGAAAATGAAATGTTTGACCCGACCATGAGGTGTCCTCTGACATCGACGCCATTGACGACAATTATTATTTTTGCGTCTTCACATTGCAAAACTTAATGAGATCCAAAATTGCTTCGCCATCTTCTAACCCAAACGACAGCATAATCAACACATCATTTTCAACAGCGTCAGCTGATTTTAAGTTGCCAAGATTAACGTTACCGACTATCAGCGGCAAAACACGAGAATGGCAGTCATTTTATGACTTATTTAAAAGAACCGTTCATTAAAATACCAGTTTATCATCAGCGCAAAAGTTCTAATATTTGATAAGTCAACTGCATGGTCGATATGATAGAAAGCGAAGCATTGTAAACGAATTCATTCAAACATACATTAAGCAACCACAAATCACCGAAACTTCTGTCGATACGGTAGGTCAGATGTACGACACTTGCGACGAAGTAATTCGCGGACTGAAGGCACTCGGACCAATCGCTGAGACTGCTGGTTAATTTACATAGCCGAGAAAAAACTAGACGACGCTAAGTTGCAATTATGGCGGCAAGACTCAGCAGGGATAGGCACTTTACATGTAAAAAACGTTATTTACATTTTTATTGTAAATAACGTAAATTACAGTAAAAAACGTTGATCTACATAAAATATATATAAAAAAACGTGAAAACTCTGAAAATAACTGGAAATAGTGTATAAATTGAACAAATATTTGTTTGTCAGGGTTATACACCTCATAAATATCATACAAACCACTCATTAAGACGGTCAATCATAATTATTTTAAACTTTTAGTTATCTACAAATTCTAGACAAAGTTCATTTATGTATCTACACTGCCATCTGTGTTCAAATTTAAAATACAGATATTACCAATGCTTTTTTTTATCAAAACGTTTTTTTTATCAAAACGATATCAAAAATTTTTGACATATTAATTTGTTTTATTTGTAACGTTACACAGTCAATTTTTACAATAATTAAATTATTAGTTATTAAATTATATAATAGATAGCGCCCTTGTCACGAACAAGTCGTTATTTACATTACGTAATGTAAAAATTAATTTGTGTAATTTACATGTAAATAACTGTGTAAACTACATCGTGTAATTTACGCGCCCAACCCTGGGCAAGAGTCAGAACAAAATTTTTGAAGTATAGAGCAGTTTCTTAGTTTCTTAAGCAAACGAATGAATGCTCTAGAAGGCTTGAAACCAGATTCAAGGAAATTGCCAAATGAATACGGGACCCCAGCAAAAACATTCCATACCAACAGTGATTCGAGAGCACTACCCAAATGCACATTATGCAGTGATAAACTGCATCGTTTATGTGACTGCCCCGAATTTCTTCAGATGAGTTTGGATCAGCGCATTCAGTATATAAAAAAGAGCTCCAGGTGTTTCAATTGCCTTGCACCTAGGATTACGTATTTAACTGCTAATCAAGAGGAAGATGCCATCAATGCAAACGACGACACCATAAGTCAGTCCATGTCGACCCAAACAGATCACAAGACTCATTCGAACCAAAACCAAACGCCCTACCTACGGCTACTACAATATTTGCAATGTCTGAACACGACCCAGGAAAATCCGAATCACTTATTAGCGAAGACATTAACTCACCATCAGAGTATAATAGTGCTGATGCTTTATTACCTACAGCAATAGTCCAAATACGTGATCATCACGGTATCTGGCAAAGTCGTGCGCTATTGGACTCCGCTTCAACCAGATAATATATGTATAAGCGAAAGATGTGCTACGCGCCTAAAAATTACCCTTTTTGCACGCTAAACGGTGGAAGAGTTTAATCAACGAGAGGCGTATCAACTATTTTGATAAGATCAACACGCAACCGCGAATTTACCATCGATATCACCGCATATATCCTATCAAAAATAACCTCATAGTTGCCACATGCCCCTGTAGATCGCGAAAAGTTAGCGTATATAGATAAACTTCCACTTGCGCATCCATATTTTCATTTACCGAGCACTATAGATTGGGTGTGATTGGGTGTGACAGATTCCTATTCTTTTTATCAGATGGCCAAAAGGAAGAACCTACCTATTGCGCAAAATACAAAATTAAGATGGATTGTAGGAGGAATGTGTCAATCAAGATTCGTTTTAAATCAGGCCACAACTTTTCTCTCAACCACTGAAGAGATAATCATTGACCTGTAAACTCTGGGAGATGGAGGAACTACCGACTGTCAACAATTACACCGATGAAGAAAAACGTTGTATCAGCCATTTTGACCAACAATTTATAGTTGAAATTTCAGGTAAATTCACTGAACCACTATACCATTTAAGCCTAACCCACCCAAGTTGGGAGATTCACTGATTCAAGCCCTCAGACGATTCAACTCATTGGAACAAAATCTGGCAGAGTCCTGATTTGCGTACGGCTTACAGCAATTTTCTGACTGAATATGAATTGCGACACTATCGAGGAATCGACAACAACCTTCAAGAAACATGTAACAAATCATAAAGTGTATAAAGGTATGGCGTATCGGGTTCAATAAATCGAAATCCAGGCATGTGAATTTAACTTAACTCAAAACAGCTAGAAACCTCCAATCATCAACGGTCAGCATGTATTGGCTGCTCGAGAAATTGACCCGAGAGACCAGTGCAAAAACTGCTTCTGTAAATAACCTATTAATGGAGCTGGTCAATGGGCCTCTTTACATTCACAAGTGACTAAATTAAGAAAGGGAAATTATAAGGTGAATTGTATTCAGTTTTAATAGTTAAAATATTAAAAAAAAATACATGTTTTGGGATTATCCACCGCCTAACGTGCTTAATAGTTTTGTTTGGGTTCAACCAATGAAGAGTGACTTGCTTAAAAACTATCGTTTTCCAATATATTTGACTAATCCATTTTGATTAGTACATTCGTCGGACTGTAACTTATATATAATTTGTTAATTTTCAATGATCAAAACATTGATACAGTCAATCGTTAAATTGATGTCAAAAAACTAAAATTCATTTCAATTTATCAATTTCCCATTTTCGGATTTATTTTGTCTTCTATTGTCGTTCTCGCAACTAAATCGAACATTACAGATAAGAAATCAATTTTAATTTTGTCGTATTTTTAGTTACCTCCCCTGAAAAGCAAAAATAGTAATGACATATATTAGTTTGTTTAACAGATGGAATTGTGTTTCTTGTGTAACGTCAAACCGTCAACTTAATGTTTTCCAAATTTTAAAAAAAAATCATTAATGTGCTGAGCAGTGTAATTATTTAGCCGCATCCATTGCATCCATCAACTTGTGATGTGATTTTGTTTATGCATGCATGTTCAATAATACTCGTTATATGAGTAATATGATATCATGTTAAACGATTATGTGAAAATTAGAACGAACAGTATATTAAGTGAAAGTATTTATGAGAATTTTTCCGGGAAATTTGATGCTGTACATTTTATATATGTTGAATCATAATATTAAGGTAGAATATATTACAAACATGTGTAGTACATTTTTACTTTTACTCCCCTCGTCGTTTTATATACATATATATAATATGTGTATCATCATCGTTATATGAATATTTATGATTTCCACAATCAGCCATATAGCCAAACATCTCATGATAGTCATTATAATCATCGATCAATTTATTTTAATTTTCCGGTTTTCTGATTCATTCAAATATTATGTTTGTTATACATAATGTGTACGTACACATAAAAAGCGAAGTTAAATACATAAAAAAAATTAATTGTAATTTATGATATCCTTCTTTAAGGATTTGTGACACGTGACCTAATAAAAATGAGCCGAGTTGCTATTTTTTGCCGTCTCTTATGTAGGTGATCTTAATATTGTTCGGTTGGGCTTGGGTTGTTCGGAAAATCATTTCGTTTTTTTTTGGTGTAAATGAAAAAGGGGTTCTTAAATGTCAATTTTGAACCTGTCACTTTTCACATTTGACAAGTAAAAACTCCGCACATTGCTAAAAATATTACATTACATGTTTCAACAACACATTGATAAAATTCTCTATCAAAATGCTGAAAGATTTGCAGCACGTTCTCGGCCGGCAATACTGAAAGGTGAGAAAATTTGAGCTGTTGGGAGAAGTCATTGAAGTTAAGAATCGAAACCGTGTGCGTCGCTCAAAAACAACTGAAAATATTGCTGCTGTAGGCCCATACTGTTGAATAAAATCCAGGCTTATCGATTCCTAGTTGATCTGAGGAATTAGACATTCCAGAGATGAGATTACACCGTATTTTGCATAAAGACTTAGGTCTTAAGGCTCTAAAAGTTCAGTACACACAAGAAGTCAAGCCGGATTTTAATCGATCAATCCTCTTTAGTGATGAGTCCTATTTTCAACTTTCGAGGCTTCGTTAGTAAGTAGAATTATCGCATTCGGGCCTATTAAATTTAAAGAATAATTGTTGAAAAGCCTCTCCATTCTCAACTCCATCGCCATCTGTTTGGTGCAGGGTTTGGGTTGGCGATGTGATTGGACCTTACTTTTTTGAAAATGAAGCTGGTGCAACTGTTACGGTAAATGGATTGCGATACCGATCTATGATTAATGATTTTTTATGGTCAGAATTGGAAGATATTGATTTTCAGCAACACCTCGCTACGAACCACATAAGCAACGAAACAATCGCAATTTTGCAAGAAAATTTCCTGACCGAGTTATTTCACGAAGATATGATCAAAATTGGCCACCGAGATCTTAATTTAACACCTTTAGAATATGTTCTTTGAAGCCACGTGAAAGAAAAGTCCTATGGTAATGCTCCACAATAGATTCAAGACCTTAAAGATCGAATTCGTGAAGCTATCCAGGACAATCATCCGCAAATGTGCGAATTGGTCATGGGAAATTTCATGAAAAGGATCTCATGCTATAACGGTAGCCTTGGTGGCGATTTAGCTGATATCATTTTCAAATGTTAATGGCATACCTTTCCTATTCACAATGAAATAAACATTCATTGACTTCTCATAAAAAATATTCGTTTTTTAATATCAAAATGAAACATCTTGTTGAAAAACCCTTTATTTCCTCCAGTTTGGTCTAATACCTTTTGCCATCTTGATTTGCTGGTAAAAAATTGGTCCAAGAAATATTGCACATCCTGATTTGTAGCGAAGGTCTTCCCATCCAAAAACTTGTAGAGACCGGAACAAGTAATAGTATGAAGGTGCCAATTCTGGAGAATGTGGTACTCCCATTCAAGATGTAAGAGATTTTGGCGAGTTACCAATCATGTATGAGGTCTCACAATCTCGTATACTACACCTTTTATTGATCAACTTCGGCCTTTTTTGTTCGAGTGAATCGTTCAATGTGTCCACTTGATCACAGTTGGCTTCAGAACTAATCGAGGTATTATCCGGCAGAAGCTCAAACAAACGGACTCCTTGAAACCCGCTCCAAACAGATAGCATAACCGTTTTTGATGAATGAAGTGGTTTGAGCTAGTACTTAACGTTTTTGTAAACAACCTATTTCTTGTTGCCAGTAATGATGTGTTTCAAAAATAGGTCATTTTCTTGACGTTTGAGAAGCAAATCGTAATCGTTAATGCGACGAAGCAAATTTAAATTTCAATTCGACCAAGAAATTTAGGTGACCCCAATTCTGAGGAGATTGACCTCGTATTACAAGTTTTCCTTTTTTAAAACCCTTTCAAAAAAGGCAGGTTTTGGACACACCCACCCCATGCACACCCATGAGCGAACCTATCAGCAAAATCACAAGTAGTTATTCGGTTTTTTCATCTTTTTTTATCAATGCCTTTATTTTGTCTTCACCGGCTTCAACGGGCCTTTCAGAACGAAACTTTGCAAACCAATTTTGGGATTGCCGTTTGGTTAAAATTTAATAAGGCCCTCTGATGGAAAAAACGAAATAACCTTCCGAACAATCCAAATACACAAGAAAATTGATACAATATGATATTCCGTCTTGTACAGGTTTTGTTCAATATAATTTGTTAGATTAATATAAGATGAAAAAAATGTTTTAGTATACGAACATAAAATAAGTCAAAAAATTTTTCCGAAAGTAGTTTCCATCTTATGTTCCGTTAGTAAGTTAACACAAAGAAAAGCGAAACAACAACAAAAATGTTAAACTTTTTGTTAAAAACGGGAATTTTTCTGTATTTTTCTTGTTACTTAAAGAAGTTTACCAGATTGTTTTGTTTACATATTTTGAAGTTACCAATAAATTTTCTCAGAAAATGGATAAATAAGAAAAGCATAAAAAATCGTGTATACGAGTACATACATATACATGTATATATGTACAATTTTATGGTAGTTTTGTTGTTATTGTTGGGATGTACTTTTGAAATTTTATAGCAACATAAAAGAAATACAACAAGATTACTTCCTTTCTGGATACACGCGCAGACTCCGTAAATTTTTCAATTGATAGTTTTCTTTGCCTCTCTTGTGTTCTTGTCTCTCGAGTTTGTATCAATATTTTTACTTGCAAGTTGCTGTATATTATGACTTTTGTGAGGTGTTGCGTAAAACAGCGCCATCTGTGCCACAATATATATGTATATTCTAAAACACAGTCTGCGACCAGATTTATCGTATGAGAATCTTAATAAATAATTACAAACCAATTTATTTTTATTCAGTCCGTCGACCGTCTCAAATCCGCACCTTATTACTGTTTATAAATCATTTATATAGAGTGTGTGTTTGTATTTGAAGATGGCGCCAGTGATAAGCACCGTGAGTGTTAAACCAATTGAAAAACCATTTTAATTGTCTTAAATTGGCTGATTTTCTTCTTGTGTTCTTTCAACTTTTCATTTCGTTTCCTTAATTCCTCTTTAAACATACGCGAGTAACATGTAACACACAGTATATATAAGACGAAATCAGATTTGTCTCCACAATGTTGTTTTCAGTTTTATGTTATTTGACTTAGATTTCGTAACTAACCAAAAAAGATTTGTGTCTTATAGACTCGTACATATATGCGAGTGTACAAATCTCAAAAAATCCAAATAAGATATAACCTGAAAATTAAGTAAGACAAAAATAAAAGTATTTTTTTTCTCGTCGTTTTTGATTAAAAGAAAAGTGATAAGAAAATGTTAAGTTAAGAAATAAAAACCAAAAAAAAAATCGGTACAACAGAACATAGATCACGAAAAAAATCTTAACTTTTTTATTTTCATCATCATCATCATCATCTCCCCAACATATCAATGGGGGGTTTATGTTTTTAATGTTACGTTTTTGTGTTTTACGATCTCGTAATATTTTTTTTTTTTTTTGCTTGCTTGCTTGGTATGAAATTAAGAAAGATTGTAAGAAACGATTGTTTTGTTCGACAACGAAAAAAATAAATTGAAATAAGTAAAAAACAATGTAAAATTTTCACCTTGTGACATTCTCATCCGAATACCACACCACACCCTTTTTGGTGGAAAAATTGATAAAAAAAAAGAAAAATTTCTGTATGTATAGTTTCGAAAAGGTCATTGTGGTGAATTGACTTATATATAAATTTTCGCTCTTGACCATATGGCATTCCTCGTTTATGCTTTTAGTATGTATGGGAGAAGAAATCAAGATTATTGATTAAAGAAACGTTAACTGTTACATTATTTTAGCATTGTTTCTGGAAGTATTAATGTTCTCTGTGTACCTATAACACATAAAAGGAGTCACACGAACTATAAGGTGTTATTTCGTCAGATAGTCTAATATTAGTGTCTATCTTCATTTTGGTTTATTATACGCAAGCACACTCAGTGCGAGAATCGAATTCCTATATCAGGAAAAATTCCAAAAACGGATCTAACTGTTTTCGGATCCAAATTAGTTTGCGTTGAGTACCAAGCAAAACCAATCATGACCCTAATTTAGCTAACTGATCAACATTACTTTCAATGTAACATTAATGAAACATCTACATGAATGTTACTGTTATAAAACCGAATAGTGTATATTCGATGGTTTATTCGAAAACCGACACTAAGTACAGAGTGGAAGCATCTTACAGAAAGAAAAAAGCTATGCATTTCTGGACAGCAGTTTATTCTAGCTCATAATTCTAACGTAATCGTTCTTAGAACACTATTCTGGAGTCTAAATATAATAACTTCTTGATTTTGACCACTGATTACCACATGCTAGATGCATAAGAATAATGTAAGTAGAAGTGCTTCATACTAGTACAAACAGATAATATATATTGGTGCTGAAAAAGACTTGCCAGTATATACTTCTACTAGCCAGAATCAGCTCTTTTGAAGTTTGCACTCGTGGTGATATATCCAGGAAAGTAAACTTCAAGATGCTTGTTGAAAGTTGCTCTCTAATGATAACTTTTGATGGATTTGACAGATATCGATAAAACTCAGTTCGATCTCACCAATGCGAGAGATACTTATATACCCAATTCACTTGCCAATTGAGTGCTTAATGCCAAAATAGCCTGATAGGTAAAAGTTATCGCATTAAAATTAGTTAAACCATTTAAGGGGAAATCCCTATTTGCTTTTCAATTTTATTACCTATTTTTCTTTATGTGTTCCGGTTTGTTAAGTTTGTACCACAACCAGACCCATCTTGGAAATCGCTTTGAAAAAACACAATTTTTACAACATAAATTCGAGTTGCGTCCAAAATGCGACGCAAATGGAAATTATGGTATACATTTTTCTTCGAGACGCAAGGCAAAACTGCCCAAGTAGAATGGACTGACCGATTTGGACGGCACTCTCTTAACCGTTAATTTCCGCCGTTCCCAAGACATCGAATGACAGTAACTTTTATTTTGTTCACAGCAAAGCTATACTGCAATAATTCTCTCATTTTATAAGTGATCATCACTTTTAAATGTTGGGAATAACCACCTTCAATTCTTCAGGTACAACGTCATATCACCATAACAAACGAATAAGGTTAAAAAGTCATTTTGGAAAATCTACTCCACTGAATATTTTAAGAGCTCTAAATTAATGTAATAAACTCAGTTTGCGCTTCATTATGGGCTATATTTCTTTGTTAAACTGCTAGAAGATATTTCTTATATGGAACTTATAAGTTTTCAATATATACCGAGAGTCCCCTAGACGAAGTCAACAACCGAGGTTTTCAATACTTGGTAAATAGAGTTCACTTCATCAGATTGGTAATAAGATCCCATAATGCATTTGTTAATCTTCCTCCCTGACTTTTAATCCAACATAACTTTCCAACGACCGCAGGCAATCGACGATATTGGTTGAACACCCATACGATATGACGTTTTGAACAACCCGAGCCCTTAAAACTAATAAATGGTCAGTTTATTACCACCTGCCACTGAAAGATCAAGAGCCTTGGAGCACATAGTATTTTCTTTTAGCATTCCACAAACTTCTTAGAGCGTGGCGTTTCTTAGAGTTTTAAGCAACACTCCTAGGCATATGTGATAATGAGCTCAAACTCGTCAAGTTTTCTAAGTGACATAATTGTGAGGGTTTCTAAGTGTCTTCATTAATCTCATGTCCGAGTATTTAAGCGATGGTTCGGTGTTATGTAGTAGGTATCCGTTTTTCCGGCTTCTCAAATGCCTTAATTGAAAATAGTCAAAATAGTAAATTAGCAATAGATTCTCCAAGTGATTTGAGAAATAAGCCTCTTATCTTTGCTAATGGTATTTTTACAAGAGTAAAGAAGTATCACACCTTTTTAAAATATTATTGGGACTACTATATGATCTTCAAACCCACTCTAACTGGTGCAGGGAAGTGCAGGATCGAATTATGGCTACTAAGTTTCAAATTACATCCAGCTGGAACTCCTATACATGCAGATGTTATTCCATGATCTCTTTCTATGATTTGAATAATTTTTTTACTCTCAATGTAGATATCTCTTTGTAGTCTGTTGCAAGTGGCATTGGTACTGTTCGAAAAGACCAAATAATTTTATAGTTTTGCAAAAGAGTCAAACCAAATTGATAATCGATTATTTAGTCCAGATGAAGAAGAACTTTACTTATAAAAATTTGGAAGTTATTTTCGGTTCTTCGTTTTAGAATCTGGGTTTTGGATTCACTGTCATTTACATAGTTTTAAATCTTTTGTTAACGTCGGAACTCTATTTACTGTATTTATACAGATATTATTGCTCTTTATCAATGTCTGCAAGGAGATTAATTTTTCACAAATGTTGATGTTTAGGAAGCGGATCAGTTGGATTCTTCCCAGTCATTTTCCATGAATACCATGATAAAAATTCTCAATATGCGCTAGGTCATGATCACACCACCACATCATTCTCCACCATCATTCATTCAATAACTAAATTAGTCAACATTCGGGCGAAATCAATTTAGTCGCTATAACAAGAGTTTAGATGAAAATACTACGATTTGATTCATTTAAATGTCTACGATGATTGAGAAAGTTATCGTTTGTCGGCAAAATGCATTTCGTGCCGTAATTACAATAGTCGTTGGGCGAAGAACAACTTTGGTTATTGGCAGAAATGTTTTTGGTTTCTAGGTTTTAAGTTTACCACCTCGATAATCGTTAAATGAAGAGGTATATTACAGGGGTTATATGTATGTAGCAAATATATATTATCTTTGACTCATCACATAACAATAGCCAAGAACGGCATAAAAACTTTTTAATCTAGTCTCATCGTTTGATACATTTAGTCCAGCGATAATCCCGCTTTTTACAAGCCATCCAAATTATAGTAAGGCGAACTCTAAAAAATAAGTTTCAGTTTCCTGATTTGCCCTCAACGACTTTCGATTAAGCCAAGAATATGTTTGGAAACAAAAAGAAGTTGTATGGGCGCGTCAAATCTGGACAAAAAATAAATAAGCCAAGTTTTTGCATGAACTCTGGATAATGGTGGGACACCTGCGTAGCTGAATGATCTCAGTCGATAAAGAGGTTGAGTCTTTTTAAATGTGTAATCTTTTAAACTTGATCTCATCAGACGTACGCGACTGGACTTGTGCCATTTGTATATGTAGTGAGTAAACTCCTGTTACGACAGTACTATCAAATTACAGATGTTTTCATTTTAATTATTTCAACTGTGGCTTGACGACCAATGTACTTGTAATGACAATTTTGTATTTGAACGTGAACGCCACATTATCTCCACCCTCTCAAAGTTTATTTCCACTTCTTCTCTTCAAAAAGCTAAGACAACTTTCAGAAACAAAAAGGAATTTGTATAGCATCAAAACGGAACTAAAAGGTAGATAATTTCAAAGGTAGATAATTTGGGAGATCTACATTATAGCCTACATTGGGCCTTAATTTTCTCTTTATAACGCCAAAGAAACGTTCTGAAACAGAGGGGAGTTGTATGACATCAAATCGAAAGTAAAAGAGAGATAAGACAATAAAATGAATTAAAAGGTAGATTGTCAATCATAACATATTCCGGCTATTTTTGGCAGTAGTGATTGCAATTCAGCTGGTGTATTTTCACAACGAAAGAGAATTTGTCTTGGTTTAGAACAGTGCTGCTCTCTAATTGCTTTTCTGCATTTACTTACAATTGGTTAAGATTATGGTTTGACTGTTATTGAGTTATTAAAATGGAGTGCTCCAAACGATGCTTTTTAACGAAAACAACTACCTTTTTTATGCTTCACTTCTCTTTCAATATTCGGAGCCGAAACCTCTGTTAGAAATTGGAACAGTATGTGCTTTGCAATTATAGCCAACTGTTGTAATTAAAAGGAGGCTGAAAATATACAAGATGTTTGCTTTTAGCTAACACTTGCATTATCTTAGAATTAAAGTTGACCTTTCCCTTAAAGTTAAACTGACCAGTAAACCATTATTCCATCCTATTTAATTTTAATTGAAAATATTTCCAATACTCAATTTCTGTATTCGTACAATATTTTTAATCCCTCTTAAGACGAAAACAAAATATCTTTTATTATTTTTTTTACTTAACATAAAATTTTAAGAAGAAATTATAAAGAAGATGAAGCAAACGAATTCTCAATTTCATTTTCATGTAAATATATTTGTTTTCAGCGTGTTTATATGCCGATAACAAAACTTGATGACAAAGTAGAAAATAATAATTTTAATGCCAGCGTACACAACAAGGTTATTTCCAATTGAGAAAAATTGATAACGAAAAGTTATTAAAAAAAAAGAAAATCATGTTTTGTGTTTGCATGAAAGTCGGTATAAATATATCTAGAAACGAAAGGAGGACCGACCAAATGGTGTTGTGGTTCATACTGTGGCAATTGGAGCGGGAGGTACCGAATTCGAATCCCGATACGAGCAGGATGCAGAAAGGACTTTGGGATGGTTGTGATACGGAAAAACCATTTGGCCGTTTCATTTTATACATACAATCCTACAATGATAACAAAACCAACACATATTGGACATAATATACGCACAGACAAAGTAATAAAAATTATGTCTTAGAGAAAAGATCATTGTTAAATCTTATGTTCGTTTTCGTGTAGTTGTTTTTAATATTTTTGTTTTATATCATTATATCATGCTGTGAAATCATGTATCAAAGAATTTTCGGAAACATAAATAATCATACAAGAAATGTATTGCAAAAAATTATTATCAATAATATTATTATATATTTGTTACAAAAAAAAACAAAACAAAAATTTTGTCTGTCTGTCTTTTGCTTGATATTTCTAAGATGTACCAACCGCGATACATATATACATACATGCATAAAAAATATATTTTAGGCCGCGCGAGATAAATCCGCAATCCTCGTCTTATCTTATTCATAATTTATTTATTTAGTTTTTTTTATTTGATAAACATAAGTTTATGTATAAAGAAATATAAAAATCATATATATGTTTATAGTGTTGTTAGGTTTTGTTTATATTGACTAGCGATCGATGGTTTTTCAACAATAACATCCGATCGGCGGATGAGTTATGGTTATTGAAATATTTTCGTGTTCTCCCAAAGAACATTTTGGAACTGGTTTAGGAGTTCTTAGAAACTTAAAGAGTGCGAAACGCGAAGTGTAGCTAGCACTGATGAATATAAGGTGAAAGCTGTGACAGTTGGAGTGGAAGATATCGGAATTTTAGAGGCTCATTCGATTACGATCGGTAGTAAGATGAACCCATTTACGGTCGATGGTTGAAATTCAGAATTCATGGGTCGACCCACATTAAATGTCAGTATATCATTAGTTGGCATGGAGCAATGCAATGTACAGATGGTACTTCGTAAATCGAACCTAAAGTCATACGTACTTGATTTGACTTCTGTGTAAGGTGGGACAAAATATTTAGAAACCGTAAAATATTTATAAAGTTCCAGATCTAACAGTGTAATAGTATTTGGCATATGTGACAAAGTCATATCATCACACAAGTGATTCTTCCCACTCATATTTGAAAATTTGCAACCGAAATGGACATTTTTTGGGATTCAATAATTAGAACTTTTATTTTCTATTGATCTAGATTTTTTCGTCCAATCTTGTCCATTGCAAACAGCGTGACTGGATGGAATCGGTAATCTTGTGGTAGTGGGACAGGACTTTAATCTTGGTCATGACTCGATAAACATTGTGTTTTGATATAATTCGAAAGCTGCTTGTGGTAGTGGCTCAGGTCTCCAATCTTGTCCAATCATGGCTCCATGGAATTGTTGATCTAGGTATAGTTTGACGGCTCTTCGTGGTAATGACACAGGTCACAAGTTTTGTAGAGTTGATGGCTGTGGAGTTTTTCGTGGTAATGGGACATGTCACCAATCTTGCTCCGTACTAGAATTATTACTCTATGCAAGCGGGGAATCGGAAATAATTCTAATCGATGGTATATGATTTTCCTACAAGTTTGTGCTGCCTGTCCTGATGGAATGGATTTTGTGGGCAATTGAGAAGTTATTTGCATAACTGTGACACCCATAGGGAATTTTCGTGCATTTGACACCAAACCTAATCGGACCGTTACTACGGATGATGCGGGAACATTGTGTGCATATGAAATTTGTCCAGAAGAACCTAATGCTAACGGTATATTAAATTGGTGACTTCTAAACTTTTCGATAGATTTCGAGTCTATAAACCAGTTCCGTAAGGCGGACAAGTTATATCATTTTGTATGTTGTGGCCTAATACAATTGCCTCCGATGAAGCAAACTGGACGTATTTAACAAGATGTTCAGGAATAAAATCCTCAATCAGCGGCACTTCTTCTCGGAACACAGTCTTTTGAAGTTAGGATTACATCCCGGTTCTGGTACAAAGGAGGTATATTTTACAACACCACAACCAGTTTTTGTTGCTGCGTCATCTCTGTAGAATGGCCAATAGTAAAAGCACGATTATCTCTACCACATGTCTAAAACGCACGGCTTTAGATGGCTTCGTTCTTCGCTGGTGCAATTGGTATATTATGAGAATTATAGCCAATATTTTGACCATAATATCGATATATCCATATTATGACATTCATCGTGTTCCATTTTATAGTTAACTCAGCTAAATATTGCAGTTCGTTGTCCCATTCTTATGTCCTCATTCGTCTAGCTCTCTCGAATCCGGCTAATGAACCATTAAGTAATTTATTCCGATAATCGTTATGATGATATCAGAACTCTCGTAGTCGGGGTGTTATCATCACGATGTATGGACGTACACAACTGCTTTGTTTGGTTTGGTCTTTCCATTCCAGTGGAATTTATGAACATCAAGCGGTGCTATTTCAAACGAAATTTGGGAGGATGTGACTTAAAAAAGCTACTTAGTAAAAGGACTGAAGACAATAGGTTGTCTCAATATCCGGTTCATATTCGACATATCATTTATTTTGGCTCTGGCATCTCTAATGGCATCCTTTCGTTGACAGACACTCAGTATAATATTTCTATTTCATGAAATGAGTCGCTTAACGCTTCAACAAAAGTGAAAAATGTTGGAAATTTATTTCCTCAACAAACACAATTGGTTTGAAATCGCAAGAAAATTTTGTTAAAATCCGAGACTCACACCCAACTATCTTGGTTTGTGGCCGTATAAACATACTGACCATCTGCTTCGATATTGACTAGCTGCTTGGGTCTGCGACAAACTCGAAGTTGATGAGGATTTTGCTCAACAAATCTTTTCGATTGGTTCGTAAACAACAAAATAATTGAATTTGGGATCGGAAAATCCACAAGGATTTATGGGGAAGACAATGCACCCATGTTTGGTGCGGCTTGTAGCGTGGCGGCATTATTGGTCCCTATTTCTTCGAAGATACGGCTGGCGTAACTGTTACAGTCACCGGAGTCAACTATCACGACATGTTAACGACATGTTAAGGTTTGGGGTTCCAGCAAGAGGTCATGCAACAAATCAAGCTTTACAATAGTGTAGCTGCGATGAATAGTGAATAGTAAATTATCAGTCGAAATGGTGACCTCAGTTAGTCAGCAAGGAGCCAATATCGAAGCAACCATTGTCGAAATAGATTCACAGACAATCCAAAATGTTCTCAGATATTGGACCGACCAACTGGAGTACGCCAATCGAATACAACAAAAAAATTATTTTGGAAACCAAAGTATGATATTACAGTAAGGACATCAAGTTTAGTCACTAAAGCCTTGCATGAGATTACGTCGCTTACATCTTTGATGGATCAATTTGATCTTTTCGAACAAACAGTTATTCAATAACGTCAGTCATCAGTTCAAAACTGGTCTAATAAATACCATAACACTTATTAATTATGTTATCACATGTCAGAACTTTCTGATATGATCTAGCAAGTTTGCAGTACCAAGACTCTCTTCAATCATATTTGAAGGAATAAGAAATCAGAAAATCAAAAATAACTTCAGCTTTTATCAATTATAAACGGTGGGAAAACACATTTTGAGTAAGCATTTATAATTCGCTAGAACTGTTGCAATATGACTCACAACCTTATATACTAATTGCACGGTCAAATACCATGTCCAGTCGCGTGCACTTTTTATCCGCACTCAATGCCACAAAGGACCCATGGTGCAAACGAAGAATGCGTTTAGTGAGAGGATGTTGATCCTTACGTTCAACCGATCATTTAATGATTGGCAGACCAGTACGCTCACAAATTTTAAGCATCTTATTCTTAAATTAATTTTCTGGCATTATCGTTGCCCTGGTTTCCAAATTGCGAAGTTCATGTGATGACATCATAACCAAAAGAGTATCATTACTCCGTCGTTCTACCATTATGTTGATTGAACTGTTGATTTTCTATCATTTGGATTTGGTTGCCATAAATCCTGATAGGAGCACGATGCAAAAGAGATTTTTCACCATCTGATTATAATCGGTGGTGTGAATGAACAAATCTAGGACCGTTTGTTGGAGTACTTTAAGCTGACATAAAGCTATGAAATGTGCAGGTTTCTCTCTACGTAAGTCGGACCTATAGCCGTATGCCCTCGATTTTGCTATGTAAGGGCATAAAGTAGGAGAGTTTTGAGCCCCAAAATAGATTGCAATGATATACAGTTCGTCACTTCTAAGCCACCTAGAGACTTTATAAGGCTTAGTAAACTATACATGACACTTAAAACATCCAGCAAAAGTTCATGACGAGTTATAATTGACATTTCGGCACTATCATGCTTGGGCATCAATTTGGCATCATACCTGAACGAAAATGTCACTTGTAATTAACTTATTTTCATAACATTATCATTGTGAAGTCAAACAAATCCTTTAATTTCATCAATCACGCAAAACAAAGCAATCATTATAACAAAAAAAGAAGAAAAAACATAAAAATCCTTTTTACAAGAAAGAAAAAAATTGACGACCAACACAAGTCGTCCATCAATCCATCATCATAACTCATAACCCTGTGCCCAATTTATCAAATCCAGTTTCAATTTCAATCACAAAAGCTGTATCTGATAATTAAAACCATGTTTTCTCGTAGCACCAAACAACAAAAGGTTTTCACAAAATAATTGAATGAATTATCCAGCTGAGTCCTTTATTTTTCGGTTGGTTCGTTGTTTATGGTATTTATAGTTTTTCATGTCTGTCCGGGCGAAACATATATTTAGTCGTTGGAAAAAAAAAAACCCAAACCAAAGAAGAAGACCACTCTGATACCAATCTACAACTACTTCGCCAGTCGAAATACCGAATATAATTTCAAGTTTTGTGTTGTCGCCGTTTTAATGTCCTTGTTACATGCATTGTCTTGGAGACATGACAATACGATATGGTTATTGACGATCATCATCATCATCATTGTCGGGTTATCATCATCAAATTGGATGTTATTACACAAAAAATAACATACGTAAACGAATAAAATATAGCAGCAACAACAACAAAAACTACGGTAACCTGAAATGCGATGTCAAAAAAGGATAAGAAAATGTTAAGTGAGAAAAAAAGGTTGGACAGAAGAATCGGTTTTTTTGTTGTTGTTTTTGTTGTTCATTTGGGATACAGCAACAAACCCCGTATAATACGATGTCCCTAGTTTTATACAACTATACATATGCAGCAACAACAACAAATAACATCATGGTTAAGTTGATTGGCTTGGAGTTTCAATTTTATTTGTTTTCCTTATCAGAAATTGGAATCTTTATTTCTCTCCGAGTTGCTGTTCGAGTATTATATTGAATTAAATGGATATATATATATATATAGTATGTATATACCTATAATGGTAACAGCAACAACAATGCAACCGGATGTCTTATCTACAGCGCCATCTTTTAATATTATATTAATATTATTATAAGTCAAAAAAATACAGAATAAAAATTTTTGAACAATAAGAAACAGGCGAGAGCTTAATACCAGAAGATGTTACATTAATAAAAAGGAATTGATGATTGAATTTTATGTCGTACATTTAAGAAAATCATTTTTATTTATCCAGATTATGTATATATACTGTTTTCCGTTTGCTTTTTCGGTTTTTAATTGACACAGTGTGATAAATATGAATGAAGCAGCCAGCGTATACATGAATGGGACTTGTGTTGGAGATTTACACATTCTATAGTTGAATCTACAAACAATACAAATGTTTATGATAGATTTTTAATACCATTCAATTATGGGACATATTTAAATGGATGTATCGCAGGGATGGCCAAACTGTTCGATATTGAAGACAAGACTATAATAGAACAGAGATGAGCATGGGAAGCTTATAATTATACTCAAGTCTAATGGGTAAGACCACCAAAGCTTATCATTAATGATTTTTTTACAGTTTTTACAGTTCATTATTGGCCTGTACCGTGTCAACAAGCTGACCTCATCGGTTTCGAACACGCACCAGCTCTTCATATTTTAAAAAAAAACGTAACCGAGCCATCGTATTCGCTTTGATTTAATGCACAATATACGGAAATCGTATTTAATCCCTGATCTCGTGATTGAAACGAACTCGGTTTGTGACATCAATGTCGCGTTTTGGACCATATACCACACGTATGATTCTTCTCTCGAATGTAAGAAGCCATCTTTCGTACTCATCCGTCAAGGTACATCCATACATGACAACGGGTATGATCAACACTCTCTACAGTTTCAGCTTATCCGTATTTGCAAGATATTTTGATTTCAACAGTGGACGTATAGAGGATGTAAAGCCCGATCGCCAGCGGCAAGGCGAACCTTGGTATCCTCTCCCTTTTATCGTGAGTGATGAGAGATCTAAGATACTTGAATCTAATTATTCCTTTAAACGTGTGGTTGCAACTACTGAAATCAATTGCGTCTTGATCACGAAAACCAGAGATTAGATATTTGATTTTGGACTCGTTGATTTTGAGACGCTGAATACTATTCCAGTCGATCATTTATCTCTTTCACTCCGTTGTCGATTGTCGGAATAAGAATAAGATATTGTCTTGAGGTGTTACACTTCTACGAAGGTTGTATTCCAACATGAGATTAAAAAGTATCGAGGACAGCGCATCTCCTTGTCAAACACTGTTCTCAACTTTAAAATTATCATATTTATCATTAATGATACCACGGTTTAATACTTGGAATGGTTTTGGTGTTAAAGTATATAAGTGAATCGTTGTATTAAAACTAGACTGTGACGTATTATTGATGCATACTATTGGTTTTACTAGCGAGAATGCTGTGAACGATTCATTGGGAACTTCCAAACTGCCTCAAACCAAGTTCAGCACGACTTCATAGGTATAGCATCTTAAAAGACGTAAATACACTCTGAATCTTCAGAAT
This sequence comes from Tipula lateralis, assembly GCA_963932295.1. Classification (NCBI taxonomy): domain Eukaryota; kingdom Metazoa; phylum Arthropoda; class Insecta; order Diptera; family Tipulidae; genus Tipula; species Tipula lateralis. The sequence continues at coordinate 21,560,487 of OZ010738.1, read as the reverse complement.
ATGGAGGAACAAGTATGAATTGAAGGCAAACCAGAAGATACCTGTGGGTAAGGCTTATTATTAATCGATTGTTTTAGAAAACACCGTAAATTCTTTGAGAGAACAATAAATAATATTTAGAGAAACTTTCTGTTATCTCAGGAACGTAAACGTTTTATTACTATTTTTTATTCTTGCTGTAGCTGAATGAGAACTAAATTATTGGTAGATATTAAACAGATTTACTTTTGACATAGTTAGTAAGCTACATTCTGGACCAAATACCAGCAATGGAAGTTTGTAAAAATTATGCGTAACTGCATTTGAAAGTTGGCTCTGAGTACTTCTTAAGGAAAAACAGTCTGCGTGTAATGCAAATACCAATTGAGCAACAAAAAAATTATTTTTCAACGTAGTCTTATAGCTAGTGTATCGTTTTTAGTGCAACAATTTTTCTATTTTCAACTCTTTTTGAATAATACGATTTCTTCAACCCTTCAAAGAGGAATTTGTTGTATTTATGATCTCCATAGTAGAGCCGAATTTCTTACTGCGGAGTTATTTCTTGCAGTTTGGAAACAGGAAGTAGTCACTGAGGGCTAAGTCTGGAAAATAAAGCGGATGTGGAAGTAATTTAATACACACGTGTACACCCGGGCACTGTCTTGATGGAAAATAACTTTTTTCTTCGCCAAATCGGTCTTTATTCTTTTAAATTCGTTGAAACGGTCCAATAAGTTGCAGTAATATTCGCCATTGATTGTTCTCGCCTTTTGAAGGTAATCATTTATTCTGCATATGCATCCGCCTTCTTCGATGCACATTCGCCAGTAGATATCGGCTGTTTAGACTGTTTTTTGGTCTCCGGTGTATGGCGATGGATTCGTTGTATAGCGGTATTGCGATGGATCCGTTTCATCCACAGTTATTAAAACCATACGAAACCTTCTTTTTATTTCGCGTGTACATCGCCAAACCTGGCTTTGAAGTTGTCACACCCAATGCGTATAGCATTTTCATATTCAAATGTTTGTGCGTAATATATTGCGAACACGTTCATCTGATGTGCCTACTATGTCAGCTATCACGCGCACTTTAACTTTGCGGTCTTGCAATATACCGTATCCTGAATTTGTCAAAAATTCAGCAAACCACTTCTGAATCATTTTAATCGATGGTGAAGAGTCACCAAAATATTTATCAAGCTATGCGTAATGGTTTTCCTACGCCCCAAAATAAAAAAGAGTTGTCTGTTTTCAACGGTTGTCAAAACTGAATTTAATTTGATCTATAGTGACAGATGGTATTGACTAATGACATCTGGGAATTATGGCGCTGTATGTTGCAATTTTTTCAAAGGTCTTACTTCATCCCCGTTTAATTAGAAATCAAACGATTTCTTTTAAAGTTCTTTTCATTTGCCCATTTGAAGCATTCCTTTAACGTCTAAGTTCCTCCGTTTTGAACAGGTTTTTAGCAACAAGAATAGGTCTGACATATTATTGAATCTTTTAATTTTACTGTCCTATAGATAAACATATTTTTCTGTGCAGCGATAGTCTGTGCAGCGAAGGCTCTTATCAACTCTTTTAATAGTCCCATAACTATGTCGAAACTTTTCCATGATTGTTAGCATTTCATCAATGTTATTTAAGTGAAGTTAAGACAGTAAAAAAATTTGCCGCGTGCTTCACAATTGAACTGGTTTATTTAAGAATATATTGTCTTTTAAAAGAAACGGAGATCTTAATGGCTATTCTTACATTCTGCTGTAGCTTTAAAGATGCTTGTAGCTTCAAATATGCTGTAGCTCTCCATTGCATTAGTTTGTTTCCAAAGGAATGATAATTCTATCCACTTTGTTCACAAGTATCTTGCTTTTGAGAGAATTTTTATTTTAGTACTTTTATTAGTGCAAGTGAAACCACTTAGAAAGTTGCATTATGTAGATGACCGATTATTAGAATGAAATAGTTACCGTGTAAGCGGAGTGGTCTAGTAAATAACATGCTTGGTACAGTTAAGCTTTTTATTTGTGAAATAAAAATTGAAACGAAGTGGCATCCTGGATAAAACAGACCGACATTAGAGGTTTTCTTAATCAATGTCTTTATGATTAAAACATGAAATAATTTTTAAATGTTGGACAAGTATACAAACTAACTAGAATTTGTAGAAATCGAAAGAATGGATATAATATTTTCACACTGGGATATAGTCATGAAGTCATGTTCAGATCTAATTTCACCATTTCTTTGTCATTTTATGAAATAAAATTTTAAAAGCTCTAACTTGCAATAGCTATATACTTAGTATGCATTCAGGCTTTAATCATAAAGATAGCCTTGTTATAATATGTCAATTATAGAGATAAAATTTTTGCGGTACTCATGTTTAATTACCAACTTCCGAGGTATTTGAAAGAAACTCACATGAATACCTTAAAATCACCATTTTATGTCATTTAATGCGAGATTTTGTCATACAAGAAGAAAAGATGCTTGCCATAAAATTCTGTTAGCTGTACTAGTATTAATAATATTTTGTAAATACTTTAACCACTAAGAATCTATTCCGACATGACAAATTATAAAAAGGGAAAAGATATAAGAAATATTTCAACACCATAAACAATTCATTACCAAATAAGACAGTGAATCTTCAGAACCATGTGTTTGAAATTATTTTTTTAGCATAAATTTGGTGACTTAGGCTGCTTCAATAGTAATAAAATAGTCGAATATACTGTTTTAACCACTTCTTGAATTGACTTCTTGAAATGCCTTTACAGGAGCTGCCACCCATATCTCAGTATATAATGTTGAGCAATTTGAGAATGCAACGTTTGCGTGAAAAGCCTTTTAACTGTAGGAGCTTCGTTTGATTGCAAATGGAATGCGTTTGCAAGCAATTACCTTCAGTTCAAAATTAAGAAACTGTAAATACCATCCCTGATATAATAAGAAACTGCTGTTGGATGCCATGTTTAAAGTATTAAAATCAGAATCAAGATATGTTTTTCCTTACAAACGTGTTTTGAATAAACCAGACTACGATTTTGGGTTCCAAAGAGATCATGATAAGAATTTTCTGATAACTTGGAAAATCATTTTTAATCATACAAATTTAGGTCAAATAGTTTTTGAAGAGATTCCGATTTAACACAATGCTTAAAATTTCACATATGTTACTTACACTTACTAACATACTAATGAACCTGGTTCATAATATAGTATGTTACAGTGTAACCTTGTTTTCTAGTCGGGAAATATCAGCAAGTCCATTTGGGAACTCGGTTCGTATTGCTATGTGAAATTGAGTTGATTGATACACTTAACTCCATGATGGGCCCCCATCGGTACCTGCGATGTTTTGTTTATTTTCTGTTTCTTTTTATTTAATATTATATTTGAAATCGTTCCACAATTCCTTCCAGCCATCTGAAGTTAATGGGTGGTTCATGGCTATTGAATTGACTGCCGATTTCGTTACATAGTTTTGATGCCGTCGTATTGTAGCCTTTTGCGAATTCGGATTGTGCTGAATCGTATGACTGTCTCTTCTCTCGGTATAATGCGTTGGTCACCCAGCGAACACTGAAGTCCTGGAACCAGCTCTATATATCAGCTTACGCAAATCTTGGTTGATTGGACAGCATGGGTCTATAAAAGTTCCTCGTACTTAGGTGCTGGATCGTAAAAAGCTAGTGCGGCTCATTACAGTCGCCCGATATACATTTATGGCCATTTCTTTGCAACAATTTTCTTGATTTCGTTCGACAGCATCGCCGAATGCATCGTGCTATGTATCTTAAGTGACTGTAGACGACTTTCATTCTGTAATATTTGCGTTGATAACTCCTTCCGTTGATAGCTGCTTCTCAATTAATGGAAGCGAGGAACGGTGTATCGACGATCTTCTTGTCGTATTTGATTTCTTGAATATCTCAACTTTGCCCTTATCTATTTCCGCTGTATATATTTCCAAAATTTGTCCGGATGTACTGTCCTGCTCTTCTACCTTATACTGTCTGAGAAACATCCCTCACATTTGGTTTGTTTTGATCGATTTTCTTCCCACGAATAGCACGAGAATTACGGTCACCTATGCCATATCTCTGAATTATCATAGAAGGCTTAGTTGTAAAACCCAAAAGTCACCCAATTCGGAGTGATCATACTAGAGACTTAGCATCCCCTTCGGCACGCAGACATCGGCGTATGCAGTGGTTAGTTATATCTACTATAAACCGCCCAGCCGTAATCCATAGCCTGTTCTGTTGCCCATAGGCTAACAGGATGCACCAAACCGCACGAGAAGGCAGTATATAACTACGTACATAAATACAAAAGTATTGGCTTCCATTTTTAATGACTGTTTTAATGATGCAGACGGTTTTTTAGATCGCATCAGGATCTCTAGATATATACAAGTGCCCTGGGACACATGGTCTCCACTTTTAGGCCATCGAGTTTCTTAGAGCGTTACGAGTTCCATCCGATACTCTTTCATACATGTGATAAGGCCGTCAATCGCGCCAGGCTTTCGAAATAACTGCACGTTCCATGTGCCGATCCTTATTTTTGTTTCCGGGTACTTAAGCGAGGGGTCATTAGTTTTTTGGCGGTATCCGATTTTTTTTGGTTGTTGACATTAACATAACACGCAACAATATATATATATATATATATATATATATATATATATATATATATATATATATATATATATATATATATATATATATATATATATATATATATAAATATGTATATATATATATATATATATATATATATATATATATAATATATATATATATATATATATATATATATATATATATATATATATATATATATATATTTATATATATATATATATATATATATATATATATATATATATATATATATATATATATATATATATATATATATATATATATATATATATATATATATATTGGCCTGTTAATTTGGCACTCTAAGAGGAGGATCATACATATGGTTCATTACCATCACCGATAGTAATTATCTGATGAAAAATACCTTTGTCTTCCTCACCTATCGGGAATAAAATCGGATGGCTCCCATTGCAACTGCCACACCTTTTATCACTGCGTCGGTCAACATTTTCTAGTAGATTAAACAAATCAAAATCTTCTTTGATTTTTAACTAGGTAGGACCATTCACCAGCTATCTACTAATTTTTTTCATTTCGAAACTGCAAAGGTGTTAATTAATGTTTGGGTTTAAAAGAACTTTTTAAATACGAGTTAGTTTTAAGTCAACCAATCATCCATATTGTGGTCGAAAAATCTTTCTCGTGATTTTCATTTAAAATATAAACTCAAGAGTCGAATCAGCTGTCTGAATTATCAATCGCATATACTCCAATTGGTCACTACTGTATATTGCATTACACCATGCTAGTCTATATACTGGAACGGGTTGGTCACCTTATTAATTTTGCACTCCAAGAGGCAGTTCTAGAAGTGATCATTTACACTACCGATTGTAATTAGATCATGAAAAATAGATTTTGAACTCAGCCCGATAAGTTCAGTCAAGCCAGATACCTCCGACTCTAACTGCTGTAGCTTTAATCACTGCACCATTTGGTTGGTCAAACTTTTATATCTTTTCTATTAAGTGAAACAAATCTAACACACATTATCCTTGTTTTATATTTAACAACTCACCAGCCACTAAAATTTTTCATTTCGAAACTACATAAGTCTTAAGTCATGTTTTGGCTTAAAAGAAAAAATTAACTCTATAAATAGAATTTATTTTTAAGCCAACCAAAACGCATATGGTGGTCGAATATCCTTTCTCGTAATTATTATTTTAAATATAAACTCGAAAGTCGAATCATCCCCCTTATATCAACACAACAAATACAGTAGCTTTGTTACATTTCTAAATTACACAATAAAATTTCTTACGATTCATCCCCATACATAAATCATTAAGGATTTGATTTAAAAGGATGTCTTATTTATATACCTGAATCGATATTCAATATATAAACAATAAAGGATCATTTCGAAAAAAAGGAAGATTTTTTTCTTATATAGATAATGAAAGACAATTAAATTCGATATGGTCATTTGGGTGTAGTAGGGTAGAAAATTGGTTGAATTAGGTTTCGGGTTGGTGGTATTTATTTATATAATGAATTAAGGATACACCATTGAGATGAATGAAATTAGATTGTTTGTATGATACAGTGTGTTAAATGATTGTCAAATACGAGTATGTGTATACATACCTGATCTTCTCATTCATGAGATGAAAACATAATTCTCGTTTCGACATATACACAAAATTCCAAATATACAAGCGAGTACGTACACAAAAAGAACAACAAACAAAGAGCAACAAATCGCGGGACCTCCTACGGTTTACATACATTACAAAGATATGTGTGTGTCGTTTTGTTGTTGCACTCGGACAATCGGCCACAATATATATATACATATATATATTATATAATAATATTATTAATATTACAACAACAATCGTAAGAATTCGAAAATATTTTAGAAAACGACTTTTAGATAAATAAAATATGAATTTCCATTGATTAAGATTTAAGAGACCCAATTCGTTTATGGTTACTTAACGATATACATAAAGTCAAATATTGAGATCTGGATTTAAGATAATACTTTAGTTTTTTGTAAAGTCATAATATAAATTTGTCAAAATGATTTGAAATTTTCACACCTTTATTTATTAAGGGCTTTTGTATATATAAGTCGAGATGAAGATTATACTAGAAATTTTTATAATTGGAGTTAGGATAATCTTGTATACATATACGATTTAAGAATTTCTCGAGTCATGATTAAGTCGTACAGCGTAACATATTGTTTAGGGACTTTTGTTTCGTAATTCTTCGGACTATATTCCCGCAATTTCGCTCGAACGAACAATATTTGAGATACAGTGTTTTTTTTTCAAAAATTGTATATTAAAATCGTGCTGCGCTCTCCAGGATGTCCATACACGGATATGAACACAGACAACATATGGTTAAACATATTTTTTATGTTTTTATTTAATTTCGAATATTTTTTTTTGCATTTTTCTGTAAATATAATTCAAAACAATACATTACATTTGTTTGTATATATGTTCTATCCTCTGAACGTATAGACATTTAGACAAGATCTCGAATTGATTTATATATCTCGATTTCGAGATGGATTTGGACCGAATTTATTTTCCAGCCTCCACACACACCAACATATATATTTATATATTAAAAGGGGGATGAAATAACGTCTATATATAATTTCACTTCTACATCTAATTTGATTTGGTGTGTGTATCGCTGGGAGTATAGCAAACCAAAACCATGGCAGTTAAAGTGGGAAAATAAAAATTTTCAGCTCGATTAATTTATGTTTAATGGAACTTAATTTGATATAAATTAAGTTCAATTTGATTGTGTACATATTATACGCACAGTATATTTATTGGTTGCCGTCGAAGCATTTCATTCGGTTAATTATAGATGAAAATTGACTGATGTGGATTTTATATATAAGTGGGTTCGATTCGAATAACATTACGACTAGGGAAACCCTTAAAATGTTTATAAATCAAAATCTAGATCGAAACACAATATTCGATTTGATAATTCCACCCACATTTCCGTTTGATAGAAAATTCACGCGCGAACGGGGAAACATCTCACAAACCCGCGGCAAATCAATATATTATATACTCGTAGATAGGGAGACACCGCATTTAATACAATAATTTATTACAATTTTAAATTAATTAAAAGAAGAAAAGAAATTTAATTTTATTTTAATTGAGGTTAAGCAGACGAGAGAAGCTGCGGAATATACTCGTCTAAAACATTTTCCCATAAATTTTCATTTACAAGCCATACATACATTAAACCAATTTATTGGTGATGATTATTATTACGACTATTATAGCCCAAATTGATATAATATGATAACTCGATTATAATCTAATCGTTTTTCAAACGGCTGCAGCCAATCGGTTCTATATATAAAGATTCACACCATATATATAGTCGCAGCATGAGACCACCCTCAGATTTTCCAGTTCAGATTTTTATATATAAGAAACACTATTGTTGGGATTTTAATAGATAAATAAATAAATGGAATTGAAAATGTCAAACACAATTTTTATTGTTTTGGATATATTTCATCTTTCAGGGTTGCATACACAACGGCCTGTGTTAGACAATAACGTATATATGAATTTTGTTTCTTTCGGGGTTCATTTCGAATCTGTCGGATTATACATGAACTGTATATAATACCAATCTAGATTAGATCAACTAAATTTCACGGAAAGTCAACTACCCTCTGTGAAATCCTTAAAATAGATTAGAATACCTAAATAACTGGCCAATCTCGTATGTCTTTGGTTTTTATCTTTGCAATCTGTTTTAGAGCTCAAGGCACTCCTAACTCTTTCGCGGATCGCTTATTTACGTCCTACCTTACGCCATTTCGGCCAAATCGAGAACGTACGGCTATAGGTCCAATTTACGTAGAACCATTTGCACAATGCATAGGTCTATACCAGCCTATGCTCATGGTCGGCCAACAGAGGTCGTAGATGTGTTCATTCACACCACCTTATAGATGGAAATTTTAATAAAAACATTTGGGAGCCCGTGTTTTCAAACGACTTGTTTTATCCCTGCGGTACCACCAATCAAGGCATTCGTTGACAGGGCAGGGTAGAGCTTATAGCTCACGCATAGACAAGTCACGATTGGTCCATTGGGTATTCCTCTGGCGTCACTTTGCTACAGACATGGCCGCTCTTCGTTCGTCTTGCTTGACTTTCTGCACAATGATCGGGTTCGCCTTATTCTAGGTTTCTTCAGAGCGAGGCATATACTGTACGAGCCCATGTGGTGTTGTTAGCGTGTGTGCTGTTCGATCAAGTGACGTGCTTCTTCAAATCCTACGCATTCCATATCAGAACATGTTCTGCAGATTCCGTTTTACCCTCGCAGTAGAGGCAGTTTGGGTCTTCTACATGTTTGTACTTGTATACAAGTACTCCCGAAAACAACCATGTCCATCGTCCTTTCATGGACGTCCTCCATCTATCTTGCCATTCTCTGATGCTAGATGCTTGAACGTCATCGCGTGTGTACTGGTTTTCCCCAAGTCTTCGTGCTCTGAGTGTTTGAGCCTCTGTTACCGCTATATCGATTGGCATCCTGCTCGCAATAACACAGACAGCCTCATCAGACACCGTCCGAAATGCACAATAGGTTCGTAATGATGTTAATCTGAAGACTGTGGTAATTTGTCTGACGTAAGATGGTGTTCTGGTAGCTCTTGCCCCGATCGGTGCAGCGAACATCAAAATAAATGTGTTTACACTGGCGAATAGTTTCCTTATCGGCTATTTCGGTCCACCAATGTTTGGCATCTATCTTGCAAGGGCAGCTCCAACTCGCTTGGCTTTGTCACCAGCATACTTCAAGTGCTCCCTTATATTCAGCCTGTGTCCAAGATGACCCCAAGATATTTCAGGTATGGACTGAATCATATCGTTTGATTTCCGACTTGAATCTCAATGGTTTCTACCCCTTTTCGGCTACTCATCAGTACAACCTCCGTTTTTTGTTCAGCTAATTGCAAACCTGCATTATTGAGCCATAGCCTTACACTAAAGCAATCACCTGCGGTTACAATTATGAACAACGTCTAATTTATTTTTGGCTACTAAAACCATGGCAATGTCATCTGCATATCCGACAATCGTGGTGTCCTTGTACATGGCATTGCACAAGAGAGGCCCCAAAACTGATCCCTGGGGTTCACCCCCTATGATATTATACGTCTTGGGTCCCGCTTCCGTGTCATATAGCAGGATTTTTCCTTCAAAAAAGGTGGTTATGATCCGGATGAGGTACTCAGGAACATGCATCTCGTTTAAAGCACGCATGATTTGACTCCAGTTAGCACAATACTGTTTTGTGTGTGTGTGTGTGTTCCGTCACTCAGGCTCAATTGACCCATTGTGACATCCCATTTTTTACTTGACGTTCTGGGTATAGGTCCGATTTACATAGAAACCATCTGCACATTGCATAGCTCCATGCCAGCCTATAGTACCGAAATGGAAGATGGGGCGTTACACATATTTTAAACTCAAGCGGGTCTCAGATAAGTTAATTCGCACCACTGATCGTGCCACCCAAACGATCGATGGTGAAAATCTCTTTTCGAATCCTGCCCCTGTCGGGATTAGAACTCGGTATAGGTTCGAACCTGGGCGGTCTTGCAGCAACTTAATATTAGTTATAATTTTGATTCGACCCGGATATGGATACCATTCTGTTGTCTCTGTAGCCGAATCAATTGCTTTGGCATTTTCATCCATGATCGTGTCTCAAGAAATCAATCGCCTGTCTCTTACAATATCAATTAATTTTTCCACTACAGCACACACCCGCCACACACGACTATGGATATATGGAATTTGGATCGTTCCTTGACTGAAGCAATCTGACAGAGGTCAATGATTCATCACGTTAAAACTGGAGATGCTCATTTCTGCAATGACAGCGTTTTGGTTTGATGAATTGTCTCTCGACTATGTATGTCAATATACCAACAACGATTGCGAAAATGAGACATGGTCCGTCTAGAACGTAACAAATCAATCTATTTAAATTTATTTGAACTCGAACCATAAACGTATCCTTTCTCAAATCAAAATAAATTTTGAGATTAGTGAGATGGCTATAAAGCTGGTACCGAGGGTATCCGATATTGGTGCGCATGACATCTAAAATTCACCACATGATTAGTTGCCACAATTTTATAAGATTCCAGTCTTACAAGATTCCAGTCTAATCAATGTCTCAGCCAATTGGTGAAAATCCTATTTTTTTGTTGGTAACTCATCACAAAGTTTTATCACAACACTAAACTATTCGATCTAACCTTCATCATGCATCCTTGAGTTGGCTCAGGGCTACTGGTTTCACATATAAGAGAAACATACCCAAAATATCTATTTTATAGTGGATGCGTAATTTTTTAGTCGATATGCTTGATCTCAGGTTTACGCCTGCAAATTTTCTCACCAAATGTGACTGTTGCTCCTGCATGGCAAAATGAGTTTAGCACTAGAACAAATTCTTTCCCTAATCGCTGTTACTGCAATTTACGTTTTGTTGGTAAAGCTAATCGGTTCTTCATATAATTGTTCGAAGATGTAGATAGGTCCGATTTACGTAGAACCATCTGCATATTGCAATACAACATGCTAGCCTATAGTACTGACTTGGACAATGGGTTAGCCCATGAGTTCTGCACTCCAACAGGGAGTCATGGAATTTTTCATTCACACTACCGATCGTAGTCAGATGGTGAAAAACTCTTTTTGTATTCTGTCCCTACCGAGATTTGATAGTTTTTTGGCTCAATTTGATGAGAATGAAGACTTTGAAGAGAATGAAAAAAGGGAGTATAATATCTAGTCTCAACTCCTTTAAATTTGAAGCATTTGTTACACTACTCCATCGCAGAATGAAGCGAGTGAAAGTATTTTAAATATACAGCAATACCTGGTATAGTCTGGTTTTGATTTGTCCGGAATCCGGATTCAATACAGTCGGATTTAAAGAACCACACATGACAATTTTTAGTTTTTACCATTCATCCAGTCAAATTGAGTGAATTAATTCAACAAGCATGCAACAAAGATGAACAAAATTTCAACGTGGATGAAATGGGATTATTTTGGAAAAGTTGCCACCACGGTCTTTTATGACAGCTAATGAAAGGTCGCATGTTTAAAATGTCAAAAGACCGCCTCACACTGTTATTAGTTGGAAATGAAGCAGGGAATTTCTAATTTATACCGATGCTTGTGTTCCGAGTAGAAAATCCTGGTGCTCGTAAAAATGTTTCCAAACACGATCTTTCAGTGTAGTGGCGGTCAAGTAAGAAAGCCTGATTAAATATTTATTTGAATTTTAAGATTACTTCACCAAATGTTATTGCCCTACAAGAGAACGCTATTGGAAAGAAAATGGATTAAATTTAAGATTTTGTTAATTTTGGATAATACATACCCTGGTCACCCGCCCTTTCTCATTAAAATAAACATTTCAAATAACTTTTCTTCCGCCAAACACAACATCATTGATTCAACCTATGGATCAAGGGGTCGTTGCCACATTAAACTCATATTAGTCATAGAAGATATAAGCAAAGGGTACGGCCAGCAATATGAGAGCGGTATGAAATCATATCATTCCACATTGCTCAAACGATTTTGTTGGGTTTAGAACCCATTTTACGGAAGTATTTTAGCTAGATTCCACTGATGTAATTCAATGCATTGCATCAAACAACAACGAATTAGATAATTAAACTCTCATCAACATAGATGAACATGGACTCCATAAAGAACGAGAGAGCATTTTAGACAAGGAAGATCTTTGTACAATTAACAACAACAAAAAATTTCCAAATTCATCAGTGAAGTAGAACTTAGTCTTAATATCCACCGAAACACATACAAAAATCAATCTTCGAACTATTACAGTGGAAGAAATAAATTTCAAGGTCAATCTTTATCGTTCAATTATTTTTTATAAAGACTGAATTTGGAAGAATAAGGACCAATTAACGTTTTTTCTATATGTTCATATAATCTCAATTAGTCCGGTTTCAAATAGCACTGGGTTTTCGGCGAACCAATAGACAGTACTAATCGAGGTATTGCTGAATTATCAAGATGATAAAACTATTTACTGCAGGGCATACTATAGGCACTATACAAGTTTAATAGTTATCCACAATTATAGAGCACATGAAACCTTGGAGTAGGCACTAGTTTCTTATAAAACTGCTCTATACCTCCTTTTGACAAATAATTTTCTAAAACAAAGAGACTTGTAATATACTTGCTTTGTAGTTCATCATGAGCTCTCCTCCATTGCAAAGTTTCCCCACCACACTCTGGGATAACTGTCATGACAATTGCAGTTCCTTCAAAAGGAAAATTACAGCGGAAACAGATATTTTTTGGTCAGATGGATATCGGATTCTGTAAATATATTTTAATGACGGTTATGCTCAAATTGGTATTTTTTTCGATTCATTCATAAGAAATGTGATCACTACTTGATCTAACCATTGTGAAGATAGTTTCTTTACTAATCTTTTGGTCGTTGATATAATAACCAAACCACGTACCATGCCAACATGTAAATATCTGCTAACTTTAAATGTCTTTCCAGGTCGACTTACAGAAGACGAATTTTAATTTTTTCTTCATCATCTCATAAAATGAGAATACAGTTTTTTAGGTATCTAACACAAGAACTTATTAGATTTTACACCCAGCTTTTTACGTATTCCCCAAGAAGACAGTGTCTTGTTAGTATTCCTGTCTCGTCTTCTAAATGTGAAATTAATATTCTAGAGTACCTCAAGTATAATCTAGGCTTAACTGCCATGCAGTTTCCATAGGATCCTGTGTGACAATAAACTCTTAGATTAAATGAATAGTTAAATCCCCATCTCGGTAACAAATAAGAGGAAACCCCACCCGATTCTTGACATTTCTATGTAACTGAATCCTATGACTTGATTTCACCTGGCAATTTACCTATATGATGATATCGATTAACGATGTATCATGATGCAACACTGAAACATACTGTTTGAACGCGAGATTGTAATCCTAAATAATATTTTATATCGATTGAGAAGCAGTGTCTCGGCCTTAATTACTCGAATGGGAGCATACTGGACCTATACCACTACGAGTTAGAATGAAAACAATCATGAGCTAAGTAACCTTGTGTTGCCTAGATATACACCATCGATTAAGCTGAGTTCTGATTCATAGTTAGTTTAGTAAGACTCTAAATGTTCGTTCGAAAATGGTGCCTCATATCAGAAGTATTTGCACTTAATGTCTTTCAATATATATATATGTATATATATAGATATATATATATATATATATATATATATATATATATATATATATATATATATATATATATATATATATATATATATATATATATATATATATATATATATATATATATATATTTATATTAAATGTATTGTGATCGACTATAAATGTTCCCCGTAACCTTAACATAATTACATAACCTCAATCTTCGTTCTGTCTTTAACGTCCTGTTGCAACCCGATTATTTCTCTATATAAATTGATTCGATCACTTACCCAACTCACCTACATCAAATACTTAAACATCGTATATACAAAATTCACTTTAAATGGATCAACAAACAAACACTTCAAATTAATTTATACACCCCTAAGATAAAAATGTGTCTTAATCTTAATTTCACTTGTCCATCGACGGCTGGCGAAAAATTTCATTGCTAATCCAAACTAATAAACTGACAATAATCCAACACGAAAATAATAAGAATTAATGAATATTTTTTTTGTTTTGTTTTCGAAGATACTCTAGAGATTTGGTTTAGATACATATATAGGAGGATATAAGAAAACAACTAACGTACATCTTTCTCCCTTGTCGTTACGATTCCATTTATCACTGTGTGTATTGTATTATCATCATCATCATCATATAGTGTTAATATAAAGGGTTTTCCAATAAGAGGTTTTATTACCAGAAGGTATGCCATTTACATTTGAGAACGATATCAGCCAAATAGCCGCAAGGGCTACGCTTACAGCACCATATCGTTTTTATGAAATTTTCATGACCAATTCGCACATTCGGCTTTATATGCCCGCGATAACTTCACAAAACCCACCTTTAAAGGACTTGGATCGATTGTAGAGCATTGGCATAGACCTTGTCTTCCTTATCCGATGGCCATAGAAAATTAAACATAACAATCCATTCACCGTAACAGTTGCACCAGCTTCATTTTGGAAAACGTAAGGTCCAATCCAGCCCAAAAAACCACACCAAACAGTGACAACAATCATTAATGGATTTGCTGAGCCCCAAATCTGACAATTCTGCTTATTAACGTAGCCTCTGAGGTGAAAATAGGCCTCATCGCAGAAGATGATTTTTCGATGAAAATCCGGACCATTTTGATCCGTTTGAAGGACCCAACCGGCTTAAGTTCTTGTGTTTAGAATTTTTTAAAGCCTTAAGACCAAAGTCTTTATGCAAAATACGGTGTAATGTTGTTTGTTAAATGTCCAAGTCCAAAGATCGACGAGGAATCGACCAACCTGGGTTTTCTTCAACAGAACGGGTTACAGCAGCAATATTCTAAGTTGTACTTGAGCAAAAAGTTTTTTTTTATTTATTATTGAAACTAGTCTTTCCAGACTTACCATCAATTTCCATCTGAATTCGTAAAAAATAATTTATAATTTGGTCACTATTGATCCAGCGATACACCTATGCCTGTTCGTTGGTATATAGCTGCTCATATACTAATAAGCTGGAAAGGTTTGGTTCTATTTAGTTTCCTTCCAAATGTTCATTATCCAGTATAGCCGAGAGGCTTCGGCATTGACATGTTCCATTAGTCTTGATTCAAGCTTCGTTGCAAATCTTTTTATTTCGTGTTTTGTATCCGGAATCTCCAAATCACGCTTGGTCCACTGACGAATTTCATCACTTGCACATTGAAGTTTATTCACCGCCTCTTACACAGTTTGCCTTATTTCTAGTATAGCGGTGTCGTCAGTAAACGTTCCTATATGCTTATATGATCGTACTAAGGTATATCATTTGGATATACCACAGTCTGTTACCACAAGGAACTACCTTGAGGGACTTCTGCGCATATCTCTCTCATTCCAGAATACTCATTTTCTTGCTTACTCTAAAAAACCTTTCAGATAAATATGATCTCAAACGATCAACATATGGTCCCGGAACCATAACATTTAGTTTATGTTCGTGCCATACATTATCGAAAACTGCTCCATAATATCTGTAGTTCTGTGAACCTGATCAATTGTTGAATGTTTGAATCTGAATTCAAATTGGTGATCCGATATTAGGTCCCTACTTTCTATTATTTGCTTCATTTTTCTCAAGAGTAGTCTCTCCATTAGCTTTAGAATAATAGAAGGGACATCGGACGATCGATTTAGCTTCATTGGGTGGTTAATCAGGTTTCGGTAACATAACTTTCCAGGCAATTGAACATTCCGTTATCTAATAACAGCATTAAACAAGTGAGTTAGTCTAACAATTGCTTTCTTTGGTAGTTGCTTTAAAATGCCATCCGTTATAAGGTCATACCCAGGAGCCTTCGTTGACTATAGATTGAATTTTGTTTCCCTAGTAACTTCTTTCTGGGTTATTAGAGGAATTTTGTCCCATAATATTTGCTTCTCACGTGCACAAATCATTTTTGTGACATTGTTGAGCTGTCTGTGTCCTTATCAATAGCTTAAACGAGGTATAAAAGTTGAATTAATGTCTATTTAAACGACTGCACCTCCTTGGTGGCGGAACAATAAGTCCTAATGGACTGACGTGAACACTGGTGAGGAATTTTATCGGATTTATTTCCAGGTTGAACATAGCCTGAACGGCTAGCATATAGGGGAACATATTACAAAATATTTTATATCGTGGTGTTCTGCGGCTCAAGGTCTACTTTTTCTCTCCCACATATACAAACAAAATGTAGGACAGATTACTAAGTTTATTCGGGGTTTTTATGCTGTTTCGAAATCTCCTAAACATATAATTGATAGGTCTTAGTTACAGTTCCATCCCTTAAGGCTAGTACTCAGATTGATTTCGCGTGAAATTTCCATACTATTTTACCAAAGTGAACTCAGAAATGAAAAATTCCATTTCTGTTTTCACTAAGTAGTACTCAGTTCATTAGCGCAAAAACCATAGTTATCTCAATGCACCAAAGATGGCGGGCATAAACTCTACAAATTTGTTTCATGCGAAATTTAAACATTTGCCCGTAAATGTTCAAATAAATTTGAATTCTCCAAAAACAATTAATTTCTATTTCGCGTGAAAATAAATAAATGTGTGGAGACCGTGGTAAAATACTATTTCACTTTGAACTGAGTACTAGCCTTTAAAGGCTAGTACTAAGATCAAAGTGAAATGAAATTTTACCGCGGTCTCCAAAAATTTATTGATTTTTACGTAAAAAAGAAATGAATTTTTTTGGAGAAAATGGTTCGAATCATTATTTTCGCGAAACAAATTTGTAGAGTTTATGCACGCCATCTTAAGTGCATTGAGATAACTATAGTTTTTGCACTAATGAACTGAGTACTGCTTAGTGAAAACAGAAATTAAATTTTTTAGTTCTGAGTTCACTTTGGTAAAATCGTATGAAAATTCCACGCGAAATCGAACTGAGTATACTAACCTTTAAGCTGTTGTGATTTCTTATTTAGAATTGTCTTGTCGGATGGACTCGTCGTTTGTTGCCATTGTCTTCCATTTTTCTTAGACGTGATTTCTCTTAGGTAACTTCTACCAATGGTTTTGGATATTGATACTATAGTATTATTCCAAGCGGCTATCTGAATGATATAAGTGAAGTTTTTTTATCTCTTCGTCTAGTTTCTGAACCATTTTTAGCCGTGTTTGTATAGGTTAATCATGCTTTCTTACTTAGATCTGACGATCTCCCAATCAGTTTTTTCTTTGGCAAGAGTTGGTCTTGTTTCCTTTCTAATTATCTTGTCAACCCAGGTTGAATGTTGGAAAGGTTGTAGGATATTCAAGTAATTCGGTTTCCTCAGGTCATATATAGGTGGACAAAACACCGCTCCTGTCTAAAGGCGTCGCTTGGTATATGTAATTTCTACTATGGTAAGCTGGTTGTCAGGTGATTTGGTTTTGCGAACATTGACTGCAAAATTTTCACCATTTGTGTAGTGTTATTGAAATAAAACCTCTTATTAGAAAACCCTTTATATACTCGAGCTTATATGTTAAATTAAATTGAATTTCACCAACGAATACGAGAATTGACCATCGACATGAACATTTTGATTGTTTTTATCAATTTAATTGATTCTGTTAATAAAAATATTATTCTAATCAACGATTTTATATATGTGTCATTGTCGCACCCCCGATTTACACACCACCCTCTATTCATCAGGACGGGACAACACTATATAATGATCATTGTCATATCTATAGATATTTTAATAATACAAATACAACATAAAATTGTATATTTATGCAAATCCTTTAATATCCTTTCACAAAATCTACCACCGCACACAAAATCACTTAACTTTTTGAAAATGAAAATCATAAAATTAAAATGGAAAATTGAAATTGAAAATGATAATTTTATTTATCATTCATTTATAATTTGATGATATAGAGGGTTAAAATTTTCATTATATTACAATCCTTAAAATACTAAAAACCACCCCCAATTCGCCCGCACCAAGCTCGCTATACAATAATACATACAAATTTAATGTCGAACACACAGTCCCCATCATTTTCTTGTGGTAATTTTATTTAATAAGGAATTAGTTGATTATTGTATTCAATTAAAATAAATAAGCGGTTAACAGCGAGATAAAACTCGAGTTTTGTGTCTCCTATTTTCTATCGTGCTCATGCCCAAATGGTTTTGATGACAAAAATTGGTATCGAGCTTGTATACATTTATAGAGGGATGTGTATACAGTCTAAGGAAAAAAATGTAAATAAAATTCCGTCTTATACAGGTTAGTACGTTTTTGGATGAATCGACAAACCCCGCCAAAAGTAACGATGTGAAATTTAATGTTTTAATTAAAATAAAAATGATAAGGATTGATATTATCCTTTATGGTGGTTGTTGTTGTTGTATATAGAAAATTTTTTATTATTTGGACAGTTTTTGTTTAGATAAATTATTTAATTAGAGAGCATATAAAAATTTTTTATATCTTATACATAGTTTTATGGTGATATGAAAACTTGTGGTTATAGTTTCCCGATATGTAAGGGGGATTGGATTGGATGGAAATTTTATTGTTTGGTTAAGTGATAATTATTGTTTTATACACACACATATATACATTGTAATAATTTAGCAGATGTATAAAGGGAAAGTGTATACAGTATTTGACCATGTACGATACGATATCTACGAGACGAGTATCTATAGTTGAAAATATACTCATGGATATTTAATTGACGTATTGAGATAAGTTAATCTTTTTTGTATATATTTAGACGATATCACTTCCCCTAAATGGTTAAGTCTCAAAGTGTACATAATAGTATGGGAAACGATGTTTAAGTAACTTTTTCAAATTGCATTCGGATGCTTGATTTGAAAACGGTTGATATTGTAGACTATCTATGCTCATAACGAAACATAACACTGTTCTTGGAGAGAAGCTAAACGAAACGGTTGATGTTTTAAAATACTCATAAGTCAAAATTGAACGCAACAGCTACCGGATAGCATGATCCTTTATGATCTAGGACAAAAATTTCAATTCGGGATCTGGATGAAAAGCTATCTGTCATCAATACTGTTCTGTATCCGCTTACGATATGATTTTTAAACTGGTGATAACTTTTAGTGAGGAACTACTACAGCCTAGATCGTCTTTCCACACCATCCAAATTACTATCATACCTTCTAGGAAAAAAAAATATCAGTAATTATTGAAGTGGATTGGTTAAAATCAATGGTAGGACGGTATTTTTCAGGTATAATAACCACCATGGTATCCACACAATCCTTTAATTCGATCATATATAGAGAGCATTTCAGGTATCACCTAGAATATCTAAGAGCAAAAATTTACTTTTATATTTGTTTACTAATATAGTTGGTAACTTTACTCACTGCTATACATCCACTTCAAAATAATTAACTGAAATTGTGCAGAGTGTTAATCAAATCCGTTGTCATGTATGAAGATGAGAATTTAACCTGATGAATGAGTATGGACTCATATATTTTCAGTAAAAGCCATATGCATGACATACATGAACCCCAAGAACAGTTGATCAACAATTCCTATTTTCCTGCACCAAATCAAAAATCTATGGCTTAGAGGCCAAATCAAAGGTTTGCAAATATCCTGGCTCGGGCAGGTTCTGTGTCCAGTGACATATTAAAAATGAGCCACAACTAGGCGAAAATAGCAATCTTAGTTACAAAGGCTTCGAGACGTAGAAATCGATCAGTCATTTTCTGTCTGTTTGCAAGATCTGGCTCGGTTGAACTAGTCAGTACTGACCTGTAATAGATATAAACACTCTAATAAAAATATTGTTAGTTAGTTTAACTTAGTTTTTGATTGAAATCTTTTATATGTCTCTTGAAGTTAGTTTGGCTTATCAACAAGGATATTGATTAAGCCAAACATAAGCTTCATCGCTGAAGCTGAATTTTTGTTCAAATTCAAGATTTTCTTTAAACTTAACAGGAATTCAATGCTAACAGTTATTCAGTTAATTTGATCTTGTAAGGGTGTAAGTTAAGGTCTTTACGCCAAACTCACTAGGAAATTTCCAGTTCCTGTTCCCACACTGTATTGAATCGACTGATTTTGCTCCTTTAAAGCACTTACGGCTGCCATATTTATGGTACTTCGACCTGTGCATTGCCTCACGAGCAGGAATACATGTATCCGATCATATTCGGATTAGTGATGCCTCTGGTTCTTATCCGGATTATTGACCACTCAGGCGCATTTTAAAATAAAAACTGCAAGAGTTTAGTCAAATACACGAATTTATTTAGTTCATTTAACTTTCAATAAATTGTGAAAGATTAGTCACCTACCTCTGATAGGAGCTGACACTGTATTCTTCACTGCAATTTGACTACTTTACTGGTGATTAACACAAAAAATGTACGATACAGCGATTAAGCACTGTTTATATACAAATCGGATGGTTTATTGATCTTCGGATTGTGCTCACAACAGTCAATGAAGTGAGTTAGGTTTGCTTGTATTTTTTAGTGTGCTTCCATGATTCAAGAACTGAATTCATACAAGATGAAAGACTTGGATAATAGGGCCAATTTCCATAGAACCGTCAGCACATTGCATTACTTCATGCTAGCCTACAGTTCCAATCTGGATGATCCATGGATATTTCACTCCAACATACTGTCATATATGCCAGTATATTCACTTTATGAACCAACTCTTCTTTGAACCATCTCTTCTCTTGTCGAGTTCTTTAATTTTTCTCCAAGTATATCATACCTACTCCTATCCATATACGTGCCTTCATCCTATAGCTGGAAACCTTTATCCTTTCTCTGACAAATTTGTGAATTTCATCTATATCTTCATTCATTTTATCGACATAAGCTTGTTCACACAAAGCTGTTGTAGGAATTGCTCCAAACTTCAAGTCTCCCGGTAATCTTAAATTCTGTCCAATAACGATGAGAGCTACGGTTTTTCCCATTGTGTCATGTGTTGATAACCGATATGTCATTAGGGACAATAGTATATTCTTTAAAAAAATTTCAACGTAGGGTTAAACTACTCAACCTTTCCGTCTGACTGTGAATGAAAAGCTGTTGTTCTTGTTTTCTTGATCCTCGATATTTGGATCATTTCCTGGAATACCACTGATTCAAAATTACATCCTTCATCTGAATGCAGTTGCATGGGTACCCCACACCGACTAATCTAATTATGTACCACAACATTAGCTAGTGTTGTTGCTTCCTGGTTTAGTAATATGTAGATCGACTTCAAACCATTTACTAAAATAATCAATCGTTCACTGGTAGGAAAATAACTTGGAATGTCCATAACGATTGGTCACATTCCGCAACCGATTGTCTGCATTTTGACACCATTCTGCAGCCGATTGTCTGCATCTTGCCCAGCATGATCTTTCACCGACTTATGCCAAAATATTGTCAGCCTATGTGACCATCTTGATATTTTCTCAACAGTTTTAAGAATTCTTATCCTTGCTGCCACCACTAATGATTGTTTATTTCTACCATCGGAGCTTTCCCAAACCCGTTTTTATCATCAATCAAAAAACTATCCCATTGAGCCCAATATACCTTAACTATAGGACGGTTATCAACAATCTCTTTCCATAATAGTCTGTGCTAGTCATCTACGAATTTCAATATGATCGATTAATCGGGATCTGTGGCGTTCACAAATACGACGAATAGTCACGCCACAATAGTGAAGTATAAACAAAAATAATCGAAAAAAGATTTCGAGTCAAATTCTGTAAATTCGCTAGAACTGTTGCAACATAGCCTCACGGTATATATAGAAACGAAATGCAACAAACATCAAGTCCGGTCGCATATGCCTGATGAGATGGATTTGATCTTTTCGATCACACAATCAGGCAATGGACGTCATCAGATCGAAACCGGCCTAGCGAAACGAATATTTTACAGACCACATACAAAAGATGCCATATATTTCACGACAAACGTCTTCATCGGCTGGTTGATTCAAGTGTTTAAAGTTTAACTCCCCGCCATTCATCATTAGCTGTCACGATTACAGCACCCAGCATCTCATATCTCACATCAACAGATCTTTTAATTGCTTGTTTCTTCGTTCGTCTATTTTTTAGATGATTCCACTAGCAATGATCTCACATTAATCATTGCTAGTGTTATCATTGTCATTGCTAGTGTTATCATTTAGATGATAACACTAATAATGATCTCGTTTCCTTTCCGATGTTGATTGGTATAATCGAAGCAACCCAATCTATCGATCCACCGGGCTATCTGTCCTTCCGGATTCTTTGATTGTAGCTAATATGTTGGGGCATCATGATTTGTCCTTATACGAAATGACTGGCCATAAATATACTTTCGAACATGCTCTATGCATTGTACTATGGAGAACAGCTCTCTTCTTGAAATACAATATTTTCGCTCTGGTTTTGATAAAACTTTCAAAAAATATGCAATGACCTGTTCTTGTTCAACTATTTCCTGAGACAAAACCCCTTCAATACCATTATTACTCGCGTCAGTATCCAAGTAAAACCTTTGTTTAAGTTTTGGGGATAAGCACAACAGCTTTTTCAATTCGTTGAACTCTGGTTATGCTGCTTATTCCATTGGAATTTTTTTGCTTAAACTCATGTAAACCTTTCGCCACGTCTGCAAATCCTGGTACAAATGTGGCCTTGGCCAATCCTTGACAGCTGAGATTTTATCCTGACCTGTATGTTTACTATTGCTTGTAATCTTATAGTCGTTCAAAGGTCACAGGGCTACACATAATTTAAAGGACATACCATCAAATTGGTGTTACGGACGCGGGCGACATCTCTGAATCAATAGAATAACTAAACGTTTGCAACTTCTACTATGACCTAGAAGCAGGCGAAAGAAAAGCGTAGAGTTTGAATTGGAACAGTGATAGTTAAAACTAGGGAAAAGCGATAACAGATGAAATAAAATGTGAAAGTTATAGTGAAATAGAAATGGTGAAAAAGTTTATTGTAGTGATTAAAAATAAACTTTCATGACACAAACAAGTTGCATTTTATTCACCATCCAGTCGAACCACAGTTTGGTTGGAATCCCTTCTAGTGGAAATCGTATCAATTTGGAGGTTACACCTAGTTCCTTCCACTTAAATTGTGTAAACCACGCAGTATGAGTGAATATTTAATCGAAAACATTGGATCGATATTTTTCTTAGTGTTCAGCAACGTCCTTAAATTCTGAAAACAAAACAACTACATTATTTGTCATACAGCTTATCACGAATTTGGTTTATTCTGATTAACTTCCATATAAATAAGCACATATCAAATATTCATATCATGTCAAGTAGCCGCATTAACACTTATCACTCCTGCATCCATTTTTCCTGTCATCAATTTTATTTTTTCCTGTGTACACACAACGAAAATCTTTCATAAATATTCATTCATCCCTCACAAAAAAAAAATTTACAAATCTAATGGACATTCCGGTCATCATCATTTAAGAGTATGTACATATATACGAAAATGAACATCATCATTTATAATTTAAAGAAAGAAAAACAAGGGAAATCATCCCACTCACCTTTGGTCCCTTTTCACTGGTCACTGTTTTATAATATGTATATATGTGCTAACCCTCAGTACGAAGATGTTATATATATATGTACACATGTACGTACAAAGAAAATTTACTTTTTCATCTATGTGTTCCAACATCGGCGGTTTCAATACTTTTTAAATTATTTATTTTTTATCAAGAAAGAAAATCTTGGTAAATTTAAAAACAAAAAACTATCGGAGGATTATATCGAAAATATGTCCATTAGGTTTTCCTTCGTTTCTGTCATTTTATATTGGTTTAACTTTTTGAATGTCCATTTTTCGGTTTTTTGCTTGTGTCCTGCCTTGGTCAAGATTTTCATCTTATAATTATCTTATATTGTTTTGTTTTTCTTATATACTACACTACTATTACCTACTTGTAAGTTGATTATTTATTTACGAAGAAACAAAAAAAATATTGGATAAACATAAAGAAAACATAGATGACAACAGGAAAATATGTTGAATTATTTAGAAAAAGGATTTTCTGGAAATGTGTACAGCAAAACCTCATTTTCGGGTATATACTCGTAAATACTGTGCAATCTAATTTGGACAAAGGATTAGGACGAGTTCGGTTCTTCTTAATTTCGTCCTTTTGGGACTCAATCTGTTTAAATCCTTTAAGGTACAGCAACAAATTGTGTATCGATGTTCAGTCGCCTGTCTAATTGTTATCTACCATTACACTTTTGACATTAAAAGTTGGAGCCTTTGACAGTGTTTCGTTGAACGCAATTTGAGTTCATCCTGTTGAATTCAGCTTTTTCAAATTGAATTATAAACTAGATCACCACTATGATTCTAAGAATACGAAAATCTTACTGATGGCTTCGTAGAGCAATTTAATAATATAACAGGCAAGAGATACACTGTATCGATGATCTGCTTGTATGTGATTGCGTCAATGACGGGATCTTTGAATTTAACAGTATTTTTTCAAATAATATGGAAAGTGGTTCGTTCTTATATGTTCGCAGGCAAACTCAATATAGGCGACACAATGAGACTTTAAACATGAGGTCATTGCTGCTGCCTTAAGAAGAGTTTAGAGTGCGTACATATATATTAGAGAATGAGCTAATATTTAAAATTTGGGCATAAGTTACATCTTTTCCTGACTTCGTAGGCTCTAATCTTTCCAAACAGAAGTAGTAATGGATATAATCTATATTATATTTACAACTCATGGAACCTATCCTATTATGAGCTGAATATATAAAACCCTATCCTGAACCCTATAGAACCCTATTCATGAGCTGAATATTTTAACGTTACATACTTAATGACATCATGCTTAAAAGCTCGTGAAAATGAGTGTATGTGTATGAGTGTATGTGTGTATAATCCTAGACTTAATTCAAAAACTGTTGAATACCAGGCCTGATTCTCTATTATACATGGCCTAACGAATCAATGGTGGGAGTCTCAGAAGCTATATAATAACATATCTAAGCTATAGCTTTGTTCCACTTGATGCCATCAGGATGGATTAGAAAATTTCTGTTATGCACTTCCACCCTTAGGAACTTTAGAAATTATAATTTTAAAAGCATTCGCAAAAGGTTTATCAGCTATTTTATGAATCGATTAGTTCGTTTAGGCACGGTTAAACATTATACTATACAAACAACTATTGCTCGATATTATGTCTTCCCTTATGGGAAATAACTGTTGATTGTGACATATTTGCAAACTTGGCCGCAACTCAAGATTACTGCATTAAGCATAGCAGCTATTATTGTTTACATGGCTTATACTAGTTCGATGTTTGTGATTCCTCTAACAACTACAAAATAAACGAATTTGTTGTTAAATCTATAAATATTCAACAGTTTTCAATAAGTACTTAAGTTCTATTGGTTCGGACCTCTTGCTAAATATTTTAAAATTATTAAATTGAAAATAGCTCTCTAAACGAGATCACTGCACTTATCCTTACAAATTATAGTGATCAAGAGTAACAGCCTATATAATTTATTAATAAACGTTGCGGCCGTTACGTAACATTAATTAAACTAAATGGTTGGCAACCCTAAAAAACATAACTTTGCACAGCTGAGAGTTTATGGTTAGTAAAACTAGAGCGTTTTACGTAACAACAAAGAAAACTAAGAACAAAGAATAATGAAAACATTATTGAAAAATATTTTTAAAAAACTTTCAAGTTTGGCGGCCGCAGTTTGAATATTTTATACAAAATATAATCAAAATAGTGTTTTAACTTCTATGAAAAGATTAACTGAAAATTTCAGGGTGATTGGATCAGCACTAGAGACACTAAACATTCCGGTCGTCCAAAAACAAGACGTTCAAATGTCCATATCGGAGCAGTATCTGAAAGTGTTGATGAAAATCCAGGAAAATCAATTCGGCGTCGTGGACAAGAATTGCAAATGTGAAGAAGCTTTCTATACAGCGTATATATGCTCACAAAATATATGAGTTAAAATTCAGTTAACACAACAACTGAAGCCTTACAATACATGTGGAGTGAATTATTGAACATTAGCAAGTTTCAACAGGACGGTGCCAAATTCTATTTTTACATAAGGCATTTCTTTGTCGCGTACTCTCTCATTTCGGTGATCAGAATTAGTCTTCTAGATCGTGTTACTTAACACCATTAGATTTCTTCTTATGGAGGTGTTTGAAGTAAAAGGTTTTTGTCAACAAGCCCATAACCGTGCATTACAAGAGAAAATTAAACGATAAAGGTCATGAAATTTTTCGACAAAAGAGTGCGTAAATGTGCCAATAAAGCCGTGGAGGCCATTTGTCCCAGTTATTTTTCCATAAATAACCTTATCATGTGATCTGTATAGTTTAAATCTTGCGTTTACGTTGAAAGACCATTTATTATGGCCGACCAAAAACAAACATCTTAAAACAAAAATACAAAGAACTGCCTGCTTATAGAGTGCTCTGAGAATCACTTCAAATCAAACATTGGAGGATGCCTTATCTTATTTATCTTGGTATTTTACAACTTTAATTCTCTATTTTTTTTCTCTGTGGAGCTGTAACAACCTTACTAGCTCATTCTGAACAACACGAATATGAAATTACTGACAAACTTCAAAAAATCAAATACGACCCCGAGGTATTATACTTCGATAAAACTACGATAAATTATATTTAGTGATTGAGTTAAAAATTCTAGCTTATGCTTCAGATTCAGAAAGAAGTCCTATCAGAGATAATCTGCTAATCATCCTCAACCATTATCTCACGGTCATTTTTAGTGTTGTTGCCTTGGACTGTAAGTGAAGCCACTGCATCTGCTTATCAAGAATGATGCTATCTTAACTATATTGAAGATACGATCTAAGAAAAATCTAACAGATCAAACAGGCAAATTGATCGTCTAAAAATTCTAGAAGGGTAGAAATGTCACTCTTACCCATCTTCCAACTAGAATGTCCGACTGTATTCCTATAAAAATAGAATTCAAACCTTTTAATGTAGCAATCTGATCGGGATGAGTCGAGTCAAATATAACCTTCATTCGAACTGAGAACTATATAAATGGCCTAGATGATTTATATTCCATTATGGACAGTCATGCAGTTTTTAAGGCAATCAGGTCAGATAAAACAGCTAAGAAATAGCAATAATATAACTTTTATGTGTGTGCCATGGAATAACCTAGCGGAAATCTTTTTAGACTCTTTGGAAGTATATATTGGACACAAAATTCTACAATCAGGCTTACCAATATAAGGTGTTCAAAAATTATTTTTCATCTATAACGAAATGGATATTCAGTTCAACAATCAATTTACATGTATGGCAAAAATATTTTATCTATAAGGTTATTAAGTCAAACTGAACCTCATGTTATAAGTAGTCAAATCTGGTCAAAAGTAAAATTTGATATTAAGTTTGGCTGAAATCAGACTGGCTGAATACAGACTGAAGTTTGTTAAAACATATTCCTTAACCTTGCATCTTTATAAGATAGATATTGGAGAAAATTATTTCTTCGTCAGAGGTTCGAAATGGCTTCCATCTTATATAATATTAATATTGAAACCACTATAATCTGGAATTCGTCATTAATTTATCAAAATATATATATGTACATTACATTGACAGGTTGCTTAAATCGATTATCAAGCGGGTGGAATTTTTATATAGTGTTTTAATCCTGGAACGACCAAATGGTGTGGTGGTTAAATTCCATTAGTTAAACGGAAGGTTTGTTCAAATCCCGATAGGGGCAGGATGCAAAAGATATTTTTCATGATTTGATTACAAAAATTTTTGCGAGGTAACACACCTGTTCTAATGTAGAATTCATGATCCAACCCTCTCATGCCAGAACTGTAGGTTCTACGAACTTTTTTACGATTTTTATTTCAACTGTTTTCAAAATGTCAAAAATCTACTGAGTCATTATTTTACCTCCACCCATATTTTTTACCTCCACTGGAGAGCAAGTTTAGGTGAAAGCAAATAATTAACACGTCCATTCAGTGTGAAGATCGACACAACACTCTACAAAATCTATTCGCAAAATATTAAGTAGATTTTATAACAGATGGTGCTTTATTTACAAAAAGATTTGATAAGAGATGGCGCTTCATTTTTTTCAAATGTGCCTATAACCGTATGTCCTCGATTTGGTTGTAATACTGGTGTAGAGTAGGACGTAAATAAGCGAACAATTAACGAGTTGGGAGTGGCTAGGGCCCGTAAACAGATTAAAAAGGAGAAATAAACGGAAACAGACGCGTGGGTTACGTTATACGATTAACCGACGAATAATGGATGGAAAATTAACACTATGAGATGTTAGATTATCGTTAGCAATAGACAATAAGTATAAATTTGTCAAACAGTTTATTATTGCATAATTGAACGTGATATTATTTTATAATTGATCAGGAAATCACGAATCTACTTTAATAATAAAAGCATACATTTTGATGATGTATTATGTGATCTTATCTGTGACAATTCAAGAATATATAAGATGATATATGAACTATGTATAATTTTCAATGTCGCCGCTTACCATATTTTAAATATGGAAAACTATTTTCCAAGCAATAAATACAATTAAAACCCATTATGTTATATAGATGTCTCCTCCAGTTCCACGAAAATTTATTTTTTCCGCCGAAAATACTTAATTTTGGGTCTGAACAAAAAAACACAACAAACTGTACATAAAAGTTGCGTGACAATTTTCACGCATTGATGAACATAATTTTCATGTTTAAACTCTAGAATTTTCATTATTATTATTATTATTATTATTATTATTATTAGTATTACTGTTGTTTTTGTTATATTATTATATAACTATATACATATATATACTCGACAGTACTCTGAAAAAATTATAACAATTTTTTTTTAATAAAAATAAAAATTACACCAGGTGTGACGACAATATTATATTTGTATACGTATATCTACCATATACCTACCCTCCATCCTCCAACCCCTCGATCGTTTATAGAGTCTTTGCATATATATATATATATATATATATATATATATATATATATATATATATATATATATATATATATATATATATATAAATATATATATATATATATATATATATATATATATATATATATATATATATTCAGCAAATCCATCCCGGTTAGAAAATTACGAAACTTTTCTGTTTTTAAGGGTTGATGAAACAAAAAAAATACAAAAATGGTGGTAACATAGGTATATATGTATGTAATACATAAGAGTTATATACATGCATATACACGATAAATAGGAAGATGATTATAATTTTTTTTTCATTTTATTTTATTTTTATATTTCCACTTCGAAAATGGGAAAAAAAGGTGAAATAATTTTTTATTTATTTCAGAAAAGCTTTCCCTTTTTTTACACCCCTCTACCACACGTATATGTATATAATATATAAATTAGTATATGGGATGGTGTCTAAAGGTGTTTTCAGTATTTTACGTATTTTTTATTTGTAATTTTATTTATTTGTGAAAATTGTTCGGGTAAAGGAGGAAGGGGGTTGGAATAATTATATAAAAGTGGCAGCCATTATTATTTGATTGTTTGATAATAAATGAAATTTGTGTTAATTTTGTATTTTATTTAACAACTAATTTTCATTTATATGTTGTGTTGCTGTAAAATTTGTTGTTGTCGTCGAAAATGAGGAAGTTATAATTGGATTTGGTTGCGTAATATGGTTGTAAATTATAAAGTAACAGACAGTTCTCAAATCAATTGTATTGACCTATACGTGTGTATGGATGTGCAAAGAAAATCGAAAACGATTTTTTTTGTTTAATATTTTCCAATTCAATACAAATACATAAAAGCTTATATCGTACACAAACCCCCAAAGGAAAATTGGTCATAGAGCCGTTAAATCTGATCATAATAAAAAAGCGAAAAGCAAAACTATATACAATACGTTTGTATTCTTCTCGTTCCGTTTCGGAAAATTTGAAAAATCTAACAATCAATAGACAAGTAAAAGATGTACATACATATATGTGTATTGTATGTAGGAGATGGGATTTTTTTTAAGGATATTTGATGGATTTTTTATCAGTAAGATTGTTTGTAAAAAAAGGGGTCCATCTCATATGTTAGGTATGGTGCGGTCATTTATATATATTTTTGATGTTTATTACATTCACTCTCATATGTGTGTGTGTGTTTGAGGAGCTAAATATATATTGAAAGATCATCATATTACACAAATGATAAGGAAGGACATCTTTTATTTTATTTATTTTGTTCCGAAAACAGGAGGAATCAATATGTTATATAAGGATATTTTATTTTTGGGTATAGCACAATCGATATAACATACTTACATACTCGTATACGATGTTAATATATGACAGATGGAATTTAATAGACTTTTATTAGGTTTTTATAGTCGATTTTATGATTAAGTGATATTTGAGGGATCTCGTGTCCCCCACGAAAAGCATAAACAAGCTAAACCAAGGATGAGATAACAAAAAAATACTCGTACACCGGTGAGTACAAAACCAAATGGAACTGCAACTCAATATGTTGATGTTAATATTCAAGACGGATAAGGAGAAATACAGAACAATATCTTAAGTTGTTATATAGGTTATTAACCATAGTTGTCTACAAATAATGTTCTTTTAGACGGTAATTTGAACGAAAATTCGTGCCTACACAATTCATCGTAAGATTAAATAATTTATCTATAACAACTCGATTGAAGTGAGGAGCGTAATGATATTTACAGAAAATATTTCTTCAAACCAAAAATTATAAACTATAACATAGCTAACAAGTCTGCAATTTGAGGAAGCCTAATGTTCAGAAAAACTCTAAAAAAAACTCAATTACTTGATTTATGCTTAATGCATGTACGGAAATTATGAATACTATCATTCTCTAAGCCAGAAAACGTCAAAACGAAGGTTAATCAAAGTAAAGAACATTTTACCAAATCGTCAGTTGGAGTCCTATTGTAGAAGTTCTACAATCGGTCAACAAGTCATAACATCTGTCTGGAGTTTTGGGCTGTTTAAACCAATAATAAGCGATTTCTAGAGGGACTCAAGCTTTTACTCTTCAAAAAATCTGTCTAGTTCAATGCAGACTTTTGAATGCACAGACATAAGCATGAATGGACTATACGGTTACTGACACAAAGTGTTACCAACTTCTGACTGTCACTGCTGTCAAACCAGTGATGATAAACGGTCAAATTTAAACTAATGACAGTTCATTTCATTGTTTAAAAACATTTTAGTAGGAAATATTCCGAAAAAGTTATCCTCAAAGGAATTAAAGCGTAATGTAATAGTGTGATTACTTCATATTTGGCTGGACAACCACAGCCGCAGATTGTTAACCAGTTAAAACATCTGCATGTGAATAAAATGTCTGTTTACCGCACAATAAATCGTTTTACCGATACTGGTATATTATTCGTATGGTGAAGGCCAAATTGGCATGGAATCCGCGCAGTAGTGCCAGAAAAATGACTCGTGAGTCAAAAATTTTCACCCGAAATATTGAAACATGTGACATACTGAAAATTTTGATTAACAGATTGCCAATCGAAACCAAGCCGATGGTGATGGTTTGACGCGCCGTAAGTGTTGAAAGCCGTTCATCGCTGGTTTTTTTGGACCGTGGTATTTATCTTGATACCTCAAATTTATCAAGATCATATGTTGAAGGGAGTGTTGAATCCTTGGGCAAAAACATTTTGACCACAAAGCCTGGACTTTGCAACAGGACTGCCCAATGACCACCAAATTCACCGGATGCAAATTCGCTATAGATATCCCGGAAATAAAAATTCTATGCGTTTGTTTTGGTAAAACTTTGTGTCAGTCACCTTGTATAGTCTGCAGCAATTTTTGTTTGCAAAGAGATGGTTCTTCTTAAAGAGATTTTGCACCACTCTTTACTTATCAGCACGGATCAATCCATCTACATCAGCAGCTATGATACCGAATATTACCATTAGACTGCTAATCTCACTATTAAAATGGGCTTGGTATGTGACGTCAGTCATATAGTAACCGTATTTACGATCCTATATCACTAGCATTTAAAAGAGTTGGTCGACTCATTTGTCAAGGTGAAACTCTCACTATAATGTGTAGAGTTGCAAAAAATTCAATTTCAGAAGACAACCAGATCACCAGATGCCGAATGGCTATTGATTTAGGTCAAATAAAATTGAGTTCATTGTTTTGCTTCAAAGATTTCAACTTTCTATAAATGCTCTAGTACCCGCTCCTTGAAAAAATATTTTCATGAATTTTAACCATATACATTCGAAACAGAAAGGCTCACTTTTTCATATTGGTAACTAGTTGCTGAAATGACCTTGATATTTTCGTTGGGTCTTTTCAATTATTAGACCTTTAAATCTGACATCGCATTCTGGTTTAATCCCATTAGATTGTTAAAATCAATAGTACGGATGGATTAGTTTAGGTTCGACTATTCGTAATTTCTACTTTGTAGAACTATACAGTCTCGGGAACAAGGTCTCCATTTTTTATTGACTCTCATTGTTCTCTGAAAAAACTCGATTAAAAGTGAAGATCATGATTTCCGAGGCTATATAGTGACTCCATAGTGGAATTTACCTTTTACATGTAATGAGGTATTCTAACTTTAATCTAGTATCTGGGTACTTAAGAGAGTTTTAGCGTTATAGTTATAATAAAACAACCTACATAGGAATGCAGGAAGCATCGTGGTACAGTCGCAATAAAATTGGCATCGATTTGAAGCTAATAAATAATCAGATGAAATGTTCTTTAAACCAAAGTTTATTACACCAGAAATATTATGCTTTTGAAGGGAACTAGGACTACACAATCCTAAGTGCGTTCTACACTTGTTGTTACTGTGCGTTCTACACTATTCTCTCTCAACTCGACTGAAGTGAGGAGTGTATTCATATTTATGGAAATCATACGAGTATCTTATATGTACAATCTGCAACAGAAGAAAAAATTGTAAACCAAAAAATGTAAACTAACAGAGGTAACTAACCTGCAATTTGAGAAGCCAAGATCTGAGTTATATAGAGTAAAGAAGAGTGATAGGGAAAGGAGTCAATGTAATTTCATTATGTTCAGAAAAGCTCTAATAAAATTATTTAGTTTATTTATGCACCATTTTGGCTAGTGCATGTACGAAAGCTGAGAAAGATGGCACTCATGGTAGAGATCCATATATATATAGCACAGATGATTATCTTTATTTAATCCAGGAAACATCCAAACATCAGTTGGAATTCCACTTTAATAATTCGACAATCGAAATATAATCCCATTTATTACAAAATAGACTCGTTATACAAGCAAGTCATAAAATATGTCTGAACATTCGGGTTGTCTTACACCATAATATATATAGGTACTTTCTAACCTGTACTGTGGCAATAATCCAAAACTGACTGTTTAGATCACAAAATACCTGTATAGTGTTATAAACACGCAGAATTTTATTGCCAGTTCTCTAAGCCGTGAAGGTACTGTTGCTTAAAATAACCTTGTTTTGTAACAAACAATTTATTCTCTTTCAAGAGATTGCTGCCCAAC
Organism: Tipula lateralis; assembly: GCA_963932295.1. NCBI lineage: Eukaryota > Metazoa > Arthropoda > Insecta > Diptera > Tipulidae > Tipula > Tipula lateralis. The sequence continues at coordinate 21,526,402 of OZ010738.1, read as the reverse complement.
TCCCACCTTTGGACAAACCCTTCTAGACCAGCATTAAAAATTTCACTAAACTGCTGGTCTAGTTATTAAATGGGGCTTGAAATCTGACGTCAATCATAGGTAGTAACTGTATTTTGAACCATGTATCAATGGCACATTTTTTCTCTTAAATTAAAGCGTTCAACTCTCGTAGTCATTTGTCAAAGTAAACCTCTCACAATATTTTATGTTCCAGATTATCCATATTTCTAAGATATTTCAATTTCAGAAGGCAGCCAGATCCCTTAGGTCCCGAATAGACTTAGTTTTAAGATATGGAGGGATTGGACAATACTTCTAAAGAAACCTATAAAGTTGAGTTTATTGTTGAGTTGCTATGGGCTCCCAAGATATCCTCCTTTACCTTTTTAATAATTTAACGTCTAGAAATCGTATGTAAACCAAGGTCCCAAAATTACAAGGGAAAAATTTGTAAATATGTGCGTTCAGGAGGTTTAAGGTTGGAGGGTGAGGTAGAAATAGGTCTACAGCAAGTCTGTCAAATGTCACCAATGTCCTTCTATACGAGCTCGATTCATTGGTTAAACATAGTAGACAAAGTTATCCTAAAATTTGCGAATGACTGTCTAGGCAAAGGTAAAAACATCGAGGCCCTGAATTGAGCTCAGGAATGTGTAAATCAGATAACACAATGTTTGACTGAACCACATGCTAATGAAAGAAAATGTTGTAGTATCGCTTTATTGGGCGAACCACAGCTAGCATAGATATGCATATAAATATATGATGAGCGAATTAGGCATGTAACATGGTACACATGGAAAAATTAGCAGATACATAGTTGCTAGATTAGACTGAATACGATCAAACGGGTTAGTAAACCGGAAAGTGGAGCTTACCCGTATGTAACCGATTTTATGCGAAAAGCGCTTGTGTCCTCTAAAATTTCGTATGGGTTAAGCGTGTATGGTGACGGATAAAGGGTAGAATTCGACCCCGATACATAATCTGCGGTCTGAAATGGGTGACTCACCTTTGAACATCAACAGCGAATTAATTACTGTGCGTGAAACTGTGCGAATACTTACAAAATATAATTGTATATGATAAATGAAATGATAACAGCATTGCGAGGGGGAACAATTCACCAAAGCACCAACCGGCCAGTAATCATTGTGGAAAATAATGACTTTTTTCAAAATTCGACCGGTGAGTGCAAACATTCCCTCAGACAATTTGGTGATGAGCTTGCATTTTGGAGACACAATAAAAGCGATGATGAATTAGTGATCGGTGGAGTGCGAATTGTATGACATGTTGAGGTGTATACAGATGCTAGTGTAACGATCGCGTGGATGTTGGAATCTACATTTCCTTGTTGAAAAAAAATGTGTTGAGACTAAATGACAGTATCTGTATGATGATTCATTGGAATAATTCAAGGAATCAAGTTGGCTATGAATGGAGGGAGGAGGGTGGTTCTATTATCTGACTCCCTAAGTGGATTAGAGTTAATAAAATGGGGAGAAGGAACTCAGAGAAATGTTTATGTAAAAAATCTGTCTGAGTACCTTTAATTCTGTGGGAAGGAGGTTATTCTTCAATGGAAACCTTCACAAATTGAAGATACTGAAAAAACTGTTAGTTCACTATATCAGACTGATAACCATTTTTTGTAATGACCTTGATATAATTGTTGCGTCTCTTTATTGATTAGACCTTTAAATCTGACATCGTGCTCTAGTATAACCCCATCAGATTATCCAAATCAATAGTGCTGCAGAATTAGTTTGCATTCGTCTTATTTCAAAACTACCGAGCTCTTTCAACGTTGTAGCATTATAGAGCCTCGGACAACATGATTCCCACTTCTAATTGAGTTTTCACAGAACAACGAGTTTCATGGTTGGGTATACTCTGATACACTTTATTCTCCGAAAAACATGATTAAAAGTGATGACCATGTTTCTCGAGACTGAATAGTGCTACACCATGGAAATGACCTTTACATATGTGATGAGGTTTTTTAAGTGGATACACTTTCTACGTACTGATCTTTAATCTTGTATCTGTACTTAAGAGAGTTTTAGTGTTAAATATTAGGAGTACAAATTGAAAATGCGGGATTTTTTCTATTTTTGAACGTTTATTCTGAAAAAATGGTAACAACTGAATTATTCAAAGTATTGTCCATTGCTAGTCACAACTTTTTCCCATCTTTCTGGCAATTTACGGATACCGTCGCGAAAAAATTCGGCCGGCTTGGCTGCTAGTAGTTTGTTGGCAGTCATCGACCCATTTTTGGGCTTCTTCGTAAGAATGGAAGCGCTGGTCAGCTAGGCCATGTGTCATCGATCGGAAAAGGTGGTAATCGGAAGGAGCAATGTCTGGGCTATACGGCGGGTGGGGTAAGACTTCCCATTTCAGCGTTTGTAGGTATGTTTTGACCGGCACTGCAACATGTGGCCGAGCGTTGTCATGTTGCAAAATTACTTTGTCGTGTCTTTGCTCGTATTGTGGCTGTTTTTCTTTGAGTGCGCGGCTCAAACGCATCAATTGAGTTCGGTATAGTGCTCCTGTGATGGTTTCGTTCGATTTCAATAGCTCATAATACACCACACCCAGCTGGTCCCACCAAATACAGAGCATGAGCTTGGCGCCGTGAATATTTGGTTTGGCCGTCGATGATGATGCATGGCCGGGGTAACCATATGATTTTTTGCGCTTCGGGTTATCGTAATGGATCCACTTTTCATCACCAGTGACAATGCGATGCAAAAAACCCTTCCGTTTTTGCTGTTCGAGCAGCAGTTCGCATGCAAAAAAACGGCGCTCGACGTCTCTCGGCTTCAGCTCATACGGCACCCAATGTCCTTGCTTTTGGATCATTCCGAGGGCTTTTATACGATGGGAAATGGCTTGTTGTGTCACTCCCAATGAATCTGCGAGCTCTTGTTGAGTTTGACACGAGTCTTCATTGAGTATTGCCTCCAATTCAGCATTCTCAAACTTTTTCACTTGGCCCGGCCGCTCTTTGTCCTCAATGTCAAAATCACCACTTCTAAACCGCACAAACCATCTCTCGCACGTTGAAACCGATGGAACATGACTCGGATAAGTCTCGGAGACCAATCGATGTGCTTCAGCAGCACTTTTCTTCAAATTAAAGAAGTAAATTAAAACTTCCCGCAAATGCTGTTTTGTTGGCACGAAACTCGACATATTGAGAGCTCAAAAAAACTATGAATTTGACACTGCGACAAATTGACACATACTGAAAATTAAAGCTATAAGACGTAGCTTTGACATGAACATAGTCACAGTACTGCCTGATGCGTATAGCGTTAGTAACGCCATCTGTTATCAATCCCGCATTTTCAATTTGTACTCCTAAGTGAATGAACACATCTATGACTCCCTGTTCCATCTCAGTACTATAGGCTGGCATGGAGCTTTGTAATGCAAATCGTACATATAGCCGTACATCCTCGACTTGGCTATCAGGGCGTAAAGTAGGACTGGGAAAGCTCTGAGCCCCAAACCAGATTGCATAGTATAAAATATAAAAAAAATTGCTTCGATTCGAAGAACAACTGATAATTTTATACCAAATAACATCTGTTCAAACCTAACGACTTATCAATAGATAAGTGCCTAGTTAATAAATAAGCAGATTAAATCATAAACAAATTATTTATACTAGTTTTTTGTAACTATATAGATAGTAATGATATAAATTATATAAACTATGCAACCAGTCAGGTTTTAAAATTCTGTTCAAAAAATATTCATATATATTAGAAAGCTTCTCAAAAAAGCTTTAGATTTTTGTGTATACAAATAAACAAATGGATGTGAAAAATGAAAACAAAAAAAGTATATTTCTATATTTCCTGACTCGTTTCTACCGCCCCCCGGATCCATCCACCTCCCATATTATATATAAAGCTTTCCGCTATACATCGTTACTACATAGGAAGACGATGTACATACATACATTCGAGAAAAAAAAAATTGATACATAAATAAAATGATACAAGTGAAGTTTTTCCGAATGATGGAAACAGTTTTTTTTGTAGTTCAAACCAAGGTGGGTATATATGCAGGAAAATCGATGAGGGTCGGGGGGAGTAAGCATTGGAATATGTATAAAAGTTATTGTCTATACTTTTGTATGTTTGACTTTTTTGTTGTACTTTTCTCCATATAATTTTTATTTCATTTGTCTGTCGAAACTTTGTTTAAACTATGCTAGAAACACAGTTTTTATTTTCTAAACTCGGTACGGTATTGGTTATGTTGTTCGAGTAACATTGGTCGATGGTTTCGAATGGAATAATACATACATATATAGAATTTATATTGTATGTAATATTGTATGTATTCAATATACGAGTTATGTATTTCTAGCTAAAAAGATGTTGAGCTTTTTCATGTGCATGCTGACTATATATTTAGTTATGTTACCAGAACAAAACTACTCCTATATATGTATGGATTGGGAATAGAAAATATTGGGAAAATATAAAGTTTTTCTGTCGTTGGTGCAAAGTACTTTTAGTTTATTGTTATTTTGCTCGTATATGTATGTGTTCATGTTCTTATGTAGACACTCTGTGTTAAGTTTCGTATTTAGTTTGTTCGATCCGTTGACTATGTACACTAAACCGAACAACAACTATATATATGTCTTGTCTGAATCAACTTCATTCACCCCAGAAAAAATTCAATTTCTACAAACAAAATCACAATAAAATAATAATAATAAAAAAAACTGATTGTTTGTCTTTCTATCTAATAACATTGATTTTTCGTTAGCTTTTAATCCACACCTTTTCCATTTTCATCATTTTTTTTTCTCGTTACAATTTTTCCAAAAAGCACAAAAAAAATACCAGAAATATATCAAAACCAAATCAATTAAGAGGAAGATGTGTATAAAACTATATATGTATGCTCAGCCAACAATAACAATGGAGTGAACTACAAATAAGAAGACTGAATAAAAGTTTCTGCTCGGGTGGGTGGTGGTATGAATGAAGCACATCAATAAAAAAAAAACTATATATATTAACTGTGTCTGTATACATACGAGTACATATATTGTTATTTTATATATTTTCCTGTTTATATACACATTCGTTTGGGGTGGATACATAAAGAAAAACCGAGATGTTTTATACATGTTTTGTTATACGATAACGAAAGGATGGGGAAAACTAGAAACTTTTTTTTTACTGTTTGTATATTACGAAAACAATTACAATAACAACAATATGAAGAAAAATAAATAACAACAACAAAATAATATTGACATAAAACAACGGTAGAGTTAATTAAAACGCTTTGAAGATATCGAGAGATGGTATGAGTGTAGATACTTTGAGGCTGCGAGGAATCTTGGTTACTATATAAACTGTAATAAACAACAGCCGAAGTGGACTGATCAAGTAGAGCTCAAAATAATTTCGACTCTGTAGTAATTTACCTTGTATCAATTGGGCTGTGTTGTGGTCGATTGATATTAAATCACAATATTACAAAACAAGTAGTTTCGTATAACACATAGTCTGACGAAGACAAACTGTTGGACAAACTGTAAGTCCGTCATATATTTATGGATCTATTTTTATCTATATTTATCGACTCTATTCGTATTAAGCTCTATAAAGCTTAATTCTATCATTAAATTAAAGGACTACCCCTTATATGAATGTTACAAATCTCATTAAGCTTTTCAGGATGGGAAAATAAACTGTACATGAATCTCAAGCAATACATTCCAATATGCTGTACAATGCTATAATTTTGTATCACCTGAGATCTACACTGACAAAAATTACATTCACATTGAAAAATTCCTTATCAATATACAACCGACAAAGATTCCTATCAATGAGATTTACGAACTTATTACTAGCTAAAAAGTTCAACAAATATATTATCAATAAGAAAAGTGAATTTATCGATTGGAATATTTTATATTTTGATTTTAATAGATTTCTTATTTAATAATTCTGTTAAATTAACTTCATATGTTTCAGTATATGCACATAAGTATATTATAGCAATTTATGAATTTAATTTAAATACATAAAAATACGAGCTTAAAAATATATTATTTTAAAAAGGAAAAGCTTTCTTAATTTGGAACATTCTTCCGGGAATGTAGGGGACCATTCATTATCCACCCCCAACAGTTATTATTATTATAATGAGTTCCTCATTTTGTTTTTAAGGCCACTTTGGGAGTAGGGGGGATTTTGGGTTTATTTCTAACATCTATCTCCTTTCCTTATGGATGTAATTTTCATTTTTATTGTAGGTTTCTTTACCGGAGTTGTAATCAGTGTTGCCAGGTTATTTTTTTAAAAATCTTCTAAAATCCAAAAAAAAATCGTTTTTGTACGGCCAAAATCTTTTTCCAACTTTTCTTTGGAAATCATTTTTGAATTAGTAAATAAAATAAGTCAATTATACTTTAGGTCTTTATTATCACAGTTCGTCATTGAACAATATTCATATATGTATTTAAATACAATTCAAAATTGTAAATATATAAAATTATAAAATAAAACTTAAATTTTATAAAACATTTTAATATCTAAAAATCACAAGTTTTCACTTTATTAAATAATTGATACATATTTTTATTTGGCTCGAAATTAATACAATTATTATCACTTTGCTTCATAAATCCTTTTGTTAATAAAATGCCACTTAGAGTGGAAAGCGATTACGAACTTTCGTTTTATTTAAATTAATCACCAAGAATATTCGCTCCACATTGGCTGTAGCGACAGGGGGGCTATTCTGAAATAATCCGATATCGGATTTTTTCCGATATCGGATTTCTTCATAAAATCCGATCCGTTGCGAATTTTCCTATTATGAAACTGTTTGGTCGAATTTTTCAAATATAAGCATACTGGTTTTTTATTGACTAAAGACTTGTCAGATGAAATTGATTTCCTTTTGTGTTAGCATATTATATTGTGTGTAACATATTTATAAACATCAACTGAAGTGTATTTGTGACTTATTAAGTTAATAATAATATAATGGACTCAATAGGCTTTTTCGTGCATACAAGTGATGATGATTCAGATGACCAAGCAACGCCAGTTTAAATAGAAAGAAGACGTTTAAGATCCAGCTCAAATCCACTCGATTTAACAAATAAAAGGTATGTTGTATTCTTAATGCTTGATATGTTCACTGTACAATTTAAAGACACACAAACACACACACACACACACACATACTTGCATCCACTTTAAGGTTTAATAAATATAAAACTCTTTAAGATTTATAAAATTATTTCGGGTTTCCAAGGAGTTGTTCCAATTTCTATTAACTCGGACGAAATCGCACTTTCAACAAACCAAAAATATTGATGCGATTCCACCGATATTAAAACTGGCAGCCACTTTAAGGTTTTTGGCAGAAGGATCTTACCAACAATAGGACAAGATTTTTTGATTGGAATGTCTCAACCAACTGTTTCCAGAGTGTTAGCTGAAACGCTTTTAATATTGGAGTCCAAATTGTGTGGGGAATACATAAATGTTCACATGTCGGAGGAACAAATAAACAAATCAAAACCATATTTTCTAACCAAAAGTGGATTTCCTGGGGTTATATCTTGTGTTGATGGCACTCATGTTAATATAATACGCCCAAACAAGAATGAACACCATTTCTATAATCGAAAAGGAAATCACAGCCTGAACGTAATGGTGGTAAATATATCTAAAATCTAAAAATAGAGCACATACTAAGCGCAGGTCTATAAAAATAATAATTTTTATTTTTATAGACCTGCGATTATAAAATGCAAATAACTTCGGTTGATGCACGATACGGTGGTTGTTCTCATGATTCAGCAATCTGGAGCATGAGTGATAATTTATCGGTTCTTCAGCAGCAATTTAGGGCTGGTGATAAATCATCTTGGATGCTTGGTAATGTATATTTCACATATATGTATATTTCACATATAAACTGTATTTTATTTACATATTTCTTAGGAGATTCAGGATATGCACTTCAGCCGTGGATTATGACACCATACAGAAAAGCCATATAAGGCTCACAGGAATCGCGGAATAACATTCGTCATGCAAAAGCTCGAACCATCATTGAAAGAGTGTTTGGCATCTTAAAAGGACGATGGAGATGTTTACTACACACACGTGAGTTAAACTACCAGCCAAAAAAGGCTGCACAAATTGTGAATGTGTGTTGCCTTCTTCATAATTTATGTGTGCGACACAATATTGAAATCGATGAAGATCTTAAAGAAAATGATGATAGTTACGAACATGATTCACATTACGAAGTAGATACTGAAAACTTACCGGAGGAAGCAAACCGAATTAGAAATAATATTAGAGACAATTTATAAATTTTAATAGCTTTTTTAATAACACAATAATGAATTCATAAACAATACTCTAAAACTAAATAAAATCAACACATTAAAGATAATAAATTAAAACTTAATTGATTAATAAATTAGATAACAATTAAAATTTAGTTTAATTCTTTTGCATTTAATTCCCGTTCTTTTAAATCTAACTCCAATCTTTTTAGTTCTAACTCATCGGCTTTTTGTTTAATTATTTTAAGTTGAATTTTTCGGTCGTGTATTAATTTTAAATTTTCTATTTTAATTAATTCCTTTTAGCCATCTCGAATATCTTTTTGAACTCTCAATTTTTCTCGGTGGTATTTATCCTTCCTCGAATAAAATTTTTCTTGCAGCTCACTTTGCCGTTTTAGAAGCGTTTTTAATGTTTCCTTTTGTTTTTTTTTGGTTGATTTAGTGTTATCGGAACGGTATTTTCATTTATTTCAATAATTTCTACTGATTCAGTGATTCCATATCATTTATTTAATGAATTATTTTGAGAGACACATCCAAAATGTTGAGACTCCGTACCATTTATTTCGGTCGACAAATCTAAAACCCGGTCAACTCTTTCTTCCAACTGGCTAAATGAATCAATAAATGAATATATATATATATATATATATATATATATATATATATATATATATATATATATATATATATATATATATATATATATATATATATATATATATATATATATATATTAACTTATATTATACTTACTTTTTTCCAACCGATCACTGTTCTGATTGGTGGACCTTTTTCGTTTAATTCCTCCGTAATGCTGTTCCACAAATTATTAGTTTGCTCTTTAAACTGGGGAGCATTCAAAAAATTTTTTGCGATCCCCTCATTTTGCTCTATAAACCTGACAAGCAACTCAAATTGTTCGCTAGTAGTTGTTGTGCTAATAAATTCAAAATAAATATTTAAATTATAATTATGATTTAAATATAAATATTTTAAATATATTATACTTACATTTTAAATAATGTTAAATTTAGTTTTTTCTTTTATATGCCGTAAAAATTATTTGTTGATTGAAATAATTGAACACATTCGATAACACAAATGAAATTCGTCTACTAATTAGCAGTCGAATTTTGATATTGGATTTTCGGAAAATCTGATTTCGTTTTGACTTTATAGTTTCATAATAGCGGATTTTTCGATATCGGATTTTCATAATAGTAAAATTCGCTTTCGGATCCGATATCAAATTTTTCAGAATAGCCCCCCAGGTATAGTTAAAATAGCCATAATTATTCTTTTTTAAAATGGAAAGCATATCGACCCATCGCAACGTTTCAGTTGGAAAATTTTAGACCAGAATATGTCTATTTCCATTTTATACTATAAACCAATAATACTATTTTTTTTTACGTTTTGTTTTAATTGGGTGCAGGGTGGACTTTAAGACTGACCTAGCTCCTTGTAACTGTCAGAGCTCCTGCACCCAATGCGCGATCCTTCAAGTAAAGGTTGATAGCTGCCTTAAAATTGTGCATTTTATACTCAAACGGAAACTGAAAACCAGCCAACGAATTCCACTTCTAAGATGTTCGATAAATAAATTCACGCTTTGCATCTTCAGTTCGAGGTTTCGGCAGCTTCACCGTAAACCTATACGCATTAGCCGTTCCTCGTGCTACCCGTCCTGACGTAACGAATGGTGGTATTTTCTCCTTTAATTCTGCAGAACATTTACCATTTATTAATATAGAACACGCAGAGTTCTGCAACATCTCTGCGGTGTTGTAGACTGTCTAGATCTTTCGTAAGTCTGGGGTTTCATATTATTCGGATGGCACGCTAAACTCTATCCAGCAACTGGAGAAAAGTGCCATATGCTCCACACCAAACCTGACAGCAACATTCTATATACACGGTCTAATAAAGGTTTTATATATTTGGAGAACCTGATGCGATTTAAAAAACCGTCTGCATCTATTGAGGAACCCGAGTTTACGTGAAGCTGATTTGGCTAATGCGATAATATATACATTACCAACAAATTACAATGACGAATTCAAATGATGTAGAAGTGAAATGTATGACATTATTGCAGCAAATCTCAGTGCAACATAAAACGAAAACCAAAAATCTTTTTATTTTGAAGAAAATCTTTTAATCTTTTATTAAGGTAAAAAATCTTTAAAAAAAAGATAAATCTTTAGATCTGGTAACCCTGGTTGTAATATAATTCGTTGTTGCTTTTTTGTTTAATATTGTAATTCTGCTTTGGCCGGTTTGATGTGTTGGATGACGTCATAATAAACGGCTGTGCAATCGAATAGATCAAATCCATCTCTTCAGGCGTATGTTACCTGATATGACGTGCAATTATTATATATATACTTTCAGAACGTTCAGTGCTAGCGAATTACAAGAATGTACATGAAATATCGACCATTTTCGCAAATTTCTATTTTCTTATCGATCTAGATTGATGTTCACTTTGATAGCATACTGATCAGTTAGACCATTTCCCTGTCACTGTTAAAGCAGGATCATCGGTGTGGCACTGGAAAATGAACTGTAGACAAGATTCAAAGCATAGATGTAAGGATATTTGCATGATGACAACCTTTTGTTTCTTTGACAGGTGTCATCTAGCCGTGTCACTTTCGTCTCAGCATGGCGAAACTCAACCAAAGACTCAATCCACTTGACAATAGTAGGATTAATGCCTTAGATATATACCCTTAATATATAAAAAATGCTCACTGTAGAACTCTTTATTCCAAAAGGTTCGTTCAATTCTATAGTTACTGAGTGGGGAAGGGTAGATCAATAATTATCAATAATAAAGTGATCTTTTCTAGAGTCTTAAGAAAGCTACAGACGATAGATTTATTGACCGAAATTATGTTGGATCTGCGTATAGTCAGTTGATGAATACGGAATCTATGTCACAGACGATTAGCATTATATTTGTCCACAAAATCTGTGAAGCCCACAAATAAATAATTTTTGAAGACAAATTGTAGAACCTAAATGACCAGTTAACATCACCATTTTAGCTGATAATATTCGAAGATAGGGCAAAAAATTTCGATTGTATTGTTGGTTGTGCAGACTGGCGACATCACTACGTCAAATAGACTTAATTGACTGTTATAGTGTGTTCAAGTGACGCAGTGGTTAAAGCAGTGGTTGGCACATGGAGCTGGAGATACCGGGTTCAAATTCCGATAGGGGCATGATGTAAAAGGGATTTATCACCATCGATTACATCTGAGACCCCCTGTTGAGTTAAGACCGTCCCATCTTTTATGTCAGTAATATATAGGCTGGCACGGAGCTATGCAATGTGAGGGTGGTATCTCCGCAAAATCGGACCTATAGTCGAAACGACAAGTTAAAAGTAACGACAATGTCTCAGTTAGCCAAGTGAGCCTGAATGACGGATGACACAAACAAAAGTACCTCCTTACTCATTTCCAAAAAAATGCGACTATATTGTCTTTTGACCATCTTCCACTCCAAACGCAGTCATTAAATTTGGATGTTTTGGTTCTCAATTGTCACTTGTAGATTCACAAATATGGAAGATTTGGGAGAGAATGAACTTCGTCGGAAAATAGAATTTTGCTAAAAATACTCATCTTCGTCCAACCGACAATTGGCCTTCAATTCTTCATCTTCAATGCTGTCTTTTTTTAAAATTCTTCAGAAAGTCCTTTCACTGATGTTTTATTCTTATGTACAATGAACAGTTTAGGTGGTCGAATGTTGTCCCACATTTGCAGGTAAAGTACCAATATTATCAATTTTTTGAACTTATTCGTACTTTAGCTGAAAGTGTGAACTTGATTCACAAATTTAGTACCCGAATTTTGAACACTATTTTTGGCAACTGACGTAGTGAGTCAATAGAAAACAGTTTTTGACAGATGACATTAGGGCTATAACCGCGAAATAACCTTCGGTTCGTATCATTCCGTTCGGATTAGCACGCAAAACGTGATTGAGTCAGCGTATACTCGCTGTCCTTTGAATTCATGCATTAAATTCCTGATCTCGTGACTGACAGAACTCCGTATGTGCCATCAACGTCGTTTGTGCTATCATAGTGATAAAAATTGCTAAGAATAATGTTCATTAAGAATAATAAAAAATTATATTTTTGTTGAAAAATATATATGAAGGTATAACTGTAATATTCTAATTCGAAATGAAAATAAATTATCATAATGAAATAATTTTTTCAAAATAACAATAAAAATACTGACAAATATTTATCAATATTTTTGTCACTAAAATTTGTTATATTGAGTGGTTCAGTGAAACTGGGTGAGCTTACATTTTGATTTAGTTAGTTCCATTCGTACCTAGTGAACGCAATCGGCAATCTATGACATTTAATGGAAACCTTTCTGTATATGTGTAGATGGGACGGCAACCTGGAAGAGAAATACAATAAAGCATGTTACATTTACTGGAAATGCAAACAGTCGTTTGGTAAATCATGGAGCATGAAATCCAGACGTGTACTTATGTTTCGATTATACAAGATCATAGTCTTATTTGCTGTATTTACCTTGTGTAATTATTACCGAGAAGCATAAATAACAATATGATGATCTTTACTGATGGATCAGTATGCTGTAATTTGGCTGGGTCTGGGTTATATATGCTTAATCTTGAGGTGAAATGATATATTTCTCTTGAAAAAAAATAGTCTCGCTAGTCTCTTTCAGGTGGAAATTGCTGCCATCTTGACCGCAGCTCTCTATAGAAAGGAGATTAATTGCTAATAATTTTTTCTGATAACCAAGTAGCTCTAAAGGCGATTGTCTATTGAATACTGTTTTTATGAAATTTGTTTTGGCGATGACAATTGTCTTGAATCGACTAGGATGTCGGAATGAAGATATACTAAGGTCTATTCAAAATCTTCTTTGTAACAATAAATCAGTAGAGATCTCAGTCCTTCTTGAAATATTAAATACATACTTTGGATCTTGCTGGGCATTTTTACGGGACATAGTTTATTCAACAATCCCTTATAAAAATAGTAATTCGGAATAACGCAAAATGCAAAGAGTGTGGGGCAGGAGAATAAGATACTGTTGAGCATTTCTTGTACTCTTGTCTTTCATATACTCTCCCCTTAGAATGCACTGCTTTGGATCACGACTTTTATTTAAGGATCACAGAGTGTCCATCTGCAAGGGTATGTCACAATGAGGATATTGAGACTGTGTGATGAGAAATTGTATATGCTGAAGATCTTTCATTGCATTTACAGAAAGAACCGGAGAATACATTTGATTGAATTATTTATTTCAATACACCTGTTGCATATGTGACCAATCATTTAGGATATTAGATAAAGACGAGCTAGAGATTTATTTTTAATGTCACTATTCATCTCTTTCAATATCATCTTAAATACTTGTCCCAAATTTAGAACTTTTAAGAAAAGATCTGAACATATCCACAGGAGGTTCACTGCATCAGTGTCGTCCTTCATACATTGTTCATGCATTGTGTTATTGAAAGATATATTCAAGATGTTTTCCGTTATGATAAGTTTTAGAGTTTCCAGCGTTCCGATACATTTCATTAATCAGTTTATTTCAAAATACCCCAGACGTTTCATTTTTATCCAATTCGTGGCCGATATCTGGTTTTCATTATTTGTACAATTTATCCATAACTGTTCATAGTGCTGCTGAGGTTATTCAGTAAAATTCTTTAGCGAGCTATGCTAAAGAATTTTATTGATTCCTTAATACTAGTTTTGTACATTTACACTCTTGAATCTTAAAACAAGCGCCATCAACACAAAAGTAAACTAAATAGTGTTGAATTCGAGCTTTGTTCTAATAACCTGGGTTTTCCAAACTTGGTTTGCCAAAATTAGAGTCAGATTTGTAAAACAAAATGCCGAAATCCGGGATTGAACCGGAGACCTTTAGATCTTCAGTCTAACGCTCTCCCAACTGAGCTATTTCGGCATATTTTTAATGACCATTAAGCTATTTTCGCCTTTAGTATAGATATAGATTACAATTATGTTAATTTACAATTATGTTAAGGTTAATTTACGGTTTATGTTATAAATTTCTAAATTTTTTCGTCTACATATTTTAATCTCCTTCTGGTATTTTATCACTCTCATTAATTGGTCTCTGTCGTCCGCTAGTGCTAGATTAACCAAATTGGGAATTCTCTGTTTTTGCCTTTGGTTGACCAAATATGGGCAATCGATCAAGAAATGATTTACTTTTAGCTGTGCGGTGCATAGATTGTATCTGGGTACATCCATTTTGAGAATGTGATTTTCACGTAACTGGTCGATCTTTAATTGCTGCCAGCTGGTTTTGTGGATGCATAGTCAACCAGTGACTATTCTTGGCTTGCCAAATGGTTGTTGATGCTTGTTTTACTAAGTCTTCCATCGTTGTCTATTCTATTTGATTTCGTGCGCTTGGGTTGCGAATTTGGCTTGAAATTTTTCCCAAGAGGATGTTGCGTACATTCTCTTGTGCTTAACACGTTTTCGGAAATGTTATACCAATCACACAGTTCGGATCCTTTGTGCCTCAAACTTTTGGTTGAAAAGTTGGGGTAAGTATAGTAAGGAGCATCAAGATTGGCTTTTTGCTTGATAAAAAGCTTCAGGAGGGCTAGCTCCTTTCTCTCGGATACATTTAAAATCCCTGCTTCTGCAATGAGCGATATGGTGGGAGAGGTTCTAAAAGCTACGGTAGCTTTCCTTATGATTTCGTTAATTATTTGATCGAAGAGCCCGAGTGTCGGTTCGGACGCATTTTGATAAAATTCGCAGCTGTAATCTATTTTGGATATGATGGTACTGTGTAGTACTTGCAATAAAGTGGCTCTATTACTCCCACAATGTATTCCTTTCAAGCATTTAAGTGAATTGAGTGTTTTATGACATTCTTGTTTGATGTTCTCTATCTGCGACTTCCAAGTCATCTTGGTATCTAGGATAATTCCCAAGAACCAATGTGATTCGACCTTCTCTAGCGTGTTTCCATTGAGTATGATTTGTAGTGGGATGCATCTTCGCATCCTGCAGAAGTGCATTAACTAAGCTGTAGTTGGTGCAAACGAGAACCCGGTTTCCTTACACCAAAGTTGAAGTTTGCGGGTTATTCGGGCAATCTCTTTTTCGTATTAGTTAAGTCGTCAGCATATAATACGGACCTTACTTTAGACCGATGAAATATATGGCTAATGGAGACTGCCAGACATGAGCCAGTTGTAACTCCATTCTCCTGTACGAAATT
This sequence comes from Tipula lateralis, assembly GCA_963932295.1. Classification (NCBI taxonomy): domain Eukaryota; kingdom Metazoa; phylum Arthropoda; class Insecta; order Diptera; family Tipulidae; genus Tipula; species Tipula lateralis. The sequence continues at coordinate 21,510,739 of OZ010738.1, read as the reverse complement.
TGTGACCTAACGTTTCCTAATAACAGTTGGAAACTGCGGTCTCTTAGATAATTCCATATAAAATGTATAGTATGTGTCCTTTGATGTTCCATTTTTCTAGTTGTTGGATTATTCGGAGTCTCCACACCCTTTCCTACGCTTTTTCGATGTCGAAAAATATACAAATTATGTGGAACGAATTTTGTAGTTCCTCTGCTTTAGACTCATTTAGTATCTGTACCATACAACTTCTGGTTGCTCTATTGCCGTATTGATCCCTGAAAAGCAGATGATTTGTTTCCAAGTACCACGTTAATCTTTCGTTAACCATACGCTCTATTAATTTACTGTCGTTGTTTAAAAGAAATATTGGGCGGAATTCCGTGGCATCTCTCGCTTGAGGATTCTTGGGGATTGGTATTACTATTGCGTTTTGCCATTGCGACGGACGGACCAGATTTTATTTAAAATATTTAGCAGATGATTTTTGCTGGGAATGGTTAGGTTGTTCAGCATATTATTGGTGACGAGGTTTTCCTAGGTCAATATGTGTTTGGGTTCCGTTGGGATAGAAGTATGTAGGAGAACCGTCGTTCCCCATTAAGTACTATGAGCATTAAAATCCCCTAGCAGGATCATTGTATTTGGGAGAGTGGAGATTAGTTGGTTGAGTTTATTCAAATTAATGATGTCTGATGGGGGAATATAGACTGAGCCGATCGTGATCTGTGTTCCAGCCATATCTACTCTACATGCTTGCAAATTAGATTATCATTAATTTGAATAAACTAGATTGAAATTAGATTGAAATGTAGATTATCTCTGACTTGTATCGCTACGCCTCCTGCTCCCAATGGATGTAGAGATTGGAGTAGAGATACTGCCAAATTTATCACTCCAGCAACTAATAAGTTGGTTGCAGAATAATTCCGGGAGTAAAATAAATTAATTGATTGAGGGTGCTACATTAAGTATATGGATGTATGAAAGATAGATTTGAAGTTCATCAATAACCTATAGGGTTTTCGTAAGGACCATTCTGCTGTAAGAAGTTGGTCTGGGAAGTGAAGAAAGACAATTTGAAAAAAATTGCGGTATTTCTAGATAATAAGCAAACGTATGACTATTTAGCTCCTTTTAAATTATATTTAACCTTGTTGATTTTTTTGGATTGTATCATTAGTAATGCTTCCATAAGGTAGAAAAAAATATCACCAGATTTCTTCAACCTACGTATACCTCTAAACTATACAAGATAACACCAGAAACCAAATGGTTTCACAATTTGAAGATGATTTGTTGATCATTGGTAAAGGACGCAGCATCGAGCAATCCATCAAAAGTGTTCAATCAAAACTTAATTGGGTGATTGAACGTTTGGAAGGTTTAAATTTAAAGTGCGTTGTCCTTATTTGATTATAAAATCAAACAAAAGATTAAGGAACTAATAATCAGGGCTCGAAAACCTTACCCATAAACATAACATTCTGTCCATATATATATATATATATATATATATATATATATATATATATATATATATATATATATATATATATATATATATATATATATATATATATATATATATATATATATATGTATATATATATATATATACATATATATATATATATACCGCGCCGTTCACATTTCTTCCAAAGGTCAACAATCGTTCATAAATTATTATAAATAAATAATTTTGAAATTTGACAAATGGATTCAAAAGTTTAGAGATTCATATAAAATCATGCTGTTAGATGTTGATTTGTTAATAAGAAATTTGATAGCTAATCCGATTCAAAGTTCAGTTCAAATTGGAAAAATTTAAAATAATTCCGTCTTGTACAGGTCATGATAGCAACATCATATTTACACTATATAGCCAATTATTAACAATATTGTGTTAACGGCCACAGTAAATGTGGTAAAATCCAATATGATAATTTGCAAAAACCTGCACAAAACGAACCTAACTTTGATGTCTCCATCAATCATTCGAAAAGACACTCATATACAAAATAATATCATAACCGAAAAAAAAATAACTTAAATGTATATAATCCTAAAGTGGAAAACCATATCTGTACCCATCCACATTACCACCCCAATAGAAACAAATAAAAAAACCAATTTTCCATTTAAATGAATCCATATACACACAAACAGATATATCTCCTATATATATACTTAACTACTGTACACACCAATCAACATGAAAACTTTTTTAATAATAAAAATAAAAAAAATTGCCGGAGAAGCAAAAATATATATTATATCGCTGTACCGAAAAAAAAAAATTTTTCATCTAATTTAAATAAGAATCTAATCAAATTCAAATAGAAAAATGTAAAACAGGGCGTTGATATGAAAATCTCTCTTGTATTATTATTGCTATATACACCAAAAACAGAAATTCCACGAGAGATAACATAATAAAGAGGAAAATTTTAATTTTTCCATGCCAAGGGGTGGAAAGGACTAGATTAAATTTTCTTTTTTTTTTTTTTTTTGGAATCAAAATTATCAAATTTTTAGATTTTTTTTTCGTATGTAAGTGTGTGTGTGTATTTATATGAGTGCGATGATGAGTCCATGTAGATGATATAGCATTGTGAGGGTAGATTTTTTTTTTTTTTTTTTGTAATTTTCCAGTTTTTCATCTCAAATATGTATATGTACATAACGTATACAAAAACTGTAATAATATTGTTTGAAGTGACTTAAAGTGTAAACGATTCTCTTTATATGAAATTTTCACAACGACGATGGAAATCATTCAATAAAAATATATAATTTTCATTTTGAATGAAGAAAATGATTTTCTTTATTCTGTTATCATATTGACAGTATTATTTTTTGGTGTGTCGTAATTTCCGTTTTTTTTTTTGTTTAATTTCACTTTGGTTGGAAAATTTTCGCGAATCTTTACATTTTCGAGACGAAAACACTGTGTGTTGTGTGTTTTTCGGTTTTTTTTCTCGTTATATTGTAATTTCAAATGGATTAATGTAAGTTTAAGATTTTCCATTGGTGGTGAAAATGATTTAAATTATTAAATTTTCTTTTATGTACGTATATTCGGTTGATGGTGCTTATATAGAGTGAAATGAAAGTAATTTAGAATAAATTTTATACAGTTGAGAGGATTGAAGATTTTTTTTTTCGTTATCTTATGATGATTAAATATTTATTACAATTGCTTTTCTGTGCTTTCGAATTTAATGAACGAAAAAGTAGCATACTTAAGTGATTTTAAGATATAAATTAAGAATTCAGAATGACTTAAAATCATTTAGATAAAATTATTTTTAGAGTTTTATCTATATACACACACGCATAAGTGTTTTCGATCTAGAAAATGTGTCAAATTGGCGGTAAAACTCAACCATTCCGAGTGATCCTTAAAAAGGAGGCCGCTGTTTGCTTTTCTTTGCCATGTGAATTTTTAACCATCATGACCAAATAACAACAAGCTCAAGTAGGCCACTTCATCTGCATTCCCTCGAACACAATTCAAATAATAATTTAAATATAAATAAATAACAAATAAATACAAACTTCAAAAAAATTAAAAATAAATAGATTCCTTTCGTCCTTATAATAATTAAATAATAAAATAAATAAATACACATTATACCTGGGCAGATGTTTGGATTCTTAACATCGATGCAGTACATATAAAGACAACAATAAGATGGGAAATAGGATTGTGTGACAAGAAGTCCTTGTTTGGTCCTTAATACTGTACTAAATGATCAATTGATTTAATAATATTAAATAATAATAAATTAAAGTATTTATTCAAGTTTATTGGTTACGTTTTTAGAGATGTGACACAATACTGTATAGTTACAATTCGAACCACCCAACAGGACCCTATACTGTGATTTTTTGTATTATATATTTATATATAGAAGATCTTCATTTCAGTTGGGACCACCCGTTGATTGATGTTTGTATTAAAAATTGTTTAAATTATTATTAATAAAAATTAAAAGAAAACACACCTTTACCATTTTGTAAATATATTCGTTATTTAAGGATAATTTATTTTAAGTATTTTTATACATAAAAAAGGACAATTTATTTGTTGTGAGTGAAAAAAGAGGATGTGTCATTTAGGTAATTGTGTTTTTTTTGTGTTGTTCTGTATATATAGTATTAAGGAAATGGGAGATGTTTAAATGCAAATTGGTCGATGTAATTATGTTGTAATGCATCTGCTATATATTGTCCTGGCAAAAATTTAGTGATTAATGTCTTAATTTGTCCCAGGTCTAAATATTTTCCAGATGTTTGCAAAATATAGTTATTCTGACTTAATTAATTAAAATCCTTTTATCCTTTGGTGTCCTAAATAAACAAAATTCACACACCAAGTCTAAAATATATATAATCTATAACACATGTCTTCGAAAAGGTGTACAAGAAATTCCCACGCATTCCACGTTTTGTATATATATACGCACTGTGATTCCTAAGCTAATTATCCTTTATCCTGTGGTTGGTCATTTCAGAATAAATTCCATTGTATCGAGAATACAAAATAGGATAATCGTCGGATTAAAACCAAATCTATATGAATTAAAAAATTAATTTTCTCGTTCTTTTTGCGCTATACATAAGGATATCCCAAAGGTGTTTCAGTGTTGTTTAGAAAATATAAATTATTTAATCCTTATTGTCAAACAAAATATCGGAACTGTTTACAATAACGAAAATATATAGGAAATGCAAATGACTTTGTAAATACCTTTAGTATATAGAAGGATTGTTTTGATATAATAAAAAAATACCGAACAAGACGAATAAACAAAATGGTTCGGCTTAAAATTAAAAGGATATTTAAAGGAGAATTTAACCTGAAAATAACAACAAGGAGTATATTGTGGTAAGTAATAATGTGGTAATCAGTCATCAGTAATATTATTAATAAAAATTAAAAAGATTATCCGACAGCAAGTCATATTGTCACGGAAATAAATTGGATTGTACATGGACACATTCGAGTCTGCGCAGTGGTGTAGAACTATATAGGTACTCTTTATTACGAGTAGTCAATATTTGTATATATTTGAGAACTGGTTAGAGCTCGGTGTGATATAATTTAAGCCTTGTGTTTAAGATACCCAACCCAAATGATAAGTCGTCTGTTACAGGTGTTTCGGAGTAGTTCAGAATGTCACGTTGCTATCAAACTGGTAGTGGAGGAAAGCCGACTTATCTCTGATTCGTGTAACTTACAATGCTAAGATGTTGTCAAATTAAAATCCATTGACGGTGTAGACGACAGAGTTCAGTTCATCAAATTTTATGTTTTTAGTCATGATCGTGTGGTTTAAGAGTGTAATCGGTTCTATCCACTTAGTAAGTAATAAAAAATGTAGTGAGATACTATATTATTATTCAAGTTGAATCTGATTTAAAGTTCGATCTGATTATGTTAGCTATATCATCAATATCATCATAACAATAAAATCAACGAATAACGAGATTGCGTCTATCAACTCAGGTGTGCTATATTATAGAGTCACTTGATTGAGAATCTTGATCTACATGTTATTAATTTCTGTTCAGATGTATCTAGACATTTCAAGCTGATTAACTCGAGCAAAACACCATAACTGCAATTGTCACTAAAGTGCACACCGTACACAGTCAAATATTGGGCGTTGAATCAAAATTTAAAAATCAGTGCTGTATTGTAGGCCATCACATTCTACTATCATATGTTTTCAGAGCTAATCGCATTTCTCAATCAGATTACAGAACCATATTCCCGCCATATAAAATTAATCCTATATATTAACGCACGTTGTTCTAATTGGATCAACCTTATAATTTAACCACTTATAATACCTCTCTGTAAGTGCTACGACTGGTACGAAAACCTGTTGTGAGACGTGCATTGTGGGACCAATACTTAAGTAACAGCCATTTTGGCCCCCCAGAGAACGACCGCCTATGTGGTTGGAAAACTAAATAACTGAATAACTGATCTACGGCTGGCCGTTAACGTCACAAAATCGTGTTTCAAAGATTAACATTGTAAATGGTCAGCCCAACTAAAATAAAAAATAAAAAATTAGAAATACTCTCTACAAAATTTAAGCCATTACTTAATTAGTTCTGGTTTTACAGTATCATGAATCATGATGCTAGAACTTAGAAAAATAAAATGGTTTCCATCTCGTTCGCGATAGAATACGAAAGTGTTTTTTCAACTGTTTTAATTTAATACACAATGATTCCAATAAAGATGATTCGAAGAAAATGGAAATAAATGAAAATGCATGTATTTATTTGTTTCAGGGTTAGTAGCTCCTGCCTCGTAACAACCGATTAGAAATCGATTATTGAAATATAAAAATTGTAAATTAATTTTTTTTACAAATACACTTTACACGCTCCCGCACTCAAAGCCTTACTATAATCTCTGGTGTAAACCATAAAGTGTATCTTAAGCTGCTATAGTAAACTGCAAGACCCTAAATTCAAGATCTATGATAAAAATCTCAGATCAAATACTGGGAGAATACTTCATTTAACATAATTTTTTTTTTGAGACACATACAATCTCAGACAAGTGTCATTGTATGTAAATAAGTGATGATTTTTCTTCGGGAGGTGCAAACATGTATTTACACCAATAAACAAAATTTTCCGGCAAGTAGAGGATTTTAATTCCATGTTCTTTACTTGATAATACCTATTTTAACACTATTCAGTGCCGATGATGATGGTTAGTGTAGATAAAATCGTATCAAAACTCCGCTTTGACAAAACAGTATGCTATAATTTTTCCTTCAATACTACAGTTTGCTGGTGACCATTACAATAAAGTTGGGACACAAAATACTTATAATGCTATCGACCTTATCTGAAACGCCTTAAAGTTAAACCTCAACTATCAACACATTTATACTTGTAGTTAACGTTTGAATTGATTCGGAATTCCATTGATTAGTTAAGACATCCTACCATTTGCACTGTATAGTCAAAACCTGCAATATGTTATAGTCACACAAAGATATTCTTACATAAATACAAGAACATACAGTTTAAAAATATTGGATGTCGTGCTTCTTGGTAAAACGCATTGTTGGGCGTTTTTTAGGTATAGCCTAAAGTGGATATCTTTCTATATCCAAATCTACCTCGTAGTTACCAGTTGTTGTTGGACGAGTTAGCGAGGAAGGGTACAACTCTCCAACTGCTATCCGAAAAAGCAAAGTTTGATAAGCCTATTAAGGTACTCAAGACTGTGCTTAGTAAAGAGGCAATAGACTTAGCGAATGAAAGGTGAACGAACCACCTCTCATGTAGTGTAGCAAGACAAATCTGGCCAAAGCTCGACTTGAAACGCTCAAAGACACTTAGCTCTCTACGAAGACGTGAACTAAAACCGATCGTGAGGGTACTCACAGGACACTGCCTACTTGGAAAACATGTAGCAAATAAGACTAGTAGCAAATAACTTTTGCAGAAGCTGTATGGACGAGGAGGAGGGAGAGTCAGTAGTCCACCTCATATTTGGCACACAAAAAACATCAATACATATTTGGGTAAGTTCTTAATGGACTGCCTCTCTGACCTCGAAATCTTTAAAGTGCGAGATTTATTACGCTACATAAGTAGCTCAAACTGGTTCTCATAGAGGTAATAGAGAAGTATGGTTCTGTGGTATCACCACGGACCGTCGCCGGTCTAAGTGTGCTATAGTAGCCACTCAACCTAACCTTACCTATCAGTTGTGGACTTGGTATATCTTGCAGTTTTAAATTTTTGACATGCAAAATTAATTCAACATTCTTGTTCATGTATGACAAGACCTCTTTTACACGGACACTCACTTGAATTTGGATTTAATAGCAGAATGTGCTAAAAAATAAAATAATCCTAATGATATTGCTTCTATATTATTTACACCAGATTCTTGTTGTAAATCTATTGTTGAAATTGATTTATAAGACCGACGTGTCTACAGTTAGTGAAATTATACCTTGGCGAGGTAATGCAGTCGGATTCTGCTTGAATGATGGGTGAAGAAAATTTACTTAAAAGGTTTAACACTTGAATATGCTGTTAATAAATCCCGTCCATATACACTATACCTTGCATAATAAGTTTTTCTGAGACTTAGACTCGATGTAATCATTGTCACCTATCTTGTTCGACTGAAGGTAAATGTTCGAATAAACATATAAAAAACACCACGGGTTTTTCCAATACAAACAATTGTCTTATTTGCATTAATCGCCAAAATGATTGGGCTACTCATTTTGAAACCAAACCTCGAAGAACTCAAAATGTCTTGTTTTAGAAAAATTGTGGCATGTTCAAAAATTTAATGCATAAATGTGTAGTCAAGTTGATATGGAAAGTTCTCGCAATACGTTACAGTTAAGTTATTTATCTTCAGATATGTAAAGTCCCTTCGTTTTTTATCAAGTTCAAGTTACCATTGGCCTAAAACTTGGTATTCATATTATTTTATCCATAATATTCTCAAACAAGTCTTTTAGATACTATAGCCGTATCTAGTGCTATTAACACTTAGAGAGAACTGCACGTGATTTCATTGTAATTTATCAACTCGAGAATTTCTGAGTGAGTATTAGTATTATCATCTACAACTGGATAACAAACCCACAACATCCTATAACTATTAACAAGATATGTATATATATATATATATATATATATATATATATATATATATATATATATATATATATATATATATATATATATATATATATATATATATTATATATATATATATATATATATATATATATATATATATATATATATATATATATATATATATATATATATATATATATATATATATATATATATATATATATATATATATATATATATATATGTGTGTGTGTGTGTGTCTGCATATGTCGTTTCCAAACCGATTTCGATTTTCAGAGATGATTCATTTTTTTAAATACGAGTAGATGGCACTGCGAATAGTTTTGTCTTGACATTTGGGATATCGTACGTTAAAACATTTTTTATGTTAATAATTTTAAGAACAGCGTGAATTCCACAAAATGTAAATTACATGTAAAAAAAACGAAGTCATCATCCCTTTGCAGTGCCATCTGTTGGGTCGTTTGAGTTTTTTTAATGATACTTGGACTCAGGAATCCAGCAAAATATTTACACCAAATAATGCATAATGTTCGGATTATAATTCTGTTTCATTATTTAGACGATATAGTAATATTATCTGCTTCATTTGAGCTGTATTTTGCACATCCAATAGTTTGTAAAAGGTTGTCGGTATTACGTTTAGTTATTCCCAAATTTACATGGATGTGGTATTTTGCCAGAATTTCAAATTTTTAGATGAATTTTTTTTAAATCAGGTCCAGCAGCTTTATTGTTCTTCATCTTTTCAATGGTACTATAAACGTCTTTCTGTTTTGGTGGATGGTCTCTTTCGATATATTATTATCATCTCTATAATGTGCTTCGTCCGTTATTAATACTTGACCAGTACAATGCTTTATAGATGGTATGTTTGTAATGACTTTCCTTACGCACTAGTGCTCTTTTATTTTGTATTGCTACTGTCTCATCAGCAGGTTTTTCGCATATTTGAGATTGCTTTTCGCTTATTTTCATCGATCATTCTTTGCCATTTTCTTAACTTGACCTGCTTTTTCTTTGTATCTTTGTACAATAATTGTATTATTTATTAAAACCCCAACTTGAGCTTTAATCTCATTCATATTGAGGATAAAACTTATCCATTGGAAATATAATTTTTGAAACGTTATCGTGAATCGCCATATAACTCATTGTCTGCAATTAATTTCTTCCTGGTATTTATTATTTCTGATAAAAAAAAGCCGTGCCGATTACATCATCCAGATCTACGCCCTAAGCTGCTAGATTTCGTGTAGGCAAATATGCCGGCAAATGGCGTTCAAATAAATAAAAATATTAATTAATTTTTTCTACAAAGGCACAAATGTCAAGGCAATTCTTGTTTGATTCAGGATTTGCTTGTTTTCGGAAATATCCGTGCTAAACCTACCACAAGTCCCATTTTCCTTCAAGCTAGTTTTAAATAATATTTAATATCACGTATCGTATCACTTTACACCATTACATAAAACTATCATTTCTTGCATATTAAGGCCTCGATTAAGTTATTTCAAATAATAAAGGTACTATGACGGAGTATTCCAATTGTTATTTTTCTACAAGGCCATTGCTCTTTTATTAATTGTTATTTTCCTGCAACCGTTAGCAATACTTATTTTTCCTATTATACATTTTTATTTGTAAATTGAATTGGTTTCATCAGTATACCTGTACACTGTATTTCTCGATTGATACAGCCACTAAGGAAAATATCATTCATTATCATTGCGGTATGTTTCAGATTATATCACTAAATTTTCCTTAACAGTTTGGCTGCCAATGTTGTAATGAGCATATATGTACTCTAAATTCCACCCAACCATGCCAATTTGTTTCAGCCATACATTCGAAATTCTGTTATACTGTGCCAGTGTTGTTATAGACATACACCTATTATACCAATTACTATACCAGTGTTGCTGTAAACATACATTCTAAAGTCCATCCAACCACACCAATGTTGTTCAGGACACACATTCCAAAATCTTTCTCATTGGGTTAGAGTTGTTCTCAACATACATTCTGCAGTATGTGCTTCTATGCATGTTGTCTAGAACAACATTGCTTAGTGAGATAAAGTTTGGGATGTATGTCCCCAACAACACTGGTGTGATTGTGTGGAAATACGAATGTATGTCAATAACAACACTGGCACAGGATAACAGAATTTGGAATGTGAGTTTAAAACCACATTGGCATGGTTGGGTGGAATTTAGAGTGTATGCTCATTACAACATTGGCAGCCAAAGTGTTAAAGAGTTCCTTAACATTTCATAAATATCTTGATGTAAATAAAATCCATGAGTCAACATTCGTACTAGTAGTTCAATGATTTTTACCATAAAGTAAATCTTGGGTCTATAAAGGAAATTTTTAACGGAATTAACCAGATTAGAATTATTACCAGATTCTTATCGGAAAGAAAATATAATTTAATATTCCGTATATGGTCGAAATAAATGGTAAGAATTTTTATTAACAGATGGTGCTTTAGTTACAATAAGATTTGATAAGAGATGGCGCGTCAGCTACAAAAAAAATGTTTTACATATAGAATGTAAAAAATAACCTTATCTAAATTACACGTATCGTACATGTAAAAAACCGTGTAAATTACATCGTGTAATTTACACGTCGAACTGCGGGTATTTTCGTTGTTTACACTTTATGTAGTTTACGTTAGTTTTTACATTATTTTATAAAGCATGTAAAAAACGTTTTATACATGTAAAATTCCAACTGCAGGACCACATGTGGTCAGTTTATTATATAGCATGAGACATTCAAAAAGTATTTGGAACATATTTTCTATACAGATGCTACACCAGAAATCTCCGCGATTTATAAAATAAAATGGGAACATGTGACTCTTCCAGCACAGATTTAAATTTTACAAATTTGTTTTAATGATAGATTCTCAACGAATATATCTAGTTCTGTGTTTGAAGATTACAGCAGGACGTAGACTTAAAAGAGAATTATACTATAGACTTTATATTTCATTTGTGAACATCTTATTAAATCGGCAGCGACAATCGATATTCTTTGCCTTTAACGAACTAGTTGTAGTTACTCTAAAAGGAATTGCGATTCTCAAAAAGCAATTGCGATTGACTTTTACCAATTGCGATTCTCATTGGGATTCACACGTGACAACTTTCATTTCATATAAGACATTTATGTCCAGTGTTCATTCACAATCCACCATAAATCGACTTACGCGAGGACAACGTTTACAAATTGAGGAAATTTATTTCTAAAATTAATGTTCAGTGCTCTTCGACCATTTTATGGTGTTGTAAATGAGCTGGGTGATGCCAATCTGCTTTGTCTTATGAAATATAGGGCATCTTGTATGTGATCTGTAATATTCGTTTGTGAGGCCGGTTTCGATCTGATGACGAGTTGTGTGATCGAAAAGATCAAATCCGTCTCATCAGGCATACGCGACCGGACTTGATGTTAATTGCATTTTCGAATGTTAATTGCATTCAGAATTTTGAATCGAAATCTTTTTTCGATTATTTTGTTTCTTCTTCACTATTTCAATTGTGGCGTGACTATTCGTGGTATTTGTGAACGCCACAGTGTTCATAATCGTGCAACTGAACGCACTATTCGCGAAACAAAAACTATTGGATATTGAATATTTATAATCCGACCAAAGTGCGTACAAGTCGACCTAATGTGAATATTGCTGCTCTAGGTAAAAGTGTACGTGAATACTGTACTGGGTCTCTCATATGTCACATAGTGGCGTATTTTGAAGAGAGATCTTGGTCAAGAATTGAAACCGGTTGACCTTTCTTTCATCGACTTGGTTTATGGATGTTGGAACAGCTTCAAATTAATCCGTTGTTTTATCGAAAAACTGTGTTCAGCGATGAAGATCATATTCTGGCAAATTATGAACGAAGCCAAAAGAGATTCAAGAGCTTCCAATGCCTCCTGAAAAATGCACTGTTTGGTACGATTTATATGCAGGTGTCATCATTGGGCAGTATTTTTTAAAAAGGCGGAAGTTTAGCGTGTAAAAGTCAATCATGGAATATTGTTGTAGCCGACTTGTGATTTCAACAATATCGTGCATCGCGCCATACGACAGGCCATAACCATCGATTTATTGAAAGTAAACTTTAAAACGAGAACGGGACTTGTTATATTACTTTTAATGGGGTTATCGATTCCTGCATTAGAAGCGCACATAACACGTGTTGTCGGCTAACATTTTCGAAAGATGGCTGGTAATTGAACCCATAGAGACCCATAGAAATTAGACTAAATGTCATAAGCGGTCGCGCGCTGTAACTGGTTCCACACCTGAGTTGGTAACCAAAAAACCACGCACGTTAGCACAAGTTGTTGCTGAGACAACGTCGAGGCTAAGCTGGGTATTTTTCGTATAGAGTTGGGCCGTCGTATTCTTGAAGCGGCAAAATCTACCGGTTTCGTAGAACAAATGTTGGGCTGCTATCTCAATGAAGGCGTCCTTCTTTATAAATGTGCCGTTGATGCAACCTACAATTGGTTTGTCAGTGAGATTGCCAAAGTAGAAGATCTCTGGAGCAGTTGTCAGCTGTCAGTGGGTGACCCTCCCAAACCAATACTAAGCCACACCTGGGTCCCTGGACCTCCAGAGGAACCTAGTGTGGTATTAGCGAAAACAGCGTGATGAATCCAATGGTCAATATCAATGGATGGAAAATCGTCCGACACAGACGAGAGGCTAACAGTCAATCGATTGTGTTCCGGGTTGACTCGAAATCTATTGAGCACATTATTGGATCCGGCTCTTCTCTACAATACGTACTTGAGTGGATCTCTATTAAGATCATCTCAGGTCCGTACTGTACAATTTTATTATTTCTATTTTATTTTTTTTATATCTTGCTGATGTTATCATGGCATCCATGCATGTAATTAAACAGATTAACTTGCAACACAGCAAGTCAGCTTCTGTAGAATTAAAGAAGTTGCTTGTTAATTCGCACAAAGATTTATGTTTAGTTTAAGAACCTTACCTTCTTGATGGTTTGGTTCTGGACTAAACACCCCCGGTCGAAGAATTCTGTACAAGAGTTCTACCGCGAGAACTAGAGCGTGCATATGCATCTCAAAGAATTTTAATGCATCTCTCATTGAAGAGTGTAGTTCGGCTGATATTGCAGCTGCGCGCATTACTTTAAACTCTCAAACTGAAGTGGTTATTGCCTCAGTTTATTTTCCTTACGATTCCGCTACTCCACCTCCTTCTGAGGATTTTACATACCTAGTAGGCTGGTGTAAGGCTAAAAATATTCCTCTGATAGCTGGTTGTAATGCTAATGCACATCACTCTCTTTAGGGAAGTACCAACATTAATAACAGAGGTTCTGCTCTGTTAAACTACTTAAGTTCATCTGAGTTGGATATCCTCAATGTTGGATGTGAACCAACTTTTGTTAACTCTGCCCGCAGGGAGGTAATTGACATTAGTTTGTGCTCCATGTCCTTCACGAAATTTATTTTAAACTGGAGAGTGACGAATGATATTCTCACCTCCGATCACAGGTGTATTTCTTTTAATATTAATCTTAAAAGAATTGCGCTTAAACCTTACCGTAATCGGAAGCTTACCAACTGGGAAACATTCTCTCGAGAGCTTGTTTCCTTTCTCGAACCACTTCTGGTCTGTCTAAAGCTATTAAAACAGCGTTTGAGACTTCGTGTCCACTTGTCTCGAACCAAAAAACTCAGAACAAACCTTTCTGGTGCTCCACTTTAAAAAAGTTAAGGAAGACTACAAGAAAGCTGAAGAATAACGCAAGAAGATTTAATCTTCAGTCTGATTGGGACAGCTTCCTAGCTGCGCAAAAAGTGTACAAACAAGAACTAAGAGCATCGCAAAGATCTGCCTGGGTAATCTTCTGCGAGGAGATTAATAGCTTACCTGCTGTAGTAAGACTTAACAAGTCACTGAGCAGGAATAATACATGTAGACTTGATTCACTTCATCTACCTAATGGCAAGCTTATTTCCTCGAAAAAGGAAGTAGTTGATTTACTTCTCACTACCCATTTCCCGGGATGTAAAACCATTACTATCGACAATGCTGGTGTAGTCATTAACAATGTGGATGTAAGTCTCAATTGGGACTTAGCCCGTAGATTAATCCATTATGAGGTCCTACGTTGGAGCGTGTTCTCTTTCGAACCCTTCAAATGTGCCGGTCCTGATGGTGTATTTTCTGCTGTATTACAACATGGATTTCCTCTCATTAAGGAACATTTACTACATCTGTTTCAGGCATGTATCGCTTTTAGTTCTGTTCCACAATCTTGGAGCAGAAGTAAAGTAATTTTTATTCCTAAAATTGGCAAGTCGGACTTCACCGACCCCAACTCGTTTCGGTATGTTTGTCTGTCATCAACCTTTCTGAAATCTTTAGAAAGGATTGTTGATAGGTTTATTAGAGACCAACATTTAATTACTGCTCCGCTCAGTAATAGGCAACATGCTTACAGAGTTGGCAAATCCTTTGAGACTGCCTTACATGAACTCGTAACAAGGATTGAGAGATCTATGCACAGCAACGAGTTTCTTGTGGGCATTTTTCTGGATATTGCAGGAGCGTTTGATAATACTTCATTCGCCTCGATTACGAATGCATGTACTAAATTTGGTATCGAACCCTACATTATCAGGTGAATTAAATGTATACTTGAATCTCGCATTGCAATATACGAGTTTGAGGATACCTTTATTTCAGCCAAGGATTCTAGAGGATGCCCGCAGTGCTTTCACCCCTGCTGTGGCTTCTGGTCATTAACGAACTTCTCGTGAATCTTCGTGATTCCGGTATTGTCGCCCAAACTTATGCTGACGATCTGGTTCTGACAGTTTCAGGCAAGCACCTGAACGTCTTACCAGATTTTCCTCAACACGCTCTTCTCATTATAGAACGGTGGTGTCTGGATAAGGGTTTACATGTGAACCCATCTAAGACCGACTTGGTTATATTTACAAGGCGTAGGAACACTGCAGCTTTTTCAGTACCATCACTTTTTGGTTTTTAAGGTTAATAGCTCAGCCTACGTCAAACACCTTGGAGTTTTTCTGGATAACAAACTTTCTTGAAAGTGTCATCTGGACTTTAAACTGCAAAAAGCCACTGCTATTTTTTGGCAATGCCGCAGAGCTTTTGGTAATTCTTGGGGATTATCCCCCCCAATGTGATATTTTATCTACAAATCACTGGTTCTCCCAATGCTAACTTATGCATCTGTTGTTTGGTGGCCAGTGGTTAAAGTTAAATCTTCAATTGTTAAACTCAATTGTTTGCAAAACTTCGCTTGTCGAGCTGTAACTGGAGCCATGGCTTCAACTCCGCTCCTAGCTGTGGAGTTAATTCTCTCCCTACCCCAGTTACAATCCTTCATTTTAGGTACAGCTTGTTCGGCGGCCTTTCGCTCAAGGAGTGTTGGGGCGTGGAATGCTCTCGGCACTATTTCAGGCCATAGATCTATTCTTAATGAATTAAAGCTGGCTATGCCAGAACTTGACATGGTAACTGATAGGTTTCTGCCTGTCTTTAATTTCCATAGATCATTTGAGGTGTTTCATCCATCCAGGGATATGTGGTTCTCTCCAGATTTTCTCAAACAGATATCCGAATCGCTTGTATTCTTTTCTGATGGCTCTGCCACTGAACAGGGAACGGGCTTTGGTTACTACTGTCTACTGTACTATTCATCAAGCGGAATTAATTGCGATTACTCACTGCGTGATGTCAGTTTTAATCTCGTGGCCGACGATAAAGAGATTATATTTTGTACGGATAGTAAAACTGTCCTTAACTCCTTGAGCAACCCTATAACCAGCTCTAAACTGGTACTGGATTGTAAGGAAATTCTAAATCTCCTTGGTCGTAACAACAAGGTAACGGTCATGTGGGTTCCCGCCGATTGTGACATTGAGGGCAACGAAATTGCAGACAGTTTGGCTAAAACTGGTTCTCACCTATATTTCGTAGGTCCTGAACCAGCTGCGCCTTTATCTACTAATATAGTGAAAAAACAATTAAAACAGTTACAGCGACCGCTACTTGTCGTAAGGCGAAATACTTTATCAGAGGGATTAATTCTAACCTGACAAATTACGTTATTTCATTGAAAAAGGACAACTTGAGAACTTAAGTCTCTATACTTACTGGCCATGGCCGTTTCAAAAGCCACCTTCATCGCATGGGACTGGCCAATAATGCCATATGCGACGAATGACTGGAAGATGTTGACGATAGTTTACACTTCATCAGCAGTTGTCCAGCTTTCGACCGTATGAGATCTGTTGTGTTTAGCTGCAGGTTTGTTCCTGTAAATCTACTTTCTTCTCTGCCCTGGTTCAAACTGCTTCAGTTTGCTAAGGTAGCGGAACGCGTCTGCACGCTTTGATGTAATCCTAGGTTTGCACCATGGGCCCTTTGTGGCATTGAGTGCGGAACCTTATAGGGTTCCAACCAACTTCAATAATAATAAAAAATGTCATAAACTGAACTGATTGATTTTGATGCTTTTAAGCTTTTATTGGATCACCTTATATATCAGTTCCTCCAAATTCTAGTACTGAACTCGTCAAAATAGGGAATTGGTGGGTGTCTTGACCATGAGAAACAATAAAGATTACTCATCGTTCGTTTTTACAATTACACCATTAATCATAGCTCCTTTCATTTCCTCAATCAGGACCTCGGTATTAGAAGACACTTTTAAACGAAACCGTCTACTTCTCACCTTATATTACATAAACACACTTATTTATTTTTATATTACAGTCTGACATTGAAATTCATTCAATTAACAGATTTTCTTTAATTTTTCAATTGCTAGTCTAACAATTATACAGACAGAAACGAATTTTAAATGAAATTTTCATGTCATTCAGAGAGCACAAAAAAAAATCCAACACGACAGAAGAGTACGAAAAGTAGTTTTCCCTTATTTGCCATTACGCTGCTGTGTATGTACATTGATATTATATGTATATGTGTAGCTATATACGATGTAACCCAACCGAAATGTGCAAAGTGCTTTTCCTCTTTTTGTTTTTCTGCAAAGTAGATATTAAATTTCATGCAAATTTAAATATTTACAATTCAATTGAAAATACAAAATAAAAAAATTATTATAATTGGAAAATGGGACAGTTCACGAGTTTTCTCTTTATGAAAATCACAAAAATTTTCAATTAATCACGTTTGTTGTTATTTTTGAGATTCGAGTGGTTGTACACATTCGGTCTCCCTCAACATATATATGTATAGCAATGTAATCAATATTCGATATGGTATTAAACGAGGTAATTTTCTCATTTGAAGTGATAAATTACAAATGTATATTCTGGACAAGAAGAGTCATCAATATCAATTTTTAAGATTTTTGTTTGGTCAAAATATCAATACGTTTGGGAATAGTTTTGTTTTCGGTACGTGTTCCATATTGATTTTCCTCCTACCGTACAGTATACATACATATATACAATGGCGCTCTATCAATTTTACATTTTGATGTACAACACACATATAGATACATATATGTATGTACATCGAAAAAGGTGAGAAAGTTATTTTTATGTGTTATGGCTCCTTATCTCCGAAAACTTTAAGAATCGACTCGAACACACACACACACACTCACAAAAAACTATTTAATTTATATCAATTTAAAAATTCCAATTTTGAAATTTGATTAAAATTTATTAGGCCCGCACATTGTTGTTATCACACTTGCGACCTTTTAAAATGCTTAAAAAGGTTTTTTTTATCGTCATAATGGGAAAAAAACTGAATAATACGGAATATAATGTGAAGACCCTTTGTAATATCGAACGATATGCAAATTTAATATCTGTAATAGTGAACGAATATACTGTTTGGGCATAGTACATCCGAAAATATGTTATCGATAAGATTTGTTGTATATATGTATGTACGAGTATATACACTAGACAGGATATGATTATAAAGGTGAAAGGAGCATCTTATGAATTTTATTCGAAAATTATGCTCGATTTGTATATAAATTTAAAGTAATATGTGTCTATTACGAAGGTATACCATCTCCACATCTTTTTGTTATTTTTACGTTTATAAAATTTATTGCCATTCTCAGTTATATATAAGTTAAAATAAGTTGTAGTTCAATTTCTTAAGACCGTATAAATGGCACAGTATGGTGTCCATAACAAAATGTCTTAAGTATTTAAGTCAACCATCTGGTCTGTCATAATATTATATAATGAATTGATTGAGAACTAGAAGTATATATATAATATATATATATATAGCCTAGGTTGGATATATACTCATATATATTGATTGATAATTGAAGAAAGGAAACGGAAATTTTCATTATACAAACGGCTGCGTCTTCTCGGCACACTGTCGACTCTCTAATATATGTTAATCACTCATGATATAAGAAATAGTGTACACTACACGTGTGTGATTAATAATAGAGGTGTAAATAAATTGAATGTCATAATTGTTCTATTCAATTCGTTTGTATGGAATTTCTAGTGACTTTTGGTGATATATTCTTCCGGTTGTTGATTTATTTGTAGTACGACGATTAGAATTTGAACAATGTAACACAATGTTTTCACATTATTTACAATGTATAATGGGTCTCGTTATATATATAAGTATATAATGTGGAATACGAAGAGTGGAAGTGCACATCCCCAGACCACCATGAAATAGTGTCCTGTTTATATACGAGTATCCTAAAAATCGTTTCACAGATAAACTCATTAATTTTACTTTTATGTTGGACATCTCACAAAATGAAAATGCATTTCAACTTGCCGGAATACGGTTCGGAATATTCCCAAGAATATTACAAACATTTCTTACAATTTTTTTTTGTTTGTTTGGTTATCAGACTTGAATACCAAAATTCGTATCTACGAGTACATAGGAAAAAGGATATCTTTCTATTGTGAAACGGATTATATCGCAAAAATGAAAATTAATGATGTTTTAGGGGATTTCGGTACACACACTGTATATAATATATAAACTAGATCGATTACATATAACATATACATACATTTTAAAAGGATGCTGTAGTATCCCAATAGTTTGTTGCGTAACCCATACATAATCCTATCTATATATGTACCTTGAAAGGTTTTACAAAAACTCGTGTAAACAATAAATAAATTATATCCGTTTTCTAACCTCAAAATATTTATAAAATGTACAACAAAAAGATTAAAATAAATAAATATTATAAATCAAATAAATAATAATATTTTGTATGCTCGCATTGTGTTAGATCGATTAATAATCTATTGTTTGTTCAAATGACGGTTGGGAAAATCTTCGATGCGCTAGAAAAATAATAACATTAACTTACTAAATACATAAATGTGTATAGGGAGGGGTTCGGAGCGAAGCAATTAGATGAAATGGTGAATAACGATATAGTTTTATTAGTTAAAACAGCGTGTGATGATTCGGTTTAATCATAATAATCACTATTTGTAATTTAATACGCTAACAAGAGAGACAGATATATTGCAGGAGGACCTTTCTGGAAAAGACATAAGTAAAATGTACACGGATTTGATCATGGAAATAGTAGTCCTTGGTTGAACCTGTAGATTTGAACCTCCATATATGTTTGTCTCGGAGGTTTACGGGAGGCGATCACCAAAACTTAAATATATCTTTAAGTATGATAAACAGTGGTTTTGCCACTAGATGGTGTTGATACTTACATATATCAGGCCACACTAATCTGATGATCTCAAATCATCATCAATTGTTTGTGAAGATTGTTTTATAATTCCGGCAAAAACCAGTGGACAAATTTCTGAAGTGAACGGTGGGAATGCTGTGACTGAATCACGACTGTCACTAAAAATAGCGGTGGTATTAAATATTAACCACATGACAGTTTGGCATCATCGCAAGGATCTACCTAGGTAATCTTCTGTGAGGAGATTAATAGTTTACCTGCTGCAATTAGACTTAACAGGAATATATTCCTGTAGACTTGGTTCACTTCGTCTACCTAATGGCAAGCTTACTACCTCGAAAAAGGAAGTAGGTCATTAACTTCTCACTACCCATTTCCCGGGATGTAAAACCATTACTACAGACAATGCTGGTGTAGTCATTAACAATCTGGATGTAAGTCCCAATTGGAACTTAGCCTGTATAGATTAATTAATTATGAAGTCCTACGTTGGAGTGTGTTCTCTTTCGAAGCCTTCAAATCTTCCGGCCCTGACGGAGTATTTCCTGCTGTTTGGAACAGAAGTAAAGTAATTTTTATTCCTAAAATTGGCAAGCCGGACTACACCGACCCCAGCTCGTTTCGGTATATTTGTCTGCCATCAACTTCTCTGAAATCTTTAAAAAGGCTTATTGATAGATTTATTAGAGACCAACATTTAGTTACCGCTCCGCTCCGTATTAAGCAACATGCTTACAGAGTTGGCAAATCCTGTAAGACTGCCTTACATGACTAGGATTGAGAGATTTATGCACAACAACGAGTTTCTTGTGGGCACTTTTCTGTATATTGCAGGAGCGTTTGATAATACATATTTCATTCGTCTTGATTACGAATGCATGTACTTAATTTGATATCGAACTCTACATTGCGATATACGAGGTTGAGGATACCTTTATTTCAGTCAAGGCTTTCCCAGGATGCCCGTTAATCTTCGTGATTCCGGTTTGGTCGCTCAAAGTTATGCTGATGATCCGGTTCTGACAGTTTCAGGCAAGCACCTGAATGTCCTACCAGATTTTCCTCAACACGCACTTCTAGAACAGTTATAGAACAGTGGTGTCTAGATAAGGGTTTACATGTGGACCCATCTAAGACCGACTTGGTTATATATACAAGGCGTAGGAACACTGCAGCTTCTTCAAACACCTTGGAGTTTTTCTGGATAACAAACTTTCTTGGAAGTATCATCTGGACTTAAAACTACAAAAAGCCACTCCTATTTTTTGACAATGCCGTAAAACTTTTGATAATCCTTGGGGATTATCCCCCAAAATGTTATATTTTATCTTCAAATCACTGGTTCTCCCAATGCTTACTTATGCATCTGTTGTTTGGTTAAAATTAAATCTTCAATTGTTAAACTCAATTGTTTGCAAAACTTCGCTTGTCGAGCTGTAACTGAAGCCATGGCTTCAACTCCGCTCCTAGCTGTTAGCTTGTGAGCTAATTCTCTCCCTATCCTAGTTACAATCCTTCATTTTAGGTACAGCTTGTTCGGTGGCCTTTCGCTTGAGGAGTGTTGGGGCGTGGAATGCTCTCGGCACTATTTCAGGCCATAGCTCTATTCTTAATGAATTTAAACTGGCTATGCCAGAACTTGACACGGTAACTGATAGGTTTCTGCCTGTCTTTAATTTCCATAGATCATTTGAGTTGTTTCATCCATCCAGGGATTTGTGGTTCACACCAGATTTTCTCAAACAGATATCCGAATCGCTTGTATTCTTTTCCGATGGCTCTGCCACTGAACAGAGAACGGTCTTTGGTTACTACTGTCCTTCGCATGATCTGAGAATCTTTGGAAGTCTGGGGATCTACTGTACTATTCATCAAGCGGAATTAATTGCGATTACTCACTGCGTGATGTCCGCTTTTAATCTCGTTGTCGTCAACAAAGAGATTATATTTTGTACGGATAGTAAAACTGTCCTTAACTCATTGAACGATCCTCTTTCTAGCTCTAATCTTGGTTGTAATAATAAAATAACGGTCATGTGGGTTCCTGCCCATTGTGACATTGATGGTAACAAAGTTGCCGACCGTTAGGCTAAAACTGGTTCCCGCTTTTTTTTGGTTCCCGCGTAGATTGACGACAAGTAAGGTTGTATTGAGTATTTGATGATTCGGAACCCATTGACGCTACTTGCTTGGGTAAGTTTAAATGCAGTGCCGTCTAGCCTGGACCTTGCATCGTGTGACTGCCAATTGTTTTGTTCTCTGCAAAACTCTCTTGATAGCAAAAATTTAGCCAACTGAAGCGCCGCTGAAAACCACTATAGGCTAAGTTTTTAGGTGATAAACCAATGTAATGAAGCATGTCCATCTGAGTTGGTGTGTTTCACCAAGTTGGGTAAATTTAAAATTTAAGGCAAATATCTCCTAATGTATTATTTAAAGTATTTGAGTATGCAGACTTAAACATCGAGGTTATGGTTGGTTAAGTGGTATGTACACCGTTTCCTTTAAATACAGGGGTCGGCACTCGAAGTGTTACCAATTAGAAAAGTGTTTCAAAACATTTCAAATTTAACAAAAAATATATTGTTGTTCGATGTAGCCACGTTGAGCATCGATAATAGCTTCGGGTCTGTCCGAGAAGGATACACACGCTGGACAAATGTGGTTTGAATGTATTTTGTATCATTCTCGGCGAAGAGCAGATTTTAACGTGTCGACCGACTTTTTAGTTATTACTTTGGCCTGCAGAATAGAACCATATGGGAAAATGCATTAGAATTAAGTCCGACAATATGGTGGCCATTGTTGTGAAAAAACGAAACTTTGAACTTTATCTTGTAAAAAACGTTGGGTTTCATTGGTTTTATGAGATTTTGCAGAGTCTTGTTGAATCGTCCAATGGTTTCTATTGAAACCTTAACGCCCTCTTCAATTAAATCGAGTGGTAAGTGCCAGGTGGCAGTTGCTTGGTTTCGCACACCAATTTGCTGGTTAAAATTATTTTTTGATTTAAACTCTAACCAATTTACATATTGCAAAAACAAATTTACATCAGAAAATACCAAATTATTAAGCTTGCGACCGACTGGCAAATGTTTTAACTGTTGCTCTCGCTAGGTAAACTGACTTTTGTACAAGTGTTAAATCTTGCACTTATTATTTTTTGTGTGGCTTTCGTTCTAATTTTTCAATTTCTGCCTCATGGTACATGACATTTTGTTAAAATTACCCTTGATATTTCGAACCATTTCTGGAGATATTGCTATTTTTGACTGTCCACCTTATTTACGTTTTTTGATCCTATCATACGTAGGATGAGCTGTGTTCCATGTGCCATGGTGAGACCATCTTGTTCAATCTACATGAGTCTACAGGCCTAGCTTAACCAATTCGGACACAATAATTTTCCATACCCTACCATAGTCACTATTACAACATTATCTCTTGCATCTCTAGAATAAATGAAATATAGCCCAATGATTCCACCTGCCCAAATGCACCCACACAGTGAATATAAAGGATTGTGTAATGAGTGGTCTTACGTGTATCAATTTAGTTTTCTCAGTGACGCGTTGCAAATGGTATCGTGTATAACACTCCAGCTTTCCTCCACTCATGATTGGTTAGTTTCTTACAGCTGTTCACTAGATTTAATATATTTAATCGAACATTCATTTCTTACAGAAACATTAACTTACTAGTTAGCCCAAAATAAACCAAGCGCTGCTATTTTAGTCACAGAAGAAAGGAAATTCGTTTTGTTTATTTACATATTGCTGATCCGTAAAAGTGTTAAAATCAGAAAATATCAAATTCTTAAATTCGTCACCAAAGTGCAAGTATTTTAGCATACCTTTGCTCTTGCTAGATGAACTGCATTTTGAGCAGTTTCTCAAAACTTAGCATACTTCTAAAATTGTTTTTCATCATAGCTATGTCTTCAAACTGAAATTGATCTGAACAACGAAACTCTATGAACGTAATTAATGAAGGCAAACGTTTGTGTTAAGCAATTCATGCAATGCAAACAGAGGACTTGCGATTTATGAATGCGGCAAGAAACAATGAAGTAGAGAGCGAAATGTATATTGGTGTATTAACGAGACGCCGATTTATGAAAGCCTGATAGCTCTAAACTTAAATCAGCGTAGCACAAAGACGCAAACAAAGACCTCAGTAACGCCATAAGCATAAGAAAAGAATAATGTTGAAGAACTATTTACGATGAAGTAACGCAAACGATCATAGGTTGCAAACTCGTTACCCGCAGGCTTCATTATATGAATACTGCCACCTGATGGATGTCTTTCCCATATGCTTTCCCAAAACAGGAGTCTTTCCCATATGCTGAAAACATATGATAGCTGGTTTGAAAAAGCAAAAATAGTTACCTTAACTTACCGTTTACGTATGAAGACCGCTAAGCGTACTTGAAAACATGGGAAAGTTGCTGGAGAAACTTCGGAAACCAATAAATCATTTGAAAGGTTTTAATGTGAGCTTTCCAAATAAATACGTGGATTTTATGTAGGCGATGACAAAGTTGGTCAATTTCACCAAGATTAGACAAAAAAGGTATACACTCGTAATTATTAAGTATCGTTATTTCAATTTCCCTGTTAGCAATTTATAATATAATTTGCAGTTTTAATTAAGCAAGTCCACATTATTTTTCTTAACCATTTTCGGACGTAAATCTTTAGAAACATTGTCATAGGCATTAAGATGTAAACTGTTAAAAAAAGTTGAGCATAATGAAATCCTTAAATAATAACTTTTTGACCATAGTTGTCTTGCTGTGATGGAATTCACAAATGCAGATATACCTGTTTACTTGTTAGCTGCTTCTGCATTAATAGTTTGTCCCAATGTTAAATCTTTTGGTAATTTCGAAAAATTTTCTTCTTTCGTTTTATGCCAAATCCACGATTTCTAAAGCTGTTCTCTAAGCCTGGGTGCGTTTGGTTTAAGTTATATAAATTTTTCAAATATTAAGTCATTATTATATAGTCGTTATCGAGCATAATTACAATGGTTAAATGTAAAAAAAATGAAGATATTTTCTCAAGACAAATTAAATAGGTTTCGGAATGCCCCATTGTTACACAACGAGAAAATCCTCGATATAACGAAACCAATTCAATATAAATACACCAAAATTTAGCTGTTTCAACATGTTGAATACTGCGGCATTGAGCGGGAAGTACCGGGCTCGAATCCAAATAGGGCCAGGATGCAAAAGGGATTTTTACCATCGATCGTTTGGGCGGTACGATCGGTGGTGAGGTTGAACTGATCTGAGACCCAGTTGAGGTTAAAATCAGTGTACCGTCCCATCTTTTATGTCAGTACTACAGGCTGGTATGAACCTATGCAATGTTCAGATAGTTTCTACATAAATCGGTCCTATAGCCGGGACGTAAAAGTAATATAGAGAGAAGTCACAATGGGCCAATATAGCCTGAGCGACAAAACACTACAACAAAAAAAAATGTTCTCCATATTGTTCGGATATTCTATAAATTTTTTTATATTTTTGTTCAGATAATTTATATTTATATGAAATACTATATAAAAATTATAAATATTGAACCTATTGAATTCGCTTATATGATTCTGTTATATATTTTATACAAATTTATATTATACATAAAATTTCTATACTACTATTTGTATACTTTTCATAACCTACAGTATAAAAGTTCGATTTATACCTTGATTAGTATGCCTTGATATATGTATCATATAAAAATTTTGTTTAAATTAATAGAATAATTAAATTTTTATTGTTAAAACCAGGATTTTTAAACTGTAAGGATTATTTGTTTTTTTTTCAATTCTGTAGAAATTGTGTAGTGAGTAGAAGTGTTTTGAAGATTAGATTGTATTTGCTTAAAGTATCATCATTTTTTGCTTAATGTTTGCACTAAACAGTTTCAATAGTTAGCAATCCAGCCATCTAGCAATTTAGAACAAATACGGTGGACTAACGAATCACTAGCAGAAACTGGCATTGGACGATCGTTAACTCCAGAGGTATATTTTCTCAATTCTTAACTTAATTCATTTGTTATTATTTAACATAATTATTATAGGCTATTAAATCATATATTCATCGCAAATCCGGTGGGCCTGTATTATTCAAAAGGTGGGCCTGAATCACGTAAATCGTTAACCGATAGCCAACGGCGCAAACTTATTTCATTTTTAGCCACGTTTATAGAGGAACACTGCAGTTACACTCCAAGTACCGAAGATCTCCAAGTGGTTGCTAAAACTGCAGTAGGCTTTTTCCCCTGTTTAGATTTGGTAAGACAATCATTCGTACGTCTTGTGTTGAGTTTACTTAGGCTATTATGCAAGTTAACGAATTATTAAAATATTTTTTTTATCTGTCAGGAAATATTGGTCAACAACAAGTGTAATGGGTTTCTTCAAACAAAATTAAAAAACGATCGTTCTAAAAAGCGTAAATTTGAAAAAAGTTTCGAGGGTGAACTTGTGAATACCTCCAAGTCAACTATAACCATTAATGATTCTACCGACGTTGAACGTGATTTATACGTTATAAGTACAGCTGCTTTACCGGAAGAACTGGAATTGGTTAAATCGAAATTAAAATCTAGCTTGAATTATCGTAGGTCATCTTTAAAAGGAAAACCCATTAACCATTTGTTTGAAACCTACTCATGTTTCTTTGTTTGTCCAGATTTGGTAACTCAACGATTTTTCTTTATCTTCGAGAAAAAATATTCCAACTGGTTTAATCGCTAAGGATTCATTACATTTCTCAGCGTCTCAATCGTGGTGCTTGATCAACCACTTTCCATTTATTTTTGGGGATATAGATTTTGAAGATTTGCATGCGAAGTGGCAAATAATTATATCTTTATTAAAAATAATAGACATAATTTTTGCAAAAATAGTTTCCGTTTCATCTGTAAATAATTTAAGAAAATTAATAACAGATCATTTGTCAGCTATAGTGTCTGAATTTAAGGTAGACTTGTTACCAAAACATCATTTTTTAACACACTATCCTAGTATATTATTGAAAATGGGTCCTATAGCTCACTTGTCATCTATCCGTTATGAGTCATTTCACCAATATTTTAAAAAGTGAATAAAAATCAGAGGAATTTTAAAAATGTGTGCAGAAGTCTAGCAATTCGCCAACAACAAGTTTTCAACTGTTATTAAAACTTTAAATCTAGATAGAAAAGTGGAAAATGGGAAAAACACTTTACTTAGTAAGGAATTTATTCAAGAAAATAATTTATCTGATAAATCGTTTAATGTATCGTGGATTAATTACAATACACACTATCGCCCTGGATTATTCTTAGCATCACCAGAAAGTGATGACGATAACCATTACTATAACGAATTTTATGAAATAAAGTTTATAATTTTAGAGAATGAGGAAATTGTTTTTTTAACTCAAAAGTATTCCTCTGTCACGTTTGACGGATTTCATAATGCATATGAGATACAAGCTATGGCACAGTCAAACCTAAAAAAATTATATTTGAAACATTTTAAGTTCAACAGAACTTACGACATTGTCGTGTCACGAAAAACTAACAAAACTTATATTATATTAAATAGTAGCATATAAACAATACTTTATACTTAATTTAATTTTAAATCATGTACACTTTTGTAAGTAAAATTAAATAAACATTATACTTAATGTAATAATATGATTTTTTAAATATATGTATTCTATAAAATGAACTAAAATTGTTTTATTTATGTAACTAAAATGTATGTTAAATTTTATCAGGATTGAACTCTCAGTTCAATTCTAGTATAAAGAATTTCCAAATTTTTATACTAAAGCAACTAAATTTTATATGATAATCAGATTGATATTTTGTATCAATAATTTATAACGGGTGATTTTTTTGTGGTTAGGATTTTCATGCATTAGTATTTGACAGATCACGCGGGATTTCAGACAAGGTGTCAAAGAGAAAGATGCTCAGTATGCTTTGACATTTCATAACTGAAGCCGAACGATCTGCCACAACGTCGAATTTTCAGTGAATGGGCCCTAGAAAAGTTGGCAGAAAATCCGCTTTTTTATCGACAAATTTTGTTCAGCGATGAGGCTCATTTCTGGTTGAATGGCTACGTAAATAAGCAAAATTGCCGCATTTGGAGTGAAGAGCAACCAGAAGCCGTTCAAGAACTGCCCATGCATCCCGAAAAATGCACTGTTTGGTGTGGTTTGTACGCTGGTGGAATCATTGCTGTTGGACGCAACGTTACGGTGAATGGCGATCGCTATCGTTCGATGCTAACAAACTTTTTATTGCCAAAAATGGAAGAACTGAACTTAGTTGACATGTGGTTTCAACAAGATGGCGCTACATGCCACACAGCTCGCGATTCTATGGCCATTTTGAGGGAAAACTTCGGAGAACAATTCATCCCAAGAAATGGCCCGGTAAGTTGGCCACCAAGATCATGCGATTTGACGCCTTTAGACTATTTTTTGTGGGGCTACGTCAAGTCTAAAGTCTACAGAAATAAGCCAGCAACTATTCCAGTTTTGGAAGACAACATTTCCGAAGAAATTCGGGCTATTCCGGCCGAAATGCTCGAAAAAGTTGCCCAAAATTGGACTTTCCGAATGGACCACCTAAGACGCAGCCGCGGTCAACATTTAAATGAAATTATCTTCAAAAAGTAAATGTCATGGACCAATCTAACGTTTCAAAAAAAGAACCGATGAGATTTTGCAAATTTTATGCGTTTTTTTTTAAAAAAAAGTTCTCAAGCTCTTAAAAAATCACCCGTTATAAATTTAATACTAATCCCTTATAAACAAAAATTAACATTGAATGGATAAACTTTATATTTTTTAGTATTTACAGATATTTATACATTGGAGTATGAAATTAATACCAGTGACCTATTAACATATTTATATGAAGTAATATAAATTTTATACTATATTCTATAACATTTGGTTATAAGTTAAACTAATATAAAATTTATAAAAAATTCGTACGGAATTATATTTATATGTTTAGTGTATTCATTTTATACGTAAATTTTTTAGTGTGCAGCTAATGTCTGTTCTTTATGTATAAAATATTTTTTTAATTTATGTGAAAGCTCTTTAGAAACGTTGGGAGATTCTTTAAATGATTCTATAATCTATGGCTTAGAGGCCCTTACTGCGTCTCAACTAAGACCTTACGAACCCATTTTAACGATTGGTTCACATTGTAGGTGGTCAGCCCAACGAATGATTTGACACACAACCGCATTGTATGTCATTCGGTGAATGTTAATTTTCGATCAACGGCGAAGATCGAAATCGAGATCGCGGCGTGAAACTCTTTTAACCATTAAGCTACAACCGGCGACTATAAATGCTTCTAATGATTTAAATTCATATTTTATTTATTAAGAATCGATTACCACTGCTTTTGTTCTAAAAACTCCTCAAAGTGCAACATTTGAAATGCTGTTCCCAAAAGCAAATTAGTTCGTTTGCATCTATTGTAAAAATGAAAATAAATAAAATAGAATTGTTATCTTTATTATGAATAGCGTCGAGTACCTATTTAAATGTGTTCCTGTAATAAAGGTATAAGTTGAGCCTAAAGCACGATTTCCACTTTCTTGTAGGATATATCAAAGCAGTCTCGATTAAACGAAGCAAGAATGATCAAAATGAGCTTTATTTAGTGTAACAAAAAATACAAAAATCAACGTCAGTTTCATACAAAATGTATGAAAGGTAAGGCTTTACTATATAGTAAATATTTGAATGAAAAGTAGTTCAAATTTAACTTAGGTTATATTCAATTGAAAACAGAAATTTCAAATTTCATCCTGAAATTGATCATTTTTCGATTTATTTTTCCATTTTCCTTTATTCATTAAATGAAAATATGGTATTTTAATAACTTAAAATGAAAACAGAGACAGATACATAGTTAGGTTACGAGAACTATATTTTATTTTAAGTATGCTCACAAAGAGAATAAATCAAAATGGCACTTTACACCAAACAAATCAATTTCATTAAATGTTAAGTTGTATTGTAATTTTTGTTTTGCTTTCATGTATAAAATGAACAATACCAATGTACAAAATCTCATATACACTATACACATTTAACTAGATTTAATGATTACATGCACACATGTATGATTTTAACATGAATGGCTTGCAAAATTTTTATACAACAGCAACGATCGTAATGGCATTTCATCGAACTATCATTCAATATAAAAAAATATTCTCTCTCTCCCATTGTTATGACATTTATGTCATTATGAAAATTGGTTTTGTATTTAATGCATAATTATGCAATTAAATATTATTTTTATGTTGATACAGCATTAATAAACCATTTTTAATGATTCGATGTATTTCAGGATTGAGAATATAGTGTAGTGTTGTGCTGTGATTGTGAATAAATGTGTAGCAAAATAGAAATTGTGATTAGGTTATGTGTTCATTCTGAAGTGTAAACATTGATCAGCTGATAATATTATTTATTAACAACTGCATGTTGAAAATATCTTTTTAACTAATTTATGTTTATAAATTCGGTTTTAGTTAATTTTTTCGAATACATAATTTCATTTAAAGAAATTAATTATTAATTTTTTAAGTTTTCGCGTTCAATTATGTGTATTTTCGTCAATATTATTTTTCTAAATTTATTAAGAAATGAGTTTGACTTTCGTGGTACAACCGATAGAGAATTAGAGCGAGGAAAATATATTTTAGAGGATATCGTTTATATTGAAATGAAAAGCACAAAATTTATAAAAATATAGATCAATTTATAATTAAATTTGATCGTGATTTATTTTGATTTGAAAAAAATGGTATATGTTCACATCTAATTTCACCCTTTCTTAGTCATTTTATGAAATAAAATATTAAAAGCTCCAAGTTGCAATAGCTAAAAACTTAAAAAGAAATTTGTACGTTTCGTATGAGTTTCTTGATAAAACGTACATTATTGATACACTAAATAAAGCTCATTTCAAAAACTGAGTATTCATTCTGGCTTTATATATTTAGGATGCTTTGGATATATTCATCACCGGATCCATCTAAGTATTTACCAATTACCTTGAAGTATAAATATGCTATCGTAAATAAGCGATTCATTTTCTTGTATCTCAAATGCGATTTCTGCTATAGCCAAATCATATCTTAGTCATATACGTTTAGTAGCATTTTTCCATTATTTCCAATGATCTCCTCATAGTTTTGGCAACGGTTACGGATTTACGTCCGAACATGGTAAAGAAAAATAATGAGGACTTGCAAAAATTAAAAATGCAAATTATATTATAAATTGCTAACAGGGAAATTGAAATAACGATACTTAATAATTACGAGTATATATGTAAAAAACACCACTTTTTGTCTAATTTTGGTGAAATTGACCAACTTTGTCATCGCTTACATAAAAACCACGTATTTATTTTAAAAGCTCACATTAAAACCTTACAAATGATTTATGAATCTGCCGTGTACCTTATCGTTTTTTTTAACAACGACAACACCAGTTTCAAATCTCATTTTCTGACTGAAGATCACCAAAAACTGTTTGAGGCTTGAATAATTTTTTTATAATGTGAGATCTACATTATGTTGGTCAAATAACTACTCGTGTACCTCGTCGTTTTTTTTAACAACGACACTTCCTACTTTGAGCATCAATTTAAAGGACATCGTCACCAAAAACTTGTGTTTCATTTTTACGTTTCAGTTCGAAATTTTATTATCCTTTGAATCGCGCATAGAGAAACCGTGTACCATGTCGTTGATTTTTCCTACTCTACGGCTCCTGCCCTAAAAGCAAAGTAAAAAAATCACGAGAAATTTCCAGTTTACGAACGAATTGTACAAACTTTGTTGTTTTCTAACCATTTACTCATACTAACTCATAAATGTGAAAAATTGGCCTGAGATGTAATGGTATTGATGAAACTATAGGGAAAAAATGTCAGCGAATTTCTCCGAGCGCACCGAAAAAATTCGATTGCAAGTTGGCGAATTTTATACACGACTGATCGTATTTGTCAAACTTTGTTAATAATTATT
This sequence comes from Tipula lateralis, assembly GCA_963932295.1. Lineage (NCBI taxonomy): Eukaryota > Metazoa > Arthropoda > Insecta > Diptera > Tipulidae > Tipula > Tipula lateralis. The sequence continues at coordinate 21,478,256 of OZ010738.1, read as the reverse complement.
AGTTTTTCTTAAAAAAATATATTTTAAATTATTTTTAAAAATATTAAAGTATTCAAATAATAATAATAATTATTATTATTGAATATAATTTAAAGAAATTACTCCGATATTGGAATAAAAATGATTAATTAATGATTTTTTTACTATCGAAAAAATTCGAAACTTTCATATTACCACCCAGGTGGCGCAGTGGTTAAATCTGCGGCAGTTGAAGCGGGAGGTAACAGGTTCCAATCCCGATAAAGGCAGGACGCAAAAGGGATGTTTCACCACTGGATTTCGATCGGTTGTGTGAATGAACAAAACTAGGACCCCCTGTTGGAGTGCAGAATCCATGTGCCAAACTATCTTCCACGTCAGTACTATAGGCTACCATGGAGCTTTGTAATGTGCAGATGGTTAGGTAAATCGGACCTATAGCCGTACGTCCTCGATTTGGCTGCAAGGCGTAAGGTTAGGACGTAAATAAGCGAACCACGAAAGAGTTGGGAGTGCCTTGAGCCCCAAAACAGATTGCATAGTAATAAAAAAAACCTTCATATTAGGACAAATCCTCATCGAATCCAATTTTTTCGATATCGAAAAAAATCGAAAAATTGCATTTAGGCCCCTAGTTTTGACGACAGGCTAATAAAACAGTTCTGTCCTTGGACAGATCGAGGCCATGAATTAGGTTTCTTTCTGTGCCAAATCTTATCTTGACATGGGTATTTTGAAGACGATCTGCATACAATTTTAATGCAAAGAGATAAACTAACTTACCAATGGTACTGCTAATGTTTCATTAAATATTTCTAAAGATTTTGATTGAGTATACACAGCACAAAACAGTTGGTAAGTTTGGGTTAGTCTTGTTTATCAGAGGATTACATTTCCGCTTGTGGTTCCATCCACAGTTGATCGATCGACAACTCTTATATAGTCATCCAACAAATAATCCACTAAAGACCACCATCAACATCCACGTCTCATTCAATTCCCAACAGTGTTATGTAGCTACTCCTGCCCATTAACAAATAAAATTAACATATTTACGATCAATGTTTACCGATGACGATTTGTATATTAACAATCATGGTGCGCGTTAAATTACCATTACAACCACTCATTGAATTGAATAAAAAATCCATCCATATGCGTCTAATTAATATTGGTGTACATGTTAATATACAAAACCCCGCGTCTAATTTACCCATCGAATATACAATTTTCATAAATATAATCTCATCATGGGGTATCCCTTCTCACTGCTCTTCTATATAGATACATTTATCAAAATTAATGTTTTCGATCAGTCTGGTTGTTATTGTCTATTAGCCTATATGTGTAGTCCCAAAACATTAAACCTTCACATTGTTATACCATTCAAAGCTAGTTCTAATATTTTAGTTCGATAAACACTCTCGTTTCGTATATACGAGTATATAGGTAAATGCATTTGTTGATCCCGTACGTATATAGGAATAGAAAGAAAGCCCGGACACAATGCTCTATGAAACCAAAATATTTTTATTTGTTTTGTTACATCTAAATCGAAAATTTGAACAATAGGGAATATGTGTGAGCGTCGTGTATTATATACCTTATATGAATGGGAGACCTCAAGGGAATCGTTTTAGAATATTCATAACTCATTCATTCATTCATGGAAGACACACACAAAAAAACAGTCATCATCACAATATGTGTTTGTGCAAGAGACCACACCAAATAAGTGAACCATTTATACCCTTCATAAACCAAACTCTATTTATCCGATATATATAACTAGATAAATAGTTTTATTTACACATAAAGGATATACAGGAGATGAATAAGAAGGGATGAATTATCGTTTTTAATGTCCAAAAAAAAAAACTGTGAGATCGTATAATTGAATTAATACGATCATAATTTATGCTCTTAGATGTATATACATACAACAGAACAGTTCCAATTGTGGACTTTTGGTCTATACAACAAACACAAAATGTAAACAGTTTGTAGTTTTGTTTTGTAAACATGGTAAACATTGTATATGTGTTTAGCAGGACTATAAAACTGTGAAGAGGATCAAACCGGAAATAGGGTAAAGTAAGATTAATTACCTGTAGGGTTTTGTGCCCTGAATCGTTCTATCTAAATGATACAAATAAATAGGCCATATGATTATAATAAATTTGGATTGTAAGATAAAACCTGGATAAAATAAAATTTAACCCTGCATAAAACGGAAAATGTCAATGCAGGGCAGTCCTAGCCACGATGCAAATAACTTGTCCTGAAATATGACATTCGAAATAATCGAGAGATGAGGTATGGAACCGTTAAAACAGCTAACTGAAAGATCTAACCAAAATAGTATTCCTGAATCGTTCCTCACACATCGTTGTTCTCTTTCGAGAAAACGTTACTCATTTTCATCAGAACTCTCTTTTCAGATGTTATAGAATTGGACTATGGGTGGACTGGAGATGTTATGGCTGGACTGCAGGCTCGATTAATATAGGTGATTTAAAAGTTTTGTTGTTCTGAAGCCTGCTAATAACACCTTCGGAAGAAATGTAATAAACAAAAATATAACAATCAGCTATGGCGAACAATTTGCCATTCCACTTCTGACACTAATTGTTACGACTCCTGTGAAACGACCAGAAATTAGTCTTTCTTTGTCACACTCAATTAATTGTGATATAGTTGTCACTTCTCTTTTAAGTACTTCCCTTGTTTAAATAAAACTTCTTTGATAATAGATACTCTGAAAGTCTGAACACGAATATCTTTCGAAGACCAGTCACATGTTTTTCCAGCCCACCAAACTTCTCCTAGAACAGCTTGCATTTTTCACGTTGAGCTTCATATTTCCGTCCCTGATTCTTTGCAATACTTTTTCTAAATTTTTAGAAAGCCCCTTGAATATACGACTCAGTATTAAAGATAAAAATATATCCTCTATATGACGCAAAATGTCAAAGAAGAGAAGTCCTAGTCAGGAATCTCAAAATGTGTCCTGAGAGATGAGGTATGAAACCGTCAAAACAATCAACTGATAGATCCATCAACATGTCTTATAGGTAACTAGAAAAAAAATCCAAAGAGTATTTACGTTTCATCCTCCCACATAATCTTCCTCTTTCGAGAAAACGTTGCTCATTTTATTAGCTGATTATTAGTATATTAGATTTACTTTATTAGTATATTAGAACGATTAGCTGCTTACCACTGGTGAGGACTACATCAAGTGAAGATTACTTGACTTTCAAACACTTAAACCCGCCACTAGTTTAAATAAAATTGCATCGACGACAGATAATATAGACTCGAATGTCTCCCGAAGACCATTCACTTGTTTGTCCAACCCCCAAACTTTTTCTGGAGTAACCATCAGTTTTTCCAGCTTAAACTTCATGTTTACGCTCCTAAATCTTTGCAGAAATTGCTAATATGTTCCTTGAATGTACGGCCCAGTATAAATCCATGTAACACACCCTCCATAAGTCTGTTGCTGGAGTATTACATAGCCCAAATGGTTTTACGTTAAACTCCCATAATCCGTTGCCTGTCGTGAACGCTGTTTTCTCTCTTTTATAAGTAAGAGATTCTAACTTTTATAAGTAAGGGAAAGTCTCATTATAAGCTGAGGGCCATTATATGGCCTAGTCCAATCGATATCAATATTAGGACTATAATACACACTCAAAACTCCACTTCGATATTACAATGGCCCTGACTACAATTGGTGATTTTTGACTAAAGAATCAATTAGTGTCTGACTATATACCTTGGTAATTTTTGTCGTCCTGCAATAACTTCGATTATTCTGTACTTTATGGTAATCTCTGCCTTTAATAGGCATATAGATAGACAGTGGTCTATTTGCTCTAATCATACAGTGATTTTGCCGCCACGTATATTTTAAGCTAGTGTCATAACATCTTCTAGGTTATCGCCAATCAAACTATAGCAACAGGAAGTTAAGAGCATGTATACTCCCTTCATAGGTCATTATTAGACACAAGGACATCTCTCTTTATTGATGAGTGACGTCAACCCTATCGTGATGATTGATGAAAGTAGACTTTTAAACATGCATTGCTTTAAGATTCTTTGAGGTTAAACATCATATTAATTTGGTTATACGAAGGCTAGACAAACCTTGTCTAGAAGTAAGAGTTAGAGCAAATATACGATTAAATTAGTTGGGAGTCGTTGTCATGACCTGCCACTGATTAAACATAAAATGGCACATAATCAATTCTATATAGTATAGGAGTGTGATAGGTTATATTCACTTGACTTCTATCCAATATATCATCGTCATATTCATTCTAAGACAGAAGCTTAAACAACATGTGGTGACAATATGTCATGAGTCCATATGTAGGCATTATCATTATCCTTAAGATTTGGTAATAACACCAAGATTCTATTGACATCTCAAAAATTGACTTTGAATTGTCGTTAACTTGGCAATGTATAGCGTAACTATTTGGTACATAATCGGTCATAACTCATAATTTATATGGTTGAGATGGACAATTTCACAAACTGCTGTAGTGTTTTCAGCAAATGTTGTTCAAATCAAAAATTTACGTTAAAATTATTTAATGGTGTTACCACGATATACGGCTATAGGTCAGATTTACGTAGAACCATCTGCACATTGCATAGCTTCATGGCAGCCTATAGTACTGACATGAAAGATGGGTAGCCCATGAATTCTGCACCCTAACCGATAGATGGATTCATTCACACCACCAATCGAAATCAGATGCTGACAATGACAAATCCCATTTGCTTTCCGAACGTTTCATTTCTACACTAAACTAGGCCAAGAGTATAATTTGAACAAAGAATGCAAACTTTTACCAATTTCCCAGCAAATTTTACCTAACACTTATCCAATCCACTGTATCTTTTTTTTTGGTATTGAATAACGAAAAAAATGAACACATTTTCCCATACCGTGGCAAATTTTCCAAAGCGTTAAAGAACAGTAAAAAGGGTTCAAACATTTAGATTTTACAACATTTTACAAAATCTAATGTTATTTTTTTGTCGTATTCGAATAAAATTTATGATTTTCCAAAATTAACACCACATGCAAACAATTGTTATTTATTTATTATTTTCAATTTCTTTTAAATTTTTAATTTTATCAATAATTCTTTAGTGTCAGAGTGGAGGGGGAGAACTGTTACATGATATATATATATATATATATATATATATATATATATATATATATATATATATATATATATATATATATATATATATATATATATATATATATATATATATATATACAGGGTGTCCCCGATTGGGATGCTGATCCGTTACGGGCTGATTCCTTGGTTCATTTCATGAAAAAAATCGTATAGCAGGGGGGGGTCAATTTTTGATATTCTTTGAGATACAGCGCGTTTAAAAAATTTGATTCGGAAAAAAAGTACAAGCGAATATTAAGCTGTAACTTACAAAATTTTTATCGGACAGAACAAAGTCTCATTTGACGGACAACTAAATAGGCTATATTTAAGATCTGATTGGCTATCTCGCATCTGTATCCATTTAAGAGCTATGGCGTTTTAAAGTTAAAAAAATAAAAAAAAATGATATTTTTTTCATAAATTTGAGTTTTTCTCAAACTTTGTTAGTTGCTGTCCGATAAAAATTTTGTAAGTTACAGCTTAATATCCGCTTGTACTTTTTTTCCGAACCAAATTTTTTAAACGCGCTGTATCTCAAAGAATATCAAAAATTGACCCCCCCCCCCCCTTGCCATACGATTTTTTTCATGAAATGAACCAAGGAATCAGCCCGTAACGGATCACCATCCTAATCGGGGACACCCTGTATATATATATATATATATATATATATATATATATATATATATATATATATATATATATATATCTATATATATCTATATATATATATATATATATATATATATATATATATATATATATATATATATATATATATATATATATATATATATCGGTTATTTGAACGGGCTCAATTGTTCACTGCGATGGCAGGTCTGGGAGTTCCTATCTGACTACCAAAAACACGTTAAAATCACCTTTGTGAAGTTGGCCCAAATTATATCCCAAAAAACACGATTTTTAATGCTGACAAGACCAACATATAAAACGAAAACTTTCATGATAGAGATGTATGAATATACTATATGAACATAAAAAAATAAAATTTTATATGTATAACACTTCTAAATGTATGAACCTATGTTCTAAAGTAACACTTGTATTTGTATATTTAATACAATATTTAATTGAATGCATAGTTATAATCAAAACTGAACCGATTGGTACGTGTAAATAGAAAAAAAATAATATCACGACATATTATTGATGTCAGCCCAAAAAACTATATCTTTCGTGATAGATAAACACTGTCAGCCCTAAAAAAATTGTATCACGATAATAAAAGTCGAAATTTACAAATGTATTATACGTATATACAAAATACATGTATTATACGTATATACAAAAGTATGAATTGATAGCGGAATGATTTGTTGATAGTTCTGGTCTTAATCATCACCAATGCAAAGTATTGGAGGATTGAAAAGCCACAATGGCCCATATATAGCTACTCGAAAAATGACCAGAACTATCAAAAAATCGTAGCGAGACCAATGACCAAAACTGAAAATGTTTACCCACAGTGAAACGAAGTGAACATTTTTCGACTTGCTATATATGGGCTATTTTGGCTATCAGGTCCCCATTGCAATCGTTCAATACCCTACACTGGTGATGATTAAGACCAGCACTATCAAAAATTGATTTCGAAATCAATACATACGATGTGTAGTGGTTCAGAGTATTTGTCTGTAAATTTTTACTGTCGTGATACAATTTTTTTTGGTCTGACAGTTTTTATATATTACGATAGATATAGTTTTTTGGGCTGACATCAATAATATGTCGTAATATAATTATGTTTTTGGGCTGACACTATAATATGATAGAAATGTCATTTTTTGTGTTGCCATAGCATTTTTTTTGGTTGATCTTTGAGCCAACTTCACATACATGTTAAAATCCTACATCAATTATTACACATGCACTACAATTTTGAAGCATTGTCACTAGAAACTAGCAACCTCTACGCAATCATAAACAACGACGATTAACAGAAACACAAAAAAAACACATACCAAAATATAAAGAACATTACGATTAACCCACATCTCAAGGTAGTTGGGAATGTGAACTGCCACAGTAAATCGAAAAAAACAGTAAAGCAGCTGACATACTATATTTCAATCGAAAATTGGTAATACGAAATCCTGAAAAAAGCGTGAACTCGTAGGTTCGTTGGTTCAATAATGACCTTGAAGAAGGAAGGTGGCACAAGCAAAAGAATTTGAGAATCGAACTCATAAAGTACGAATGGAACAGATTCTGAATATTTAACTACCTAACTTCAAGAAACAGCATGAATTTTTGAAAGTACCAAACTAGAAAACTAAAGAATGGTACATTTTTCTCGAAAATGTAGATAGAGGTCAATAAACCAACTAAATCGAAAGATACAGCATTCTACCAACTACTTGTTGTTATTTCAAATTTCAAACTATAGACCTGAACCTTTAAAAATTCTCATTTTGAAGAGAATTCTCGTTTATTGTACAAACGAATTGGTTAAAATACGAAGATTAGGACGATGGTCCAATTAATCAGAAGGAAAACCATCGATCAGTTCCTCATTGCAAGATTACAAAAGTCACAGTTTTTCTGCATTAAAAAATATTGCAAAAAAAAAATCAATGCGTGAAATATGTTGATGAGGCACGATCAGCAAACCACTTACCTAAATAAAAAAAAACATCAAGGAAATCGTAAGTGCAAACTAATCCTCAGGATTTTGATTTAATAACAGAACAATAGGTTGGGCTAGAATCTCAGTATTGTTCTTACAAACTCTGATTGTTTACACTTCTGGGCATGACAATATTTATAGTATGCAATATCGGACGAGATAGCAAGCATTGTGCGTAAAAGCATTCGTTCGAGTGTTCACTATAATAATGCGTTTTACAATATGAAATGGTTCGAAGTCCTAGTTAAGATGGCATTTTAACGAAGTTGCTCTCGAGTTCGATTCCCGGTATATGGTGATCAAATATGTGGAGCCTCGTGGCATTGAGTTCTATGATACTTTCCTCGCATTCTCAATTTTTTTCAGTTAAGATAGTATTAATGCCATAGATTATAATTATATATATATATGTAAGGACATCTCGATTTCATGCGATTCGCGAATATCTTAAAATCTTTTCTTATTTAAATTCTTTTCTTATCGAATACCAACTACAGAATCGCAAATTTTTTTAAAAATATGTGAAGATCGAATTTGAAAAACATACTTCTGAATTAAATCCATACCCCTCAACAGCTTTAGCAACAGACTATGGCCTGTTATTGATGATCTTATGGACAGTTAAAGACATAGTTGGTTGAGGCCTTTTTTGGATTGGAAAGAGAGTCAGTTCATTACCGATATCGTGATCGGCTCATAAAATAAGTTTTGATTCAACGAGCGTTATCTTTTCGTTGTTTAATACACAGTTTAACTAACTTTATTCTATAAGTTTTCTTAACTTTCTCTCAATATATCGAAAGGTTATCGAAGGTTATTGAAGGTTCGGTATCGATCTCGCAGTTATATTTATTGACGGACCGGGTGCACAAAGGACAGAAACTTAACCATGTAGTTCTTTGTTTATTTAACAATTTCACAATTCATGCAGGACATCATACTTTATTAAACCAGGAACTACAAACCTGTTGTCCGGTTGGCGAGGATACCATCATACCTGGACATGTATCCACTCCCATCATTTCCCTTAGCACTGCCATGAATAGCAAGAAAATTACATTTAAACGCAAATGCTAGAATAAAAAAATCAAGGCAATGAAAAATTTGCACATAACACGTATCAAATAAAGGAAAATACACTTGTGGATGAAACACTTGTGGACAGACGGAAGCAAAACACATACCTGCTAAAATAAACACAAAATCCGACGCTATAGAAAATACTCATATATACATATTAAACGTGGTTTGCGATAAACACTCACAGATAACACTAAATCACACGTTAGAACAAACGTCAACCATACTTCCAAAGTGGTGAAGTGGGCATCGAAACAATGAACCGTATAGCTGAGTTTTCTACGAAACTTAGATTGCAGAATTAGCGCGAAACAAACTACTTGCCCGATGTACAGTGCGATACGGGCAAGTTATATAATGTGGTTCGATACTTTATAGCGTAAGCGTCCATTGTTCAGAATTGAATGCGCTCAATCCTGCACACTGGACTATCAACTACTGAATATCAATATATGGGTCCCTTTTTTCTTTGGAGCGACGCGAAAGGTTACACGATTGTTGTGCAAAACAATAAATAAAAGATATAATTGGAAGCCTCGTTGTCGAAGTGGTACAAATAGAAATATACAAAAGTGGAAGTCGGGATGAAATTAAAATAAAACAAGAGTTTTTGGTGTCGAATGCCACGAGAAACAAGAACCAATTGGAACGAGAGCAATCACGGTACATGATCAATACCAAACATGAAAATCATGGACACAAAATGTGGTGGAACCTGCCAGGATGCAGTCCGTGTGGAAAACAGGTTATATAACATAGATCCAATCTGCCATGTGTAACAACCTCCAATATCTCAAAAAGTGTACCCAATTATTACACCCAGCCCAAAGGTTTGTACTGTCCGATTACTTTGTTATACCAACAATTTTAAAGTAATCTACTAACGTTTGAGATAAAAATACTATAAGTCTCATATAGGTTAAACCGGGACGTTGGTGGCACATACTTCGTTTGAATCTCGAATTCAAAAGTTTAATGCGTATTCCTGATATCGTGAGTAAAATCAAAGGACAGCGAGTTCGCTTTGGCGATTGGTACAGCGATCTACGACGACAAAGTGATCTAGTATCTTAACACAACATATTGTTTGTTTTATGCCTTAGGTTGATAGTACACATACAACAGACAACAGTGCCCAAACTCAAAAAAGTAAGACTACCCGATGCTTAGTTTTCTCCGTAAATAAAATATATGATCGTCACAGTTAAAAGCATACTCATTAGTCAAAACACATATTAATTTAATAGCACAATAAAATCCTTGTCGTCTACAAAAAAGTTTCTTCTTACACCTGTCCTGTCATGTCTTCATGACTAAATAATAATTCCTCTATATAAAATAGAAACACATAATAATTCCACTAACATTAAAAATCTCATGTAAATCTCAACACTACATAAAAACATAAAAGTTTGCCATACGATAGAAAGTACTTATCATTGGTCCGTTCCAAAAAGAATTATAAAATTTTTTTTAGACAAAACAAAAGAAAACTTTAAGCATTTCTGTATATTTTCCTTACGGAGACGTATATTAACCCCAGTCCCAAGAAAAATTTTACTAACACAAAGCTCTATGTACCGTATGTAAAGGGTTTTGCAATAAGATGTTTCATTTTGAATAGCCTTCTATTTGGACAACTGTCAAAATGTGCGTTGCTCGAGAACAACTCAGAACATTGCAACAATAATATACGTAAGGAAAACCTATAGGTTTGTCGGTTCCTCGCCGATCTTTGAGATTAGACATTCCAAAAACGACATTACACCGTATTTCGCATAAAGACTTAGATCTTAAGGCTTTTAAAGTTCAGTTAACACAAGAACTGACCGCCCAGGTGGCGCAGTCGTTAAAGCTGTGGCAGTTGGAGCGGAAGGTACAGGGTTCGAATCCTGATAGGGGCCGGATGCAAAAGGATTTTTCACAATCCGATTACGATCTGTGGTGTGAATGAACACAACTTTGACCCCCTGTTTTAGTGCAGAACTCATGGGCGACCTATCTTCCATTCCAGCACTATAGGCTGGCATGGAGCTATACAATGTGCAGATGGTTAGGAAAATCGGACCTATAGCCGTACGTCGCGAATTGGCTGTAATGGCGTAAAAATAGGGACGTAAATAAGCGAACCGCGAACAAGCAGGGAGTGTCTTGAGCCCCAAAACAGATTAGAGATTAAAAAAAAAATAACTGTCACCATAAATGTCGTATCTTTGATTATTGTGTCTTTTAAATGCATCAAACTGATCCGGATTTTCATTGAAAAATCATCTTCAATGATGTGGCCCCAGAATATTCAAGAATGAATTTTGTAAAGCCTCTCCATCCTCAACGTGTCATTGTTTGGGTTTGGACTGGCGGTGTGATTGGACCTTAAAAATTAAAAATTAAAGAAGGCGGAAATTATTCCAGAACTCAATGCTAGTAGGGCCCATGGTTCAACCCACATACATATACAGATTAAAAAAACACCCAATCGTGATTAATGTTTTGGTCACCACCCCGGGAATCGAACCCGAGACTCCCGAATAATTGAGCAAGTACACTTCCTTCTCTGTCGCGAGAGTGACCTTAATTTTTAAAAAAATGGTGCAACTGTTACGGTAAGTGGATTGTGCTTCAGAGCAACGATTTTTATGTGGACGGCGTTCATTTTCAGCAAGACGGCGCTACGTGCTTCACAAGGAAGAAACATTCGCAATTTTACAAGAAAACTTTGATCACAATTGGGTACCGAGATTTTCTGATTTAACACCTTTGACTTTTTCTTTGGAGCCACGTGAAAGATAAGGTATATGCCAATGCTCCACAAGTTGGAATTCGCGAATCTATCGAGGACATACAGCCGTAAATGTGCGAACTGGTAATGAAAAATTTCATGAAAAGGATATGGTGCGTAGCTGTGGCGGCCATGGCATAACATTCAATGATTTCTCTTAAAAAGTACTCGTTATTTTAAACACCAAAATGAAACCTCTTATTTGAAACCCCTTTATGTATGTGTGTTGTATCCATATATAAGACATTTTTCCTATTTATGGTCTAGTTTTAGGATAACTATTACTATTATTAGTTTGTAGTATGTTGTGTTGTTTTTGTTATTAGTCCTTTTTTAATTTTTTGGTCCATTGTATTGTCTTTTTATTATCATGTTTTACAATTTAAATTATATTAGTTTTCCAAAAACAAAAAAAAATAACAAAAAATAAAAATTAAGATAAATCTTGTTAATTTTTATTTTAGTTTGAGACAAAAATAAAATTTAAGGATAAATAATTTTCTTATCCTTTTTGTGTTTTTAAGGTTAGTCTACAGTAGTTTTTCATTAACATGCTTTTCAATTCATTTATATACGACGACTATATACACACTCGTACACACAGATCACATATATAGAATTTTTTGTTGTACATCGAGATAGTTCTGTATCCTATATGGTATGTACAATGTGTTTTTGGAATTGAATGAATGAATGAATTCTGACACATATAATATGTGTACATGTAGCTAGGCTATATACTACATACATATGTAGAAAAGAGGAGGAAAGTAGTTTTGAGTTACAAAAAAAAGAAGAAGAAGAAAAAAAATTTGCATGTAGTATTTCTCGGTTTTATGTTTAACAAGTTGTTAGAACAAATTTTTTTATACATACAACATTAAAATTAAAAACCAAACTAGAAAAAGTCTTGTAGTTTTTAATGTCTATTGTCCATTGTCCTTTAAACAAAAACAACAATTTCAAATGGAAATTGAAAGGATTTTGTACATCTATTGTTTTTTCTATAACAATCATCACTCTAATACTCGTATGTGTATACATATATGTTGTAAGGACATACATAGGTTTTGATCGTATATATTTGTAAGGTGAGAAGGATATGGTTATGCGTTCACTCGTTTGTGAAAAAAAAAATCGTTTCGACTCAACGTGCTCGTTCCTGGAAAATTCATAAAAGTTATTTTCACCAACATTTTATTTCAACGAACAATTTATTTCTAGTATATGCAAATAAACAAAATGTATATTAATTTAATTTAATTTTACTAATTAATTAATTTTTTACTGTTATTTATGTTTAAAATCGGAAAATAGAATTTCCAACTTATACGAAATTTTGAATGAGTTTTATGTTTGTTTGACATGACTATACTGTACCACAAATATAAGTTCTAGGTTCAATCAAGAATTTGACCAGTTTTATTTTTTCTATCTACCACTGACTTATTCATAGTGCTGGGACCCATACTTAAACCATTTATGTACATATATCATCAGATAGACTTGTTTTACCTTGCTTCTTTGGCATCATGAAGATAACGCATAAATATTCAAATTACCCTTTCGTCGTAACAAAAATTAGTGCATATGTCGTGTGACTAAACACTATCAGCTGATACATGCCACCATTTGTAAATATGTCTGTTATAGGCATTTTGCAGCGATACCCAAGGTATTTTGTTTGGTTAAAAATAAATATAGACCCAAGTAAATTAAAGGCTTCTCATAGTTTTCATAGGATTTACCATGTTTGGGTACATTAGGTCTCCTACAGTTTGGCATCTAAAAATCATCGGGTTCTAACTGTATCATTAAAAATATGGCCTCAATTGCATCATATTACAGGCGTCTCAACAATATTTTGATTTAGTTGTTTGTCTTTTGAAGCTTTCGACTTTCGAGTGGTATTAGAAACCCAACAGGCAATTTTAAGTGAAAATGACTACTATAAAAAGCAGATCGATCTACCTCAAAACGTTTGGCGTTTTCCAGTCGCATTTCGAGGAAGACTTAAGCTTAAAATCGCAATATCGTTAGGCTATCTAGGCATAATCCTCTGTTTACTGTACATATAAAGGGTGATTTTTTAGCAGCTTTTTTTTGGCAACACTGTTTTTGGCAGCTCAACTGTTTTCATGTTACATGAAAGTTTGGTCTATAATTTAACCATGAATCGACTTATAAACGAACAACGCTTGCAGATTATTGAATTTTACTATCAAACTTCATGCACGGGATGAATGAGACGGCTATTCGGAATCTTGTGACTAAATTTCGCACCGAATTTACATTATTGGACATTAAACCACCATACATAGAGTGTGGACAGAGCAAAATATCGTAGCTGTATCCGCCAGTGTTGATACTGACCGTGAATTATCGATTCAGAGCCGTTCACAATCCCAAAGGATTTGGGCGAAAAACCATTAAAAAGGTGGTGCAATAATGGAAACCACACGGCCTACCATAAAAGCTAACTTTTGGTGAATAGACGCTGGCAAAACTGGATGAAGATCTACTTTTTTTTTATCGGAAAATTGGGTTCAGCGACGAAGCACATTTCGGCTGAAAGGATACGTGAACAAGCAAAATTACCATGCTGGGTGTGAAGAGCATTGCAAGCACTACCAATGCATCCCGAAAAATGCACTGTTTGGTGTGGATTATGGGCCGGTGGCATTATTGGACGGTACGTTTTCCAAGACGACGAAGGCAGAAACAATACTGTGAATGGCGAGCGCTACTTTGCTATAATTACAATTTTTTTTTACTCTCAATGGAAGAGCTGGACTTGGCTGACATATGTGATTTTAACAAGACGGTACCACATGCTGCACAGCAAAGCCCAATTTTGAGAGGCGAGTTTATTTCTCGTTTGAGACTGATCGATTGGCCGCCTAGATCGTGCGATTAAACGCCGTTAGACTATTTTTGTGGGGTTATGTTAAAGCTCAAATCTATTGAAACAAGGGCGCAACGGCTGACGCACTGGAAGCCAATATTGAAGAATTTATTTATGAGATACCGGCCGACATGTTGGAGAGAGTATACTAAAATTGGAACGAAAGCTCTTAAGATATCACCCGTTATAAGAAAACAAGTTGGAAATGCAAGGAAGCTTTGTCTGAAGATACGCACAGTATGAAATCATGTAACATTTCCCATAATATGTATGCGTGTCATAAAACGGTGGGTCGAAAATAATAAGCTGACTCGGATGAAGCACCATACAAAATTTATACAAAACCATACAAAGAGCCAGAGGTGGTTCAGCTGTACTAATTAAAAATAATATCATACATAATCAACAAGAGGATATTCGTGAAAGCTATATGCAAGTAACTGTGATCTCAATCCAATATAATGGCGCAGATTTAAATATTGTGGCAGCATACGGTCCTCCACGGCATACACCAACGAAGCCACAATTTAATTATGATTGAAAGGGAACTATAATATAAAACATACAGCTTGGGGTTCCAGGCTAATTTCTCCTGGGAAAGGGAATGCTTTGTTCAATGCCATTCATGAAAACAACTGCGAATATTTTTCTGCAGAGGGGCCAACGTATTGGCCAACGTATATGCAGGAAAAATTCTAGATCTACTTGATTTTTTCATCACAAAACGTATTTCATCCAGTTGCACTAGAGTCGAAGGAATTAACGACTTAACGTCTGATCACATTCCTGTACTGTTATCAGTAAACGCTTTAGTCATCAAGAAAAAGAAAAAGCAAAACCTCACTAATCGATTCACATTATTAAAAGTATTGACGAATTGGAACAACAAACAAACAATTTCATTGAATACATTCAATTGGCCGCCAGTCTAACTACTCCAAAAATAAAGGATAAAGCGAAGATCGAATATCCAGCTGAAATCAGAGAACAAATCAAAGAAAGAAGAAAGGCAAGGAGAATATGTCGTCTGACCAGAAATCCCGATGACAAGACAACTTTCAATCGTGTAAGTAACAAATTCAATAGACTTATCCAAAGCTTCAAACAGGATTGCTTCGACAACTACCTAAGCGGGCTAGGTCCAGAAATGAATAAGGACTACTCGTTATGGAAAGCAATCAGAAAATTTAAACGACCTGTAGTTTGAATACCACCTTTAAGAAATGCTCAAAGCGGAACTTTTTGTTCAACACCTAGCAGCAGTGTTTCAGCCCCATGACATTCAATTTAACATCGTCGTAACACCTGCTTATCAACCAAATTTACCAACCAATTTTAAAAGGATCACACCAATGGAAATGGCTTATTTAATGCCTGTAGATTGAAGTATGTAACCAAATGCTTCAAAACGGCCCAAATAATTATCGCCACTATTGCCTAAACAATTGCCAGCTGCTTTAATCATACCTCTCTGATCGTCAATTCAGAGTCATCCATGAAGAAACATGTTCTGACTTTTATCTAACGTTAGCGGGAGTTCCGCAGGGAAGTGTTTTGGGACCTGTCCTATACCTTCTCTACACTGTGGACATGCCTACAACGAATAAAACATTCATCGGTACGTTTGACGATGACACCGTAATTATATCAGTAGACGAATCACAATCAAAGGCAGGGAAAAATCTGTAACGAGCAATGAACAACGGTATACTAAATGGACAATTGACTGGAAAATCGTGCTTAATGAGCTTTAATCAACCCATGTGACATTAACACTTCGACGCAAAAATAACTATCTACGCGTGTACCTCATCACATGGGAAACATCACATGAGACAAAAAGCTGAACAGATACGATTAAAAAAACGTCAAATGTATTGGTTAATTGGGCATCATTCAAAATGAACCTGTATTGCAAAACACTAGTCTATCAAACTATCATCAAATCAATATGGATATATGGCGCCCAGCTATGGAGTTGTACTCATAAGTCTAATAGAGTCTAAGTCTAATACAACGTATAGTCAAAATAAATTTCTTCGAATGATCATCAACGCTTAGCGATTCTTGAATAATAGAAATCCTTTTGATAGACGACGTCATACACGAAAGTGCCATAAAACATGAGAAGAGACTTTTTACCCACACCAAGGTCGAAGCCGTACAACTACTGGACAGTACAAACGAAGTAAGGGAATAAAGAAGGAGTAGGAATAAAGAAATCTCTACTGTATGAAACTGATGAAGTAAGCTATATTTGGCACCTTGTCAGCTCTCTTTAACGGTTTAAGCCGTACGCTAGTGGTTTCATTATGGTCGTCATTTGTGGTTCCTTTAGGGGTGTTTCAGCTGATGTTGTCGTTTCCCTATACAGTGTCCATGGAATTATATTAAGAAGATTGACGGGAATATTTTTAGGAAAATTGTCATTCCATATAGGTATGTAAAGAGTATTCCAAAATCATTTACTTTCAGCACTACAGTGACTTTAAACACTTATCAGGGCTGGGAAACAATAGTAAAATAACGAGTAAGTTTATTAAGTATATTTGTTTAACTCCAACGACTTGCAGACTCTAAGGGCACAAGCTTAGCAAAGTATATAAGAAATTATAAAACGAAGTTTGGAAGTTTTAAAACTCAAGTTGATGCTATCCAAAAGAAAAACTGATTTTCATTGAATTATTAAAGATATTTCGAGTTCCGTTTTGTATATTGATGGCGTTCCTTCTGAAAAATGATTATCTACGATAATCTGTAATATGTAAAAATTACGTTTAAACCTGACAACGACAATCGGAAACAGCAGAGTAACATTTTGGGCCCAGTTGAAAAATTGGGATTTGAAGTAACTGAAATAGGAGCTGCAACCGTACTAGGTCATCTGGATAGATTAAAAGTTTTCCGAAAACGTTGACATCAACAACCGAAAATATAAATTTTCAAAATCGAATAAGTAATTGTAATGAATTGATGTGAATAGTACGATCTGTCACATGGACGTTGTTGTCGGAAATGAGCTCAAATCATCTTCATCTTACAATCCGCTATTACTCAGCTTCGACAGAACTATTTAATTTATTTTATTTATTATTTGGGGTTAAAATTGGAGTCAATGATAAAAGTGGATGTTTTTGGCGAAACGCTTTTCGATGTGTTTAATGAAATTCTTTTAAGTTGTATGCGAAGAAGAACCTGTATGCGAAGAACACTCTGTATGCGAACAAGAAGCTGTATGCCAAGATGAAGAATGTATATGTGAACTTAATGAAGAAATATGCAACGATATTTCAACTTAGCGAAGAAGAAGTGGATCTTCCAGGATATGAGATTCATGACTATAATCAACATTATGTCTTTTTGGAGGTTGCACCTAGTCCCGAGCAGCTAGCAATGGATGCAATTTTAAAAATCGGCACTAAGATCGGCAGATTCTCACGAAGTTGGATGGATATGCTAAAAACAATAAAGTTACCTGTGGGAAGCTAAAATTAAAGATATGATGAATCATTCGATGAATTATTTCATCTTTGTGAAAGCCAAAATACTGAAAAAAAACGTCGGACGATGACTAC
Source organism: Tipula lateralis (assembly GCA_963932295.1). Classification (NCBI taxonomy): domain Eukaryota; kingdom Metazoa; phylum Arthropoda; class Insecta; order Diptera; family Tipulidae; genus Tipula; species Tipula lateralis. Next base: position 21,460,078 of record OZ010738.1, on the reverse strand, counting down.
AGCGATTGGGTAAAATATATAAACAATTATAGAAAATATATTCACAATTGGAATGCCCTAGGACAAATCTTTAAAGTATTCAATTCGGAACAAGTTGAAAACGAGGATGAACAATTTCTACAGCATGATCCAGATCTAACAGGTGAAGAAATTTCTATGATTTTTAACCCATTTCTCAGCACAGATGATGAAGATACAACCAACGAATATCTTGATGATTCATTAGGTATGATTAGTGGTATATCAGTTGTATATTTTATTTCAGTCTAGATATCAGTTAAGAATATGAAAAAGATATATATTTGTCGGGATGACCAATATTCAAATCGTTGAAATTGTATAGGAACTAGCAGGGAGTACAGAAGATCCGTACTTTACGGATGCCATGAAATATCTCACTCGGAATTGTGATCATTCGTATATCTACGCTTATATCGAGCCTGAACGATCGTCTATTATTTACGTCTTCCACCGGAAACCACACCAGAGGTAGTCGCACAAGTGTTTGCACTAATCTTTACGGCGCTGTACCAAAGTGAAGTGGCTCTACAACTTAAACTTCTCCGTCCATCAAGTGTGGCAGAGATATCAAGGAACCGAAAACTTTCAGACGATGATAAGGATAGACTGCATTGCAAAAATTAAACAAATAATGGATTTTTTTGATACTATTGAACTTTTGTGGAAAACTGAGCAGTGTGCGAGTTTTTGGCACCCAAGTTAATTTATTATTAATTATTAATATTTTCTTTATTTCATTTTATAATTATAGTTTACAATATTACTAACAAGAATTACATATATATTCAATAATAATTACAAAAATTCCATGTTTTAATAAATAAATTAACAAATAAATGAAATGAAATAAAGTTAAGCTCCGAGAAGATATATATCTGTGGTGGAGCATTATAAATTAAAATTACAAACAATTATAATATAGTAATTTAAATACTTGCATAACAAACAATTTTGGGATGCAATATTGTACGCTTTTTCTCTAAAAGTAACTCTCTATGTTGTCAATTTTAAGTAGCCAAGTTCGCATTTCTTTCTCAAAATAGTGTTTGCGCTCAAATGTAAGGGATTTTAAATGTTTTGTAGTTTATGAAACCAAAATGGTGCCATAAAGATATAAAACCGTTTGCATCTTTCGGTGTTGCATTGAAAACGGGTAAAATTATGTGGATTTCTCATGTTATAATTGTGCGTAATCCGACTAGGAAAACTGCTGCTTCTAACGAAAAATAATTTTAATACTTTATAAATGTAGAGGTATCTTAGAGGTAGCAGGTTAAATTCGCGGAACAAAGGAATTGTCGGGGTGCGGTATTCGGTCGACGGTAAATTTATTTAACGATTCGCTTTTGAGCAATATAGAGATCTTTTAAGTGAGAAAGGTAAATTCCACCCCAGCTGGTAATACCGTACATCAGGTTAGACTCTACTAGTGCATGATATAACCGTCTTAAAATGTTTAATGTGCAAAATTTCCTGAGATTATAAAATTTATACACGGCGGTAAAAACAATTCTTTTTAATTTGCCCAAGTGACAATTCCAATTAAGTTGGGAGTCAATAGTTAATCCCAAATACTTGAACTCGTTTACAGTCTCCAACTGAAAAAACATCGTTGAACATAGAATACCATTACATGGATAAGCATGATACATTGGACGATTTCGTGTTAAAGTATCATTAGTCCGTCCAAAACTCAGTAGCCTTGATTTTTCACTGATCACAAGCTTATGGTAATAGAACCATTTACTTAGGTTATCTAAGTCTTTTTGTATCCCAGTACAAAAATCCCAGTACAAGCCCAGTGGTACGTCGGTAAAACTATTATTTGACGAATAGCTAAGGGCCAAATCATCCGCGAATACTGTGAGGTGACCAATAAGACCAGCCGCAAAGACGGAGTTAAAATATATTAAAAATAATAGTGGTCCAAGCACTGACCCTTGAGGTACACCAAATTTTATAAGACCTTCAAAGCTTAAAACTTCGCCGATCTTAACAACTTGTCGCCTATTAGCAAGGTAGCTTCTAAGCCAGTTAAAGACATTACCTCGTATACCGATGTCAGAGATTTTTGTAAGGAGAATATGATGGTCAACGGTGTCAAACGCTTTAGTAATATCTATGAACAGAGCTGAGGGAAACATTGAGTCATTTAACGTGGAATGAATCGGACTCAAGAAATGTAACAGTGCTTCTTCCGTTGATTTCCCAGCCGTAAACCCAAACTGATTTTTATTCATGAATTTAATTTTATCCAGATAACTGAGAATCTGCGCTTCATTATCTTCTCTAATATCTTTGAAAAGGAGCTCAGAAGGGATATCGGTCGGTAGTTGTTTAATTGAAGTGCATCATCCTTCTTAAATGTTGGAACTACCATGGCTAGTTTTAGTTCATTTGGAAAAATACCGCTATCCAAACTCCAATTAAACAAATAACCTAAAACATCTATTAGGTACCATAAACACTCTTTGAGTATATAAAATTATCAATTCCGTCACTACCTTTGGATGCCTTGTTTTTCAATTTCCTAATTTCAGTGATAATTTCGAGACCTGTTATTGATTGGATAAAGCAAGACATAGGATAATTATTCGAATGTCCAATAACATATTTCTGAAATTCATTATTGTCAAAGCTAGAATTTGGTATGATAAATCTAGATGGGACGTCAGTAGAGACAAAGATGAAGAACTTGTTGAATTCATCAGCAATTGTTTTCGGATTGGTTAGCAAGGAATCAGAACTACGATTATAAATTTCAGTTATTGGTAGTTTTTCTGTACTTTTCCCTAAAGCGTCATCAATAACTCTCCATGTAAGTTTAGAGTTGCTACGGACAGAGTAAAATTTGTTTTTGTAATACGCGTGCTTAACCGTTTTGATATTAAACTTAACTTTCTTAGATAGTTTAATAACGAATCTTTCTAATCTAGCATTAGTTGGATGATGTTTTAACTTTTTCGAAAACTTCTTCAATTTATTTAGTTTACGTACTAAATTTAAATTCATCCAGGGTTTAAGTTTTTTCTTATTTGTATGAGAGATTGTATATCTTGACAATTCCACGTGCGATTTTAAAATATTTAAAAAGTTGGTAAACGCATTATAATAATCGTTTTCATAGTAAACGGACTCCCAATTTTCAAATTGTAATAGATCTTTGAGCTGATTGTATAGTCTACACGAGAAATAGAACTGGTACTAGGTAATATTGGTATATTAAACAATGGCGAAATATTAAGTTTGATTAGGTTATGATCCGAAAAATGAATGGGCAAGTTATCAGTATTAAAATTATATACATTTGGACATTTAATAAACAGATGATCTAAACATGTAGAATATCTAGTCGGAGTATTTGTGAGGCTGGTAAATCCAAAAGAAGCTAAGATAGTCTGGTAATTGAAGCTTTCACTGATGTTTAATAAGTTAACATTAATATCACCTACAATAACTATTCTTTGAATATCAACTGATTTTAACAACATCTCAAGATCAACACAAAAAGCATTTATATCCTTATTATGAAAACGATAAATGCAAATAAAAATCCAATCATCTTTGTCAATTTTTATGTTAAGAATGAGCACGTCAGCTGAAGACCAATTTAAACATTTAGTTGAAAATTTAGTAAGATCTTTGTGAATGTAAACCCCAACACCTCCAGCACGATAGGAATCATTACAACAGGCTTTAAAGTAATAATTTGGCAAGAACATCAAACATCAAAATTAGACCTTAATCTCTGAATATTTTGATGTAATATACTTATAATATTACTCTGCATAACTATAACACAAGAAATCACAAACAATTTCACATTTAAGTAAACGTGAAGAAACTAGTTTAATAAATAGATAGAAACGCAATAAAAAATAAACCAATATCATCTCGTAATACATTACAATCAAAATTGCCAACACTTGAAAAAGAAAAGAATATAAATAAATAAATAAATTGCGAAACTTGACCATTGTAAAGTGAATGCTTAGGTGTACCAAAATTAGGATGTTTATTATCATAATTACAATTACAAAAAATTCCGTATTAAAATCCGCGAATGAATTATGCAATCCTGGAAAAAGCACTAACAAATAATTTAATTTAATCTCATAATTCATTGCATTCAATGTTACCAACTTTTGGAAAAAATAACAACAAAAATAAAAATATGGAATTAATATAAAAGCAAAAGTTGTCAAATCTATGTAAACAAATGAAATTTTATGTAGTGCAAGACAAAATAATGTGGATAAAATCTTGGCTTTTAAAGGTATGTAATTAGTTCTACTTAACATATGTTGTATTTCTAGATTGACCAATTGCTCAGCAAGCATCAGAGCTCTCCTCGATCAGATGATCATTACTCCGTAGCAGAAAAATATCGTTCCAAGAATGGATGCGATGAATATCAGTATCGGTAGTCTTCCTCAGGTAAATTTGACCATTTTTGCCCCATAAAAATTTGTAGTTAAATTTTGTGTTTATATTTTTAGCCTCACCGTAAAGTTTTGATTGGAATTTGGTGAAGTGCTGCATGATCAAGATACGCTGCTGTTGATGGTTTTGAGGCAATAACACATCGAGATTATTAGTGTACAGGTTTTTTTTTACGCATTAGTGATAGTATATTGTTTTTTAAATCTGTAGTTTTTATTATCTGTACTTGTATATTGTTTTTTAAATCTGTAATCTGTCGTTACTGTCATCAAATTTCTGTGAACTGGATCAATAGATAATATGTCATCTGTATTTATAATTAGGTTGTTCAATTTAAAGTTACCACTGGTTAGAGCACTAGCAAAGCAACTATTTCATGCGACGGGTAAATTGTTTATTTTGGAAATGTTACCATCTTGTAAGTTAGTTAAACTATATCAATCGAGATATTACCTTTATATCTAGAAATTCGTAAATAATTAATACACGATTCGGTTACAGATCAATGTCTAGAACCGAAACCAAAACTATACCATCAATACCAAAACGTTCTTCAATTTTTATATATGGTTTGAGCAAGATGGATATGAACGTTTTGTTTGTTTAAAACGAGTTCGCGACAAACATCTGACAGTCGATTCAGTTGTCAAATGATTTCGCCGCCTGTATCGAAGGGAAATCCCATTGTTCATATACCAAGTTTCCCTTTGCTGTACTCTTAGGCGTTTACTGTTCTAACATTAGATTACTGAGTAGGTTCATAGGACAAACCAATTTAAGACTGGTTTTGAAATTGAAGGTATTTAAATTTTAACAGTCAAAGTTGATTGAAAAAACTCGCCATTTTAGAACCTCAATGCAAATTAATCGAACGATAGGATCTTCTTTACCAGGCGAAATTGGTACTCTAATAAGAGCACTTACACAGTTTAATAATCAAATCAATATGATAAATTGATTTCTCATAAGTCGTAAGTCTGAATAGAAATTAGTCGAATAAGAGTATTTTTCAGCTTAGGTTACCTTATAACGTTAATAGTATCCAAAAACTACCTTACGTGGATTGTTGTTTATTAGTTGTTAGGGAGTAGATCGTACGTGATATCTACTCCTAATTGATCTTGGCTACTAACTATAGTTTCTATGATCCAATCTGTCACACTCAATGTATAAACTTAATAGTTCGGATAAATATTTATTTCGACTTAAATAAATAATAATATTAATCAAAGTAAAGAGCCAACATTTTACGTTATAACAGAAAAGCATGTGAAGTTATCCCAGTATTTCATCCCAGAAAAAATAAAAAGTTGCATCAGGCAACATTTTTCTATTTCATAGACAATATAATTTAAGACAAACCGTTACCTGGCTCCTGAGAATCTATTGGGCCGGAAATGATTCTTAATGTTTTGAGTTGGTCATGGTATGGACCATCTCCAGTAAATATAACAGAACCATGCGGTGGTTGGAATTGGCACAATCGAGCTGCGTTCAGAAACTTCCATATAAAATTCTATAATTTAAGACATTTCGGTACTTCTCTTTGACAAATCCGGGTACAGTACTCCGACCAATTTCCTGTAGGGGGGTAGGTACTGCAAACCCATACAGCAGCTCGATTCGATCTACTTGAAGCTCAACACCGTCTATCAAGGTTCCTATATTGCTCATATTCAATTACAACGTCCGCTTCCACCTCCTGCACGGATTGCCGCAGCAGGTCTTCACTTCTACAGTTCCCTGACCGATGCCCATAACCGAGACATCTAAAGCATCTAGTCACCTCTTTTTTTTCCCGGATTCGACAGAAAATCCAGCCATAATTCGAACTTTACCCTCATCTAACACTTTCCCAACCATAGTGTTAGGGAGGCTAACAGCCGCTGTCTGCGTTTCTCGGTAAGCCTTTGCGAGTCATTAAACAATACAGGCACCTTTCACACCTTCAAACTGAGCTTCCTGAGCCTCTCTCACCTCTTCAAATGTGGTAACCTCGTCCATATTTTTCCTTTACTTTCTGCCATTCTTGTTTTGAAGCAACTGTCACATCGTCTCCTTGATTTGATCTCGTGGTGTTTATTTCTCCATTATGCGACCTAGAGGTCGTAGTATTTTGCTTCTTGTTTCCGTCCTCCTTGTTAATAAGGGCCTCTGACATATGTTTTGAGTTGGTCCATACCATGACCAACTCAAAACATCAAGAATTATTTCCAGCCCAAAAAGTTTTCAGGAGCCGAAGGTGCCGAAATATCTTAAATTTCTATAGTTCTATTATCAATTGGTGCAAAATTTGTAATATAAAATACATGAAACTGAAAAAAAAACTGGGATGGGATGGTTAAGTTTCTTTTTAACATTATTTGTGTCGCGAATTTCAGATAGAACGAAAAAACTGGGATGAAATAGAAAAATGTTGCCTGATGCAACTTTTTATTTTTTCTGGGATGAAATACTGGGTTAACTTCACATGCTTATAACAGAAAACATGATAACAACTGCCCAAAAAGAGTATACAATGGGATAATATTTTTAATCATGAATTCAGTAGTATTCCGTGAAATGGTTCAGCTTATAACAAAAAGATATATATCATTGCACAAACTTTAAAAAAAGTCTACCTTCATTCAATAATCCATCAATGGTAAATATTTTCGTCTTATGCAGGTTTTACTGATAAATCAAAGAAATTACTGATGAAGTACTACGAAGTAAAGTTTTAGTATATGTCATTGTCAAAATGCCTAATAGTGGCTTCCATAATAAGTCTGAAAAGGAAAGTGTTGCCAGCGAACCACGAAAAACGTAATTTGAGGCCAACCAATCGCGAACACAGGCAAATTACAAAATGTTGCTCTATCGTCTGTATACTTATCCACTGTATATCGTACATATAAAACACAGTGTATATTTAAATCAATAGGATAAAAATGTCATAACATACACAAAATTTTTATATATACTTATATCCCAAACATATAGTCTAACATTATCACATATGTTACCATCCTTAAATGTTCGAACATCTTTTGAACAGAATTTTCTTTTTTTATGAAAATAAATAAAAAATAATAATATGTCTTGTACCCATAAAATTTCCATGTCCAAGTAGTGCTCGTTGGCACAAAAACATTCAATATATAAGAATGAAAATCTAAATCAATTCACGTTCCATCACACACTCCGCTGCTCGTGTAAGTCGAAATGTGTACGAATATATAGATTATGTTCATGACAGAATTCATAAAGTTGAATTTTTATGATTTTATATTTTTTGATTGACCATAACCCCAATGTGTGTGTGTGAGTTGGATTCGCGCCCTTTGTCTATAGAACACTATATGTATGTATACATATTTTTATGATTTTAGCAGAAAGTGTTTATGGTAGTTTTTTTATGGACATTTAAGATATATGACAAAAACATAAATCCTATCATAAAACTATTAATGGTTTGGTTTTACATTATGGGAAGTGGTGATTACATAAATTAATACAGTTTTTTACGTCACTATATTATTATGGTATTTGAACTGCCCTCTACAACTGAACAAGGTTTTTGCCCAACAACATATTCGTTTCGTTTATTTACCAATCTCTTTACGTTTGTTGTTTAATATATTTATTTTATTTTTAATAAATTAAATAATTTTATAAATAACTATAAATTATATCGGATGCCGTAAACATTTATTTCGGTGTGTGTGCGCGTATTCAAAAGGGCAAAGTAGCATCACCACCAAACACCACAATAAAAAAAAGTCAAAATATTTTTCTCATTTTTCCTCAACAAGAGGATGCGTGTATGGAATATATTCCCCACCCCACATATTGTTAATTAATTGCAAGCGCAAGCCAATGATCAACGTCCTTCCGATATGTATGTAAACAGATTCGAATTAAAACCACAGGCACGTTGGTTATATACATCCATGTCTGTTGTGGAACACAGTGTCTGATTATGATTTATCATTTAACTTTTCCGTCAAAACAATCCTACCCGATCACGTGCCATCGTCGTCGTCGCCTTTATACACATATATAGCTGTGACAAATTTTTATCAATTGCCCAAATTGAAATACGTATATATTGTACATAAAAACATATTTTTTTTATGATGATTATATGATTATATATGTGTTGATTATTATGGGATGATTATGATCCGAAGAAAATTGAAAGGAAAATTATGTATTCGTTTTCACCCCGTTAACATATATAGACGCATCCCTCATATTTAGACGTAATATATTCGTTTTTTTATCCTCTTTAATCATACATACATATATGTACATATATGGAAATTGTAAAACATAAATTTATGTTTATATGTTTTATGTATATATTGTTGATGAAAATGAAACAAAAACTTGCATATTTTGTAATCTTATTACGTTGTGAGTGTGTGTGTGTGAGTGTGTACGAAAATTGAATTTTATTACATTTTGCTTCATAATAATAATATGTAAGATACAACGGTGAATATAAATTTTATGCTCAAGCTAAAGGATACATAAAGCACAATTGGATGTGTACTAAAATGTTGTATATTTTAAATTCATCTTAAATCGCAATTTATGGGACATTTATGTTCACGGATATTTACAATTTACATAGTTAAAAATACGATGAGTCTTGAGATCCGCTTCGGGGGTTACTCAGGGATCACCAAACCTAAATTATGTAGAGAGAAGAAGCCAAATATAAATACAAAATAGTATTTTATCTCTTAGTAGTCAGCGGGAGCGGGAGGTACCGGGTTCGAATCCTGATAGGGGCTAGATACAAAAAGGTATTTTTCACCATCTGATTACGATCGGTGGTGTGTATGAACTTATACATGACCCTCTGTTGGAGTGTTGAACTCATGGACCGACCCATCTTCCATATCAGTATAGGCAGAGATATTATATCTATGCAATGTGCAGATGGTAATGGCGTAAAGTTGGACGTAAATAAAAAACGAGTAGGAAGGAACTTCGGAAGTTTGATCGTTTGTCATATGAGTGGTCCAATGCCGAATGAAATAAAGAAAGGGCTGAAGTCATATATTTTCAAATATTATACATAACAGTAGTGAAGCTATAGTAGAGCGTGTAAATTACACGTAGGTTTCTTAAAAATCTGAAACGCCATCTCTTATCAAATATAATTGTAACTAAAGCACCATCTGTTAAAAAAATTTCTTACTATTTTTTAAATAGAATTTCTGAAATTTTTTTTTGACTGGATACTGAATGTCACAATGTTTAGTTTTCAAACAGATGGCACTGCGAATGATTTTTTACATACAATTTACCTTTTAAGTAAAAGACGTTCAGCACTAAATCTAAAGTGTTCAAAAATTTTTTTACTAATTGTAAAGATGGTTTGTGCGAGAAGCACTGTCTGAAAACTCCAGGGATCAAGATTATTCCAAAATCCCTTAAGATAGCTTTGTGGTTCTTTTTCGTCGTAATTTTTGCATTTGCATCATGATCCAGATTTATTATGGTTTTATAACTACTCTTATTTTCAGAGCCTCACGTTTTGTATATGACTCATTTCCACTCAGAACAAATTGTTCATGATCTGTATGGCATGAATTGAGTTGTGGAACTCTTTGATTCCTCGGTTTGAACCACCAACTTCAAAGCGACCATTAGTTTATATAGAAAAATTTTGAGGTGTTATCTTCACAATGCGAAAATCAACGCATTGAAATGATCGATTCAGTGAATCAAATTTATTCAGGGTGCCCGCCGGGAAGATATATTTTTTTTCGGTTTTTACAGGTCATTAATGGCCCATACCGTGTCAACAATCTGACTCCATCGGTTTCGATTACGAGCCAGCTCTTCAAACCGTTGTAAGCAGTTTGAAGAAGCCAGATTGCTCTCTACGCCGTGGAGCCATCGTCGCCGACAGCGACCTCTTCGCCTTCCGAAAGGCGGTTCTCCCTTAAAGGTTCGCTGTATCATTCGGTTCGGATCAGCACGCAGAACGTGTCCCAGCCAGCGTACTCGCTGTCCTTTAATATCATGCACGATATCAGGAATTTGCATTAAATTCCTGATCTCGTGATTGAAAAGAACTCGGTAAGTGCCATCGACGTCGCGTTTTGGGCCATATATCACACGCATGATTTTTCTCTCGAATGTTAGAAGCCACCTTTCGTACTCATCCGTCAAGGTCCAAATCTCACATCCATACATGACAACGGGTCTGATCAACACTCTGTACAGTTTCAGCTTATCCGTATTTGCAAGATATTTTGATTTCAGCAGTGGACGTAGAGGATACAAAGCCCGATTGCCAGCGGCAAGGTGGACCTTGATATCCTCGCCCACACTATTATCGTGAGTAATGAGAGATCCAAGATACTTAAATATCATTACTCCTTCAAACGTGTGGTTACTACTACTGAAATCAATTGCGTGTTGGTCTCTAAAACCAGAGATTAGATATTTGGTTTTTGACTCGTTGATTTTGAGACCAACGGAAGCTGAACACTGTTCCAGTGGATCAAGTATCTCTTTCACTCCGTTGCCATTTAATCCAATCACACAGATATCATCTGCATACGCAAGAAGTTGATTGGATTGTCGGAATAAGATGTTGTCCTGAGGTGTTTCACTTTTACGAAGGATGTATTCCAACATGAGATTAAAAAGTATCGGGGACAGCGCATCTCCTTGTCGAACACCAGAAGTAATTGCAAAAATTCTCGATAGCCTGTTCTCAACTTTGACACAGCATTGTGACTGCGTTACTGTCATTTTACAGAGATGTACATATTTTTTGGTATTCCTAAATATTCAAGCGCATACCATAGCCTCTCTCGATTGATCGAGTCATAGGCTTGCTTGAAATCTAGGAATACCTGGTGTACATTGCGAGATGTTTCGTAGTACTTGGAAAGAATCATCCGTAGCGAAAAATACCAATCGAACAAGGTCGAAAAGACAGTTTCACAAAGTTAGCCCTCCGAATATCAAGAGCTCTGAATTAATGCAATCAACTCCTGGTGAACGATTTTTCTTTAATTTCCGCATGGCCATTGTGAATTCCTCATAGAATGGATCCTCAATGAACGTCTCTGCGGTCTGTATTTGAGGGTATTCAAACACAGCTTGTGATACATGTGGAACATTAAGTAAATCAGAAAAATGTCCACGCCATGTATCGAGTACCGCATCGACGTTAATACAGAGGTTTCCATCCTGGTCCCGAATGGCAATTGACCGAGATCTTAAGGTATGGTGCAATTCGCTGATTCCTTTAAAGAAACCACGCGAATTGTGCTCATTGCTGAGTTGTTGTACTCTTAAGACTTTAGCCTTCCACTATTCTCTCTTCTTCAGTCTAAAAATTCTTTTAGCTGTCCTCCTAGCAACAACTGCTTTGTTTTTCCTTGCGATTGTAAACCGAGTCTGCGCTTCATTATAGGCTATATTGCATTGCTCAACAGTAAGACGACACTCCTTATCAAACCAATCATTTTTGGATTTAGTTTTCACTATACCGAGAGTGTGCATCGACAACCGAGGCTTTCAATACTTCCCAGACACTGTTCACATCATCAGATTGGTTATTGGATCGCAAAATGCTATTGCTGACAAGATCTTGATCACACAAAAAAAAGTGGAGTTCCCCTGACTCCGATTCGGTGTCACATAGTATCCCACCGATCGGATACAAATTTAATTCATCCGATCGGAGTATTTTATTGGATCAGCCTTTTCTCTTTTTGGATTGGATTATTCACACCTAACTAATGAAAATTACTTTTTAAAAATAGTTCTTTATACATCAGACGGACAAATTTATTTTATCCGTTTAGTGTTTTTTTTATATTTTCGGATTAATGTATTTGCGCAGATATGATGAAACAAAATTATTCATATGGTGTCAGAGAACACCCAAAAAAGTTTCTATTTAGACCATTCGGAGTTAAAGAAACGATACCAAAGAAGTGAACAGAATTGATTTTTCGGATAAATTAAATTAACTCGATATAATGTGTTAATATATATAATTTTATTTATTTAAAATATTCAAAATATAATATAAATAGTTTTATGTGAATAAAAAAAAATTAATTTGTTAGCTCCACCATCTATAATTTGATGAAAGTGGTTCCTCTTTTTGGACTGGATCACGCCATACTATTATAAAATGAATGATGAATCAGGTTTCCTTGTTAAAATCTTCCTGTCTGTTCATCAACATTTCTGAAAGAAGTAGTTATATAAGTATTGAAAGATGTTTATGGTCAAATAAATTGATTATACTCAGCTTTAGATTTCTAGACCTACGTCTGGCATCTTTTGATAGTAGGATTCTGAAAAAAATAGCAATTTTTCACATTAAAGTTTTTATATTAATTTATGAACAGATATATTTAACACTTATTCAAATTTTTATAAATTAAAATAATTTCACAAATATTTATAATAAATAATTAACAATTCTTACCTTCATGTTGGCCTTAGTTGAACGGGAAATCTATCAGTTAAAAATTCTGACTATGACACACAATATAGAATAAATTGTCAATATTGATACAGTACACACACAAGTCATTTAATTCATATATTTATTTTATTTATTTATTAATACTTTTATTAATATTTAAATTCACTTTAAATTCACAATCACTATCAATTTTTTTTTTTTATAAAAAGCAAGTGATCACTTCGAATACTAACACAAAACTAAAACTATTCGTACCAGCTAATGTATGTAATGAAAGTCAAATCCGAAAACCAAAAAAATTTACCCGAAAAGTCGTCGCTTGGAATAACTCCAGATTGTGTAAATTTAACACTCCGTAAGTTTCAAAATTTGCTACAGGAAGTACCTTTTAAAAAAATCCCCGAACATATTTTAATATTTTTGCGAAAATTTTAATTTTAACACCGAATTGTGCGAACAAAATATTAGTTTATCTTTTCGGATAATTTAAATTTTGAGCCAAAACCTGTGGTGTTAATTTTATACAAAAGGATAAAAGTAAGGAACTTTTTTTGGAGTGAAACATAATTACACCGCCTTATTTTTTTGTGTGATATTTTCGTTGCGTTTCTTCATTTATCAGACCTTCACAGGAGAATCGCGTTGTATATTCTCCTGTCCTCCCTAACTTGTACGAAAATTTCCATCGTAGCTTTGCAGCAACCATAAAATGGTCACTGCTTACGAATTTTGTTGACGACCGATACGATCTCACGTCTTGGACAACCCGAGCCCGCCCTTTTGAAATCAACACATGGTCAATTTGGCTTCGGGATGTTTTACGTGGATGTGTCCATGTTTCTAAGTGGATGTTTTTATGAGGAAAGAATGTACTTGCTACTTTGAGATCATGAGCGATCGCAAAGTACATCATTCTTTCCCCATTCTCGGTCGCAGTTTCGTGTCGGGAGTACGGACCTATATTGTTACATAAGTCAGTCTGATTTCTGCCAGCTCTAGCATTAAAGTCACCAATCACCAATTTGACATCGTGCTCCGGTATAGAGCCCATCAGATTATCTAGATTGTTATAAAATGAGTCTTTATCCTGGGATTGGCTTACATCAGTGGGCGCATGTATACAGACAATTGACAGGTTGGCTAATCTCATGTGCAAGCGAAGCTTACACATTCGATTATCGACTGCTTGAAAGTCCAAAACAGCCTTTTTTACCTGTGGCCCAATGAGAAATCCAACCCCAAGATTTCCGAGGTCATCTCCACTGTGTAGCAACGTATAGCCTTGGGATACATGGTCTTCACTTTTAGGCCATCGAGTTTCTTGGAGAGCTACGAGTTCCAGCCTATACTCTTTGATGCATGTGATAAGGCCGTCCAACGCGCCAGGTTTTCTTAATGACTGCCCGTTCCACGTGCCGATCCTCAATCTCGTGTCCGGGTACTTAAGCGGGGGTTCGTTTTTTTTTGTTGTTTTGGCGGTATCCGATTTTTTTTATTTTTGTTGATATTTTGAACATTTTCACTTTTTTTACGGATGCGGGTCGTCAGCCCAGCGACCCAACCAGATTTAGTCGCCTCCTACGACAAGCTCTGGATACTGTGGTGGTAATCTATGGGTCTCATGTTTCGTTCATAATATTTACGGAACACGAATGCCCCCAACCACAGGGCTCATACTACTACTACTAATAAAAGATATACTACTTTGTTTTGCCGCTATTTTGGTAAACGTTAGTCTTAACAGTTCATATTTGGCAGTCGTGAAGTAGACACGTTGCAAATTTATTATGGAAAAATATTCGATAAACCAACGTGTTTACTCAATAAATCATTTTAGCCAAATCAAACATCGATTACTGTGACGATGAGAAAGTTACGTGAAATTTTTGAGAAAAACAACGTGCCAACAAAACGCACTATTTATCGTGTAGTGAATGATTTTGAAGAAAGAGGGTCTGTAGGTGATAGGCCCAAGCATGGGCCACAACGTACTGCAAGATCGGCTTAAAAACATTACTGCTGCTCAAGAAAGTGTTCAAAACAATCCATCAACCTCAATTCGACGCCGTACTTAGGAGCTTGGTCTTCAAAGAACAAGTTTTTCCACAATTTAGCACAAGGATTTGCATTTGTTTCCATTTAAGATTCAGTTGACACAAGGGTTTTTCCACAAGACCATTTACGTGTAAGGCGGCCTTACATATGCCAAAAGGATGTTACAGCTCGCCCATGACAACCCCGATTTGCATGAAAAAATCATAATGACTAAGCACATTTTCATTTGAATGGATATGTGAATAAACAGAACAGTCGGTTCTGGGCAATGAAAACCCCTCAAATTATTCATCAGTCACCTTCACATCCATTAAAAATGACAGTCTGGTGTGCAATTTGGTCAGGAAAAATCATTGGATCTTACTTCTTTGAAAATGAAAACTGCGTAACGGTAACTGTGAATGAGGAGCCACAACTCCTTGCTTTAAACTTGATTAACATGTGGTAACAACAAGACGGTGCCACATCGCATACAGCCAGGATTACAATGGAATTACTGCGAGACCTCTTTCCACAACAAGTTATTTCAAAAATGGTGATGTTGATTGGCCTCCATACGGTCGCCTGAATTGTACTGCTCCGGACTTCTTTTTGTGGGGATATCTGAAAAGCAAGGCTTATGCAAACAAACCAGAAACGCTTGAGCAACTCAAACAAAATATTCGTGATGAAATTAAAAAAAAGGGCTCGCATTTGTGAAGCTAACAGAAGCGGATTTGATATTGTATTCCATACATAATTGCCGACATTAAATAAAACATTTATCAATATAAGATCCATTCTCTTTCATTTAATCAAAAATTATGAACAAACAAATTAGTATACCTTCCCGACCTTCCCGATACAGGGTGTCGTATTTACCTCACATTTAACATAAAATACTCTTGGCTTAAATATCTCCTGAGGCTCAACGAAGCTTTTTTTTTAGTTCACAAGACTTCTATTGCTCCTGATGGTTTTGTGAAAGCTATTGTACATTTATCTATGTAATATGTCATATGCGCTAGTTTGTGCTGGTCTGTCAAAGCAGTTCTTCTACTTGAATTTTGCTTTTGTTTGGGAAGAATGTCAACTTCGTTATCAATAACCACAAAGCATAACAATGGGGTATATAAATCGTTGTTGATGAAGGAGGTCAACTGGGTTCCAAAACTCATCAGTATTATCGTCTGCAACAACATACTGGATTTCAGGAAATGATCTTGTATGTGAGGCTGTATGACCTAAAAGAGAAAAGAGTTTTTTTTACGAAAAGCAACAAGGTTTAACAAATCGTTCATTAATCGACCACATAATTTTATCAAAGTGGTCAATGTCGTGTTAACAACTACAAATAGTAAACGTTTGAAATGAACCGCCGACACACCGATGAACACATTAATTGATAACAACTACAAAGCTATAGTAAAGATAATATTCTTAATATGAAAAAAAATTGTTAACAAACTACAATCCTTAAGTCCTAATGTCATTCAAAAAAATACAAACAACCCGAAAAGAGTTACGAGGGCTAGAATGTCAATAGAACCTGATAATATGCCCGAACTTAATGTAATGTATAGTAAATATAGGTTACCAGAAAGTTGATATGTAAAGCACTGGAGGTGTGATGGTAGATATCGATCTGGAATGGTAACGTTATTAACTACTAGACAATACCCTGGAGGTTCCCTTTCTACGTTTGTAGCTTTTTCACATTTTAAAATACATAACAGTGCCATCTGTGTGTTGTCGTAATTTTTAACATGTAATTTACGCCACCTGGGCGGTCATAATTTGCATAACAAATGTTAAATACGTTTTTTTGCGAGTGTAGACGAGGTTTTTAACTTTATCTACAAAATGGCACTAAGCACTGTCCTCGTTTTAAATGGTAACCCATCTAACGTTTGTGATTTAATTTGACTCTAAATTCAAAGACAAAAAAAATGTTTCACAAAACAGTTTTTTTATTAGAAAAAGTAAGCATTGTCATTAAGTATGAAACACAATGCTAGAAGTCATTTCACAGCTCTGGAAGTAATTTGAATGAAATGACTTCCACGCTGGGCTTGGCCGTCTCTTATTTAGTAAAACCAAATTTTTACAACATTTTAAATAGATGGATCAATGGTTCTTATCTCATCAGTGATCAGTTCATGATAGAACTAAGCTTCCTTAGAAAAGGTCATTTTTCGGCATAAACACGATCATTTTCTTCTCAGCACTTACGCACGACGGCACATTGTATGCGTACGATTCTGTTCTCTAACATAGAATTAAAGTGTTTTATGCAATTTCCAAACCAAGTTTATTAGGTCTTGTAGGTTTTGTCATACCTACTATCTCCTATGTCGGAGAGCAGCACTAATGGGGGCCATACTGCAATCCAATGTACAGATGGTCTAAAGATATCGAACTGATAACCGTTGAAAGTCAATCTGATCCAAAACTGTTTTCTTTTAGTCCAGTCATTTTAATATAGAAACCCTACCTTCGAAAGGCTTAAAAATATGCGATTTCTCTATCGGGTCTAAGCGAAATTTTGATAGATTTTATTCCGTTAAACACAGGTTTTTGAATACAATTGAAGAAAATCGTTTCATAAATACCATTATTGGTGACAAGTTATTACTATTCTTATGGGTTGGATAGTGACGATACTACAGTTTAAGTATTCACTAGCTTTATTCGAACTTTTATGTCACTAAAGATCACTTTAACGCTACAATATAACGTTTTATATTTCCTGATAGTTTTTCTGTCATTTAAGATTTCAGACGACTAGTTTCTATAACGTGGCTGTTTCATTTGGTACATTTGCTTTAAGAGATAACCAAATCGAGAACGTACAACCATAGGCCTAATTTGAGTACACCATTTGAACATTGTATTGCCCAATTTAAAAAAACCATCTAATAATTCAAATTTAGAATAAACTGCCGACACTGCTATTCCAGATGTGTTAGCATCAATCAAAATTGTTATGAGTACTGATACTACACGTGAACGACAGCTAAAGATCGATATTTGGATTGAGTTACACTCGGTTTGAATAATTTCCTCTGTAATCATTTTTGGTTTCAGATTCATTAATGGTTAGTCTATTGATGATAGTGCTATTATAGATAGTGCTTTGCTGGATGATTATTATTTTATAATTTTGGTGTAGTTGCTCACCTTACATTATATTAGGTAACTAGACTGTCCGATTAGAAACACAACTTCATCCAAGACGTTGATATGACATCGTAGAAAAATCAAATGACATATTATACCACACCCGTTGTTTCGGATAAATATAATAGTCCGGAATGATGATCAGATAAAAAAACTACTCGCCCCCTTTCCATCTAATTTGCATATAGTTAAAATTCGGATCGAAAAATTATCACATCGAAAATCGATCGATCACCCGAATTAATTCCACCAACAAATTCCATATCACATATCCCATATCTATGTTTATCTAATTTATTTACATAAATTTATTCTCGTTGAACAAAAACGACAAAATACCTCTTGATCCTGTACATGTATATGCATGATGTAGCCAAAATTCAATTCCGGTGGGAATCTATTAAATTTTTTTTTTTAAGAATAAAATTCAACAAAGGTGTCCAACATTAGTCACATAACTTGGCAGGAAAAAGAATTGATTTAACTTGCGGTTGGTCTTAAACAACGTTAAGGTACTTTGCTATTTTATTTATTGGTATAAGACGTTTTGTTATAAAACGTTAAGAATTCTTTTTACTTCGATTGTCATCATTAAGAATTTTTTTTTTTTAAATTATTATTATTTCTTGTGCTTCATACCGCACCTCTCTTCACCTTTACCGTATATACACCGATACCTTGTGTGTGATATTTTGCAAAAAAAAAATCATGTTGTTTAGTTTCCATCCGCACCAAAATGATCAATTAACACTCTTTCTGAGATGTTACCAAAAACAATTTGGAATTTTATTGTGCAAAACGATACACAGAGTGTCAGCCGTCTAAAAATAGGATTATTTGTGGTGGTTCGCTCGATTTATGTATAGTTTGTTATAATAGTGACGGCAAAACTAAAGCAAAAACCAAATGAATTCCAAAAACGGTGAGATTTTAAGAATTGATTTTTAGAATTCTTTTTTTATACTTCTGTAATCAATTGACATTGATTGATTATATTTGGTGTTGATTCAATTATGTGTCTTTAAACTTTAAAACAAAAAAAAAATCCGTATAAACGAGTATATAAATTGTCTAGTCTGTTCTGCGAACAGCAGAATTTACAAACTTTCTGATTGATAACCTTAACCGTTGATGTTCGTTGTAATGACTTAACCTTCAATAACGATATTAAATGTTAAGTTATATACGTATATTTAGCCTTGTGGTAAGGGAGGCATGCATGTCTCCTAAAGGTTTGACTGTTCGGAATTTTATAGAATTGTGCAGGAGGATCGACTTAACCACAGTTTTACGTAAATGTAAGAACCGAATCCTCACTTTCGGAGACAAGATTAATGTTATATTAATTGGTGCCATAAATATATATTTATGTATATATATATATATATATATATATATATATATATATATATATATATATATATATATATATATATATATATATATATATATATATATATATATATATATATATATATATATATATATATATATATATATATATATATATATATATATATATATATATATATATATATATAAGTTAAAATATCAAAAGTATATAGTCAGCTATAATATGAAATGAGTCCATCGTGCCACTTGACTAACATTCGCAAGTCAACAAAATATATGCGCATGATTATATTTTGCATATTGCGCGTGTGTACTATCTAATTACATAAATTTTCCGCCATTATTGTTAAAGTAGATTTAGATATAAAAAGCAAATATTGTAAAATGAGTTTAGTTTTAAGTTTGATTAAATAAAGTGGACACAAGTCCAAATAAAATAATTCTTTTAAACTTTAACTCGACGTAAAATCTTAACTGGCGCCGAAACAGGGACCAGCGTGAAAGTGATGTGTAAAAATTAAAAGTTATTATACCCACGAGAACATTATAACAAAAACAAAAAAGTAACTAATCCCATGAGAACTTAGTAATTTCGTCTACGAACATAATTATTAAATACGGCTATACCCACGAGAACATAGCTAATTTATTTATACACTACCGTGAGTGAAAATCGTACCGCAGTAGGCCGCCAGCAATTATAAACGCTGTCAGCTAAAAAGGAAATATACGGTCATCCGGATCACAAGGTGCTAAGCCAAGTGTACAACACCCGGTGTGCACATAAAAGACCTCTGAGGAAACTCTAATCCTCAGATCACAATTACCCAGGAGAAATTCCTCACGAATAATGAAAATCGTAATACTGTAAGTACCAGTAACGAAATTTTAATAAAAAAATTAGTATAACAAAAGTGAAATAATAATACGAAATTTTAATAAGACCATACACCTAATAGTGTTTGAATAATAAGTAACAATATAACAAGGTTAAGTGCAAACTGTATAAAATGGAACAAATTCAAGACATGCTGAGGCAATTATCAGGAGCACTCAATGCTCAGATTGAATTAAATAAAAAGTTGGAAAAAAAGGATTGACCAATTAGAGAATAACCCAGTTAACCACAATCTTAATACCACAGTACTCGCGCTACCAAAAACAGAGCAGGAGCTCAAAGACATATGAAGACTTCCAGACTGCGTTAAGGAATTGCAAGTCTTCGACGGGAATCCGGTGCATTATGTATCTTGGATATATAGTGTGGAATGTATTCTAAGGGATTACCAAATTGTGAAGGATAACGACAAAAGATCGGAGGAGCAGCGGATGCAGCTTTTTTGTCTTTTAACCTTTTCGAAGAGGATTGGAGTGCTATAAAAGAGACGTTAGGACTCTTGAATATAAACTGGGAAGCATAATCCAAGGAAAGAAAAGTGTTGATAAATTCTATGCCACCGTGAACCATCAACTATCCCTAATAATTAATAAAATAAAAACCAAAAATTATAGTGCAG
This sequence comes from Tipula lateralis, assembly GCA_963932295.1. Classification (NCBI taxonomy): domain Eukaryota; kingdom Metazoa; phylum Arthropoda; class Insecta; order Diptera; family Tipulidae; genus Tipula; species Tipula lateralis. Next base: position 21,439,072 of record OZ010738.1, on the reverse strand, counting down.
ATACCATGACGGTCCTTATCGACACATATAGGAATAGAGCACTTGACGTTTTTATTAGAGGACTGAATGGGGACATATCAAAAATGTTGATGATTCAAAGACCAACGAATCTTCCTGAGGCATACTCCTCATGCCTCGAGATCCAAAATCTCAATTTTCGGAGCATTCCTATACAGAATAAGAACTTCAGTGACGCAATTACGGTGACCATAAATCAAATTGGCACTAACGGAGCGCAACAGAACATATATAAGCCGATACCATTACCAAGGGCATCCTTACAACAGCGAAACACGGGTTAAAGTTTGCAATATCAACCATCATATCGAGACCAACAACCTCAGCAAACCTACCAACAACGACAGAATTACTTTACAACACCAACAGGAAGGCCAGCTCAACCAAAGCCGCCAGTATCAATGTCGATCGATGAATCTGGGAATACGAAAATTATTAATTACATGAATCGACCAACAAACCTAAACGTAAAACCAAGATTAGAAAGAAGTCCCGACACTCGGCCAAATCATCATAAACAACAACGAGTGTTTCATATAGAACAACCTGAGGACGAACAGGAATACGAGGAGTACATTAATCAATACAGGGACATTGAAGAAACAGAAGAAGAGGCTGAGGAACATTTCGAAATAAATTTTATAACGAATGCCTCTCCAGCAGACCCTACGTAGAATATAAAATCAATAGCAACAAGATTCTAAGATTCCTTGTCGACACCGGGGCCAACAAGAATTTTATAAGACCCGAAATCACCCGAAATTCCAACCAGATCGACAAACCATTCAACGTTCGATCAGCTGGAGGTGCCGTCAGGATTCAACAAAAACTATCAACTCAATTCTTCAAGAAACTTGGCAATGACATCCCGCTGGATTTCTATGGCCTACCTGGGCTAAATACTTTCGACGGAATAAAAGGTGATGACACCTTAAAAAGACTAGAAGCATTAATAAATAGGAAGAATAATATCTTGACCATATAAAACCAGACATCAGGATCCCTCTAAAAGCAAAAACATCTATTCTAGTAAACAACTATGAAATAAATCACAGACCTGGAATCACCAACAAAGTAGCTGATGCCTTGTCAAGGCTAAATTTGGAAATCAATAATCTTTCATCGTCCAGTAGCGGAACTGTACACAGTGCGGATGAAGACAGTACACAAAAGATACGACACTGCGAATCACCACTAAACGTGTTCAGAAACCAACTGATAATTACCGAAGGAAATGGAGTTTATTGCTTTGAAAAACCTCACAACAACTTTTATAGACACTACATTTCACTGACAAAGATAACCAAAGATCAACTGTTGCACCATCTAATGGAGAGATTACATCCAACATTGATCAATGGAATCAAAATTCCCGAGGAACACATTCAAACCCTTCAACAAATCTACCAAACACACCTCACCAATTACAAAATAAGGATAACTCAGAGAGTGGTCGAGGATATTGAGAATGAGGATAATAAATTTAGAATCATCGAAAAAGAACATCGAAGAGCGCACATAGAAATTGGAAAGAAAATAAAGAGCAGATTCTTGAGCGATATTACTTCCCACAAATGGCTAGATTAACCAAGAATTATACTGAAACCTGCGAGATATGTAATGCCAGCAAATACGATCGCCACCCAAATAAACCAACGCTTCAAGAAACACCAGTTCCAACCTATCCGTCCGAAATTCTTCATATAGATTTGATGGAAAAAACAAAGAAAAATTCATCACTTGCGTAGACAAATTCTCTAAGTTCACAAAGTTCTTCAGAATCAAGGATCGATCAGTATTACATCTAAGAGACAAGATAATAAAAATACTAAACTATTTTTCTGCACCACGAATAATATAGTTATGGACAACGAATCCAGCTTCATCAGTCCAATTATAACGGACTACCTAAAAACTATTCGAATACAAATTTATTTAACACCATTCAACAAAAGCGAAGTAAATGGAGCCATAGAAAGGGTTCATTCAACCATAATCAAAATAACAAGATGCTTACAGATCGAATATAAGGATCTCACCACAAAAGAAATAGTCAATATAGCAACACAATCCATTCGGTCACAGGGAAAAAACCATGCGACATATTCTTTGCACGAACCCATCATATTAATTATCAGAATTTGTTAAACTTCAGAGATAAAGTAAACGAGGATTTGGCAGAACTATTTAGAAACAGCCAAAAGATTAAGAGTGAACGTGAGAACATTAAGAGGAATGAACCAAAAACGTACGAAGTCGGCAAAATAATTTACACTGCAATAAAACAAATTAAAGGGAAAGATAAACCCAGGTTCCGACAAGAAATTGTGGCTAAAGACAACAAGGTCACAGTGACAACAGCTTCCGGAAAAACAATACACAAGTCACACATTAAAAACACACCTTAATGAAAAACATTTTTCTACTTCCAGCTCCTGCCTTTGGGCAGTAACAACTTCTATAAGTATTTATGAGTACAACACACCAATCGTTTCTGTCAAACAAGGCAATGGCAATATGATAAGTAAAACATTTAAAAGGAAATTATCTGATTCAATATCAGAATGAAACAGTGGACATCAAACATTGGGTATTTACGAACAAGGAAATCAAAACACATGAAAGTCTACCACCAGTACTTCAAACAAATATCACCGAACAAAAGATTAAATTAAATTTAGACCTGCATAATCTACACACTCAGAACATTGGACACCTGCAAAAAATGACTAGAAATCAACAAACTAGTTATATCACTAGTAACATCATAGACATTGGAATTATAACAACTATTATCCTAACTCTAACGATCATTCGAGGACTACGAAGGAGAAGAAGACAGATGATCATGTTTCCACCAGAAAAAACAAACAACCTGAAACCAATCGAACCTCAAATCATACATCTAAAATTTATATATATATATATATATATATATATATATATATATATATATATATATATATATATATATATATATATATATATATATATATATATATATAAATATATACATATATATATATATATATATATATATATATATATATATATATATATATATATATATATATATATATATATATATATATATATATATATATATTCCAGTCAGTCCTCTCCAAGAGGCTTTTTAAAGTAGAAATCCTGTGTAACTATAGGCTATATTTATTATCGAATTTTTGTTTACCCCGCCAGCCCCGCAGAGTAATCATTTATTTTACAATAGTTGAATATACCTAAGCTATTAATAGAGATAATTTCAAAACATGGAAATCGACAGGTTTGAGGTAATGGTCTAAAACGTTAGTGGTCTAAAATTTTATGAGTCAGCGATCAATCTCTATAGGGTGCAGTTCTGCAACAATTAGGAAGGATATAAACTGATCCTTTATGGAAAGCTCTGATTAGAACAACAGGAACATAAAGTCAGCTGTTTGTCTACACTTATATTTTCTGAGCCATGTAAAGTACTTTAGAAAGTAATAAACACTTCGACTGCCGCGATACAATTCATCAGATTCTCGCTATAGTCAAAAATAATAATTAATTAACTGGAAGCTAAGCTTTTTTATAATCGTTTAAACGGTAAATATTCTGCGTTATGCATTTATTCCTATGTGATGTTTTAGGTGTGTAAGAATCCCTGATTTGCATCATTAATTGATTTGATTCATCTAAGGCATCGATCATCTTATTAATTATTATAGAACCATGCCTCATATTGGATTGATTTATAAGCTTTTTGTATGGTGCTGTTTTTGTATAGTCTTACATGAAATCACAACTGAAGGCTACAGAAGATTATCTTGATTCTCTTGTAACCAAAACCGAGACAGGATACGTCTTTGTCTAACGTGAATACATTATCTATTCACTGAATACTTGGACTGACTGGTTTCTATTTTAGTGGTGGCACTTAATAGCTCAGTTTAAGACATTTTGCATTACATGTCGTCATCGATTCAGCTTTTGTTCCTAAATATTTTATGGTTTGTTGACATAAATCCGTTCCTGCAAGAAATCTCACAAAACATATCAGGGCCAAATCTAATTTGAGGAATAACAATTATTGAGAACTATATCAAACGTAAATAAGTTTCCAATATGGTTTGGTATACCGTCCCAGATATGGTTTCTGGATGCTAATTTTTTTAAAAATGTGGACGATAACAATATCAGCCATAACTTCACACCAAACAGTGTATCTAAGGGGATCTAATTGTCGCTGATGTAATGCTCTCGGATTCTCCGTACATAAATATGTTCTTCATCGGTCATAATAGGCCTGTTCAAAAGGATTGTTGGCATTTTCAGGTAGTAGTTGTGGCGGGCCCCAAATAATTCTTAGCGCAGTTGAATTTTATATGAAATAATCTTCAGACCAACTTTTAAAATATGTCGACGAGTATATACTGATAGATCAATGTCAAAATATTCTCGTACAGCAGCCACAACAGGTTCAGTGCAAACGTAGGTCGTGAAGCATTTGTTCAACACAAAATCGTGGCTTTTGGCCACAGCACTAGGAATCAAACTTGGAACTCCAAAATAACAAAGCAAGCACGCCATGTTCTCTTCCAACGAGGGGAAAACAAAATTTCGAATGTGAGTTTAGAACAACATTGGCATGGTTGGTTCGAATTTAGAGTATATACTCATTACAACATTGGCAGCCAAAGTGTATGGTATTTTTTGGTTAGCTGTCCTGTCATACTCTCTCTTTCGAATTAAGTTATTATATTTTCACTAGTTTATGTAGTATTATAGTTTACCCTGTTGTAGATCCGTCGTAATTCAACTATATCAACAATAATTCTCTTAACACTTCTAACTTTCTACCTAATTGGCGATTAGGTAGAAAAAGTTTGGTTATGTTTCCCACGTTACAGTTTTTTATATTCAGCGGTTGGCATCTAAAACAAATCGAAATAGTTAATCAATCAAAGAAAATGTTGAAGTAGTCCAAGCTGTCCAACTATATCTATGTGAATATGTTCGGAATAATAATGCTTGAGTGCGAGAAACTATGTAGTGTGCCTTAAAAACGATTATTCTCTGTGACATTGGTACATGAAAATCACGAATGACATCAACTAATCTTGGTGAAGCTGATATTTCACTTATATAGTGACATATGGTGACTGCTGAAATCTAGAGCGCAGCATACCGAATGCCGAGAATTGTGGTAAATTCAAACAGCCCAAATGGCGTAGTAATGGATCAGATGAAACGCTCTTATCAATTAATAATTTTAGAAACAACTTTTCATTCTTCTTAAAACATGTATTGAAGAGAGAACATGTACGAGTAAAATCAATTCAGCTTCTTATGCCTGATGCCAGCTTCTATTGCACCGAGTTATGATTAATAATTTATTATGGCCGGAATTGAAAGATATTGATGTGGGCAGCGTTATTTCTCGAAGAGGTGGCCTCAATTGGCCATCGAAATATTGTAATTTAATGCCTTTAGATTTTTTTCTTTTCAGCCACGTGAAAGATAAGGTCTATGTCAATGCTCCATAATTGATTCTAGACCTTAAAGATGGAATTCTTGAAGCGATCGAGGACATACATCCGTCGTTCCCTGGATAGTTGCATGAGAAGGATCTTGTGCTGCAAGCGTAGCCACCATCAAAATGAAACTTTATAAACTGCTGACTCTTGTTCGACATTGGTGAGGCCAAATTTTGAATACGGACCATTAACATTGAATTATGACTATCAAGTGGATTTGTTAAAATTTGTGTTTAACCATTCAACGAGCATCAAAAAAAAATTCGTATATAAATTTAAAAAAAAAATTTTTTATTTGATTTGATTTGATTTGAATGGCCGGTTTTCTATTTGATACGACGGTTTGTTTTTTTTTTGTACAAACGCAGAACAACATAAAATTATCGTTGAAGGTGGACAAACAAAAAACTAATTCGAAAAAATTTATTAACATAAAAAATAAATTTAAATATTTGATTTGTTGCCAAATTGATGCCTGGCCAATTGTTGAATCGATTACGAAGAGCTAATTTATAATTGTGACATGTGTTTATACATAAAATTTGTTGTCGTATGTGCGCGGGTACAAAGTGTTTCACATTTTAGACAAAGTATTAATAAATTAACATATAAATTATTAAAATTCTTTTATCTCGAAAATTATTTGTTTATTGTACGTCTGTTTCATGAAACAAAAAACACGACACACATAACTTATATATAAGTGTTTAAATTCCTCATATAACGTTATATATAAAATGGAAAACCACAATAAAACTTAAGACCGACCTCTTAACAAAACAAAATAAATACTATAAATTTTAACCTGCTGTTAAAACATCATAATGTCGACTAATGAAATCACATCTATTTAATTTCGTTAAATATTTATAACAATTACCCATGTTGTAAACAATTGGCGCCGTTTAGACATCAACTCACATCAATCACAAATTCTCTTTTCGAACAATGTAACTTTATGATATATACGAGTATACCTCTTAAATCTTTACAATTTCGAAATCTTTATTATTTATACGTCCCTAAGAGATACACACATTTAGGTTCTAATTGAATCATAAAACATCCCATTCTTATATATACCATATATTGTATACACTACCGTTGTAATTAGATACCAAATATTTGTATTTAATGAGCAATCAACATATATGTGAGCCGCTGTCCACATTTGTCTTAAAAGGTGTAATTAAATTTGTTGTCTAGATGCGAGTATATATACAAAGAGGCGGTAGAATTGTTTTGATGCGTTTGAAGAAATCGATTTTTTATCTACGAATCAGTCAAGCTCAACCAATTAAACTGTCTATACGATTAAGGCTTAACTATTCACAAATTTGTGCTATTTTTAGATTTCTTGCATGACATGCCGGAGTTAGCATAAAATCTGTTCAAACTATCTGTCTTAGTTATCGGTTAAGATATTATATCATCTATATATGACAATGGGCCTTTCTTAATTAAGAACTAAGCGACACAATACCGCACGAATGTGTAGTCAAAAGACTACTCAGTTACCTTACGACACAACATTTATTTATACAAAAGCCTTTGCAGCCACTATGTTGATTGAACTCAAACTAAATCATTTATCATTTTCACAGCTTGTTTAATGATCTCTATTTTGTCTATGGCTCATTTATTTCTTGAAACTCGTTAATTCACGAACTTTTCATAATCTGACACGCCTAACTGTTCCTAGAAAACTTTTATTTTATACTGTGTTCTCTGACTTCCACAGGAACATCTTGTGCTATGTTAAGCAGTTTTGTTTCCAATAATAATTGGTTGTTTTATTTAGTTGAGGATGATTTCTTTGAGTTGGACCGATTTACGGGACCTTCTTTAAATTCGTTTGATCCAATTATTTCGAATTATAGACTTGCCTTTTATTCATCAATTTTTCCATTTGGTATTTTATTTGAAGATCTCCTATTTTCCCTTATGGTGTTGTAAACGAAGCATTCTCCAGATTTTAATCTTCAGTGGTGAACCACTTTCAAAAATGAGTTGGATTTTTCTCCATAATCAGCGAAACTATAACATCAATCAAAAAAGGTGAAACGGGACCTGAAATAGAAAAGACAAGATCAGAGTCGAACATAAATGGGCTAAAGAAAATTTACATACCTGGGTCCGGTTGGTCGGGGATATCTCGGTCCATGTATCCAACCCTGTCCTTTCCTTAGGTGCTAACCTGTAAAATATGAATGAGACATGACAAGCCACATACATCGAACATTGAACAAATATAAGAAACATTTTACAATAAACAGCCACAGAAAACAATAATCACAAGCAACGAACACTGATTAAATGGATAAATTACATAAACACATATTCACGGTAGACAAAAACACAAATGACAATCACCACACAACACCACAAGTAGAACACAACTTTCCCCATGACAGTGACACTGATACGTCAGACAAGATGTCAAACAAGTTGGTTGCATCTCGACATCAACCGTACTCAACCTTGATGCTACAAGATAGATGGCGTAAGGGGAACGAAGAAGAAGGTGTATTGCCCGATGTACCGTGAGAGGTCGAAAACTTATAAAAGGTGATGCGGATTGGCGAAGAGTTTTTTTTTGATTGATGGTGGCTTGGTGATAAGATCGAGGAACGAGATTTGGTTTTTGGAAGATAACTCGAGTAAGCAACAAAGGTTGTATAAAAAGAAAAAAAAGTGTATAAGTGAATGTGGAAAGTAGAGTGGAAGAAAATAAAATAAGAGGGAAAGAGAAGGTGGTGAATCACGCTGTCGGAGAAAGGTGAAGGTGGGTCTGGTCAAGAGCCACGTGGAATGACAAAAGAGCTCGGGAACGAGCCATAGAAAGAGGCGAAAAGGCGACGCGGTGATAAACAGGTTAGTGCCACTTTCATATTTTCACTAACAAGCTTCCAGTGTAACAATTTTCCATTTCAATATTACCAACCTTCCCCCCAATTGTTACACCCAGCCCGAGTATTACACCCAGCCCTAGTCTCTAGCCAACCGGAAAGAGCTAGCCACATTCGTGCGCGCAGGCTGGCGCCCAAAATTATCGATTTAAATTGTCTGCAAAATTGGGAGGTGGAGGAAGATCAAGGAGAGAGGACGGCCCAAATCAATATACCAGTCGTGATTGTAAAAAAAAGTTGAAATATAGTGTCAAAAAAGAATTAATTTTTTAATTTTGTTAACGCCTACGTCACAAAGGAACAAATACAAAATTCCCACATCACCTCTGGTACTAGTGCGCTCAACTTCAAGGACAACACTTGATCACAACTTTAAAGATAATTTTATGCCACTAGAAGAAAATATGAGGATACAGCTAACGAAGTGAAAATGATCGCAGAAAGTAACAGCACACTAATAAAAGATCTGACTGGTCAAATCATAACCACAACTAAAAAAAGTGGAAAGAATACTTTGAGGACAACTGGAGGAACGGGAAATAAAAACTGTCCTCCAGGAGCTTAAAATAAATATTAAGGCCGCTGTTACAAATAATAATATACTAGCTCAATAGTTCAAAGTTGCTCCAAATATAACTGCAGAAGTTCTGACACTATTATTGTTGAAGTATGAAAAACCCTGGAGAATCGTACGGAAATGGAATTAACTATAATGATCGCAATTCAGAGCTCTTGATATTCGGAGGGCTAACTTTGTGGAACTGGCTTTTCGACCTTGTTCGATTGGTATGGCGAAATGAAGTGATGCCTGAAGAAAGATTTAAAAGAAAAAAGGTGAAACAGGTTTGGGCGTTATGCCCAATATTCAAAAAAAAGGGTGATAGCTTAAAGTGCGAGAATTATCGCGGTATAGCTCTCCTTTGCACAGCATATAAGTTACTGTCTTACATAATCTTGGGAAGAATTACCCCTCTGGCGGAGGAAATTGTCGGTGACTACCAAGAAGGATTTCGTCCAAATCGGTCAGTCACTGATCAAGTTTTTTCGCTACGGATGATTCTTTCCAAGTACTACGAAACATCTCGCGATATACACCAGGTATTCCTAGATTTCAAGCAAGCCTATGACTCGATCAACCGCGAGAGGCTATGGTATGCGCTTGAATATTTAGGAATACCGAAAAAAAATGTACATCTCTGTAAAATGACAGTAACGCAATCACAATGCTGTGTTAAAGTTGAGAACAAGCTATCGAGTTCACTATACTGGTGTTCGACAAGGAGATGCGCTGTCCCCGATACTTTTTAATCTCATGTTGGAATACATCCTTCGTAAAAGTGAAACACCTCAGAACAACATCTTATTCCGACAATCCAATCAACTTCTTGCTTATGCAGATGATATCTGTGTGATTGGATTAAATGGCAACGGAGTGAAAGAGATACTTGATCCACTGGAATAGTTTTCAGCTTCCGTTGGTCTCAAAATCAACGAGTCAAAAACCAAATATCTGATGTCTGGTTTTCAAGACCAAGATGCGATTCAAGTATTACTCACGATAATACTCTGGGAGAGGATATCAAGTTTCGGCTTGCCGCTGGCAATCGGGCTTTGTATCCTCTACGTCCACTGCTGAAATCAAAATATCTTGCAAATACGGATAAGCTGAAACTGTACAGAGTGTTGATCAGACCCGTTGTCATGTATGGATGTGAGAGTTGGACCTTGACGGATGAGTACGAAAGATGGCTTCCAACATTCGAGAGAAGAATCATGCGTGTGACATATGGCCACAAACGCGACGTTGATGGCACATACCGAGTTCTATTCAATCACGAGATCAGGAATTTTATGCAAATTCCTGATATCGTGCATGAAATCAAAGGACAGCGTGTACGCTGGCTCGGTCACGTTCTGCGTGCTGATCCGAACATACAGCGAGCCTTTAAGGGAGAACCGCCTCTCGGTAGGCGAAGAGGATGCTGTCGGTGACGATGGCTCCACGGCGTAGAAAACGATCTGGCATCATCAAACTGTCTACGGTACAACGGTTTGAAGAGCTGGCTCGTGATCGAAACCGATGAAGTCAGATTGTTGACACGGTACGGGCCAATAATGGCCTGTAAAAACCGGAAAAAAAAAAATAATGATCGCAAAGACAGACGACTTAAGAGAATGCAAGACCTAAAGAGGTGTCTCTCTTCACTACAGTACAACAAAAGTTTTAACGATGATAATCCTTCAGCGAATATTCCTACCAATCAATGAACCACTAAAAATGGTAACAAGTTGGTTTTTGGCTAATAAAGGGTTGTACAGATCATATCAGCACTATACGTATCATCAAAGAACAGTTAAACGAATGCACTTCCCAGCAGTACCTATTCTTTATTGACTAACATCTGGAAAGCACTTTGCGAAATGGGCGTACCGAAGAAAATAATTTAACTAATCAAAGAGATCAACAAAGTTATTAACAAAGTTCAATAAAGGAAAACCAAATGATAAATTCTTCAACTCGCAAGATGTAAGGCAAGCCCTGTGTATTATCTCCACTACTTCTTAATATCGCTTCGTAGCAGCATGCAAAAAACCAAATGATCGCAGATGACATATGCCGGCTAACACATAGACATACCGAAACGGATACTGATTCCAAAATTGTTTAAAAATCTTTAAAACGAAAATTTGGGTTCAACCAAACATGAATAATAGTCTAATCACCACCAATATGGAAAATGTTGTATCTATTTTACGGAAGCCAGAACTAAGCTTAGCATGCTTCACAAGGTTTGGAATACAACCGAACCGAGATAAACTAATCTAATCTGTTCTGCTGTATGGGTCCGAAACATGGACACACAGAGAAGAACACACAATAACTACAGATGTTTCTGGCCAGATGAGATCATAAATAAAGGACTTCTGTGGCAAACAAACCAAACACATATTTAAACCAAAATCAGAAAACGCCACTTGAGATGAATCGGCTAAGAAAGGCTCCTGAATGAAAAAACACGAATATCTTTGGAATGGAATCCAAAAAGGAAGAGGACAGTCAGAAGGACATCATTGAACTGAAACAGAACGGTGTTTGCCGAATCAAAAAAACTCGGTGAAACATAAAGAGAGCTGAAAACCATAGAGTCAGACGGTCTAGTCTAGTGGACGCCCTATGCCTCTTAATTTTATATAAAGGAAAAAATGGACCATGATTTTTCCAATTCTTTTCCATACTCATTCAATGTCTTCTGTGGACAATCGACATAACATTTTGTGGTGTAAAATTTTCCATTTCATTGGTTAATACCATATTGAATATTACCAGTACCACCTTGCTGATCTATTCGTCTCCAATAATGCGTACCAAATCTGTATCTTAGTATAAATTATAATGACATGGACATCCTAGAGAGATTGGAAAATTAGCAAAACTGTCGTAGAGTATATTTGAACACTAGCGTCCAGGTAGTACTGAAGAAACTGTATATACGTGAAAATAATAGTGAAGAGCCAACATCTTTTTGAGACGTCGTTAGACCGATCAAATATTACAGTGTTTATAGCTGAGGCAATTGGGGCGGGAGGTACCGGGTTCGAATCTTGATATCGCATAGAGGATGTATTAGGAATTTTTAACCATCTGATCGTAAGATCTAGAATATTCCAGTCTTCCATGTAGTACTGGATTCTAACTTTTCAACAGAGAGATGCGGTCTGATTAAACTGTTTTAATAAAATGTTATATCTGATTTGTATGGCTTGCAACTGCATCAATATCACCGAATTTATTGAGGCAGATAAAGACGTCATTGAACATAAATATGATAAACAATAGTACAGGGTTTACCCCATTCTGATTTAGATTGGATGAACATATTTATGATCCTCTTTCAAGTCCAGACTTATACGTAGACCATCTACATTGTTTCATGTCAACCTATACTACTGACAAAGTTGAGACTCATCTGCTTTGTCAGTAGTAAAGGTTGACAAGAAACAATGTAGATGGTTTACGTAAACCTATAACTTTGAGTCACCCTCCATTTAACTGAGAACGGCGTATGATGATGGTTTTTGCTTCAGAATTTATAAACTTGTGTGAATCATGTGTTTGGTTTTGGGTGTAAAGGTAAAGGCAATGTTTCTTGCCCAGAGACTTTATATGATCTTAAGAACAACTTTCCAAACCAGCTTCTCTTTTTCATTCCGTCTTAATCATTGCTTTCAGTCCTATAAATAATTTTCAAAATTCAATTATTCAATGACGTCATCAGATCAAAACAAGTCAAGCGATGAAGTTTACAACACAGATCCCAAATATACGCAAATTAAATAAAAGACAAAACGGCTACACCGCCTCGCTGAGTTAGCAACTTTACGTAATAAGTTCCATTCCTCATATGCATAGCTCAGTATTTATCCTCGATGACTTCAACAATCCGATTTAAGTCATAACACTTCCATCTGTCTTTCTGATATTGCTTCAAACGTTTACAGTACAAAATTTGTGACCTGCATCGTCGATGTCTGCATGGAAATTGCTATAGTACAAATCTAATCCGACTTCATGATAACCAAGGTCATACATTGACAGTAACTTTCAATAAATTTTTTAATTCACAAACTCCAGTGAGGAACATAACGAGAATTGGCCCAATCTCATTTTAGATAGAGATTCAATATTATGTAGTAACTGAAACCGATACTAAGAATAGGTGCAGCCTGATGCAGGATGGTTAGTAACTCCTAGTCATTTTGGGATGCTTCGGCTCCAAATGCCAAATCACACGATCCTTCATCCAAGATCCATACTTCATGTCAGGCCAACCCATACTTCATGTCAGTACTATAGGCTGCCATGAAGCTATGCAATGTGCAGATGGCTCTATGTAAATCGGACCTACAGCTGTGCGCCCTCGATTTGGCTATGTAATGTCGTAAATAAGGATGTATAAATAAGCGAGCCACGTAAGAGTGGCGAGAGCCTTGCGCCCAAGAAATTCGAAGTTATTTAGGATGGAACACCGTTTAATTATTCTCGTTCGGATTTTGAGTTAAAAAAAGTTGCTGTCTAACTGCTGTCTGAATTAAGTAATAAGAGCAAAATACCACTCAAGACGACAATTTTTCAACGCAACCAAGAAAAATGTGTACAAGACGGAATTCTATAGCGGGCAAGTCCATGAACGTGTTACACAAATGTGTGTACATAGTATATCAAAAATTTAACTCACAAATATCACTCAAAAACGTATAATTTATTCAAAATTGAAATGATTATCAATTTCATAGAATCAAAACTACAAAATATTATAAATATGTAAACTAGTAATTTACATTAATTGTAGTCCATTCATACCTTACAAATCCAAAATATTTTTTAATATAAAATATATGTGCGGTGGAATAAATTAAAATATATTTTGGAAGTTTGATTGAAAAGTGAAGACAGGAAAAGAATTAAAAAGCAAACCAACAAATCAACAAAGAATTATAATTATTCCACCAAAACAGACTTTTCGAAAAAAAATTAACAATTCAGTAGCGTATATTTTGACTAACAGGTTAATCTTTTGTCCATAAAACATAAAATTAATAAGAAACCCGTTTTTGGGACGAGCACCTTACGTCAATGTCTATAACATATTTGTAATTATTCGTTTTGTTTGTTTCGAAACTCAAGACACCGATAACCAACTATTAAAATCTAATTGTTTTCTATATATGTTGCTGATAAGATGGGTTAGTTCAGTTCAACACCATACTATGGAAAAATTAAGACTTCTGTATACATTTGTGTATACTCGTGTATTGTAAGCGAGATGATGATGATGATTACGATCAATTTCTTGAATTGTCAGACCAGAAAATATTATTTTTTAACGTTTTGTTGATGGAAAACAATTAAATGGGTTTTTTTTATTATTTATTATTTATGTGAAATAAATTTAATTGTTTCGAAATAATTATGTGTTGCGTGAATTGAAAAATGATACACAAACAAATAAAAGATTTGTTGTTATATGGAAATTTAACTACCGGGAAATTTTTTTTCCAACATGCTACTATGAGGCAGAATAGTTTTGTAATCTGATCATAAACCCAAAAACAATTGATGGATGTGGCAGTTATAATAACTCTATTTTAATGATATCGCTCGAATCTATGTTTTTGTAATTAATCTTTGTATTTACAATGGTACAACCAGCTTTTCAACCGATCAAATGAAATAGTAGTTCCAGCTAACGTTATATATGCAAATCGCACATTTGCGGCTGTATGTCCTCGATAACTTCATAAATTCCATTTTAAGGTTTTGAATCGAGTGTATGGAGCATTGGCATATAGACTTTGTCTTCAAGTGGCTTCAAAGAAAAAAGTATACAAGAAGCCAATTGTGATCATCTCTTTGAAAATAACACGGTCAGGAAACTTTTTTTCCAAAATTGTGATTGTTTCCACTTCAATATCTCCCAATTTCAACTATAAAAAATCATGAGTCACTGCACGGTTGCGCAATGCGTTCACCGTCACAGTTGCACCAACTTCATTTTCGGAAAAGTAAGGTCTAATCATACCGCCAGCCAAAAATCACCAAAAAACAGTGACACGTTGGGGATGGAGAGGCTTTTCAACAATCGTTCTTGCATTTTCTTAGACCCAAATACGACAACTCTGATTATTAACGTAGACTCCGAGATGATAATGGGTCGCATCACTGAAGAGAATTTTCGATGAAAATCATTTTGATGCATTTGAAGGACCCAATCAGCTAAGATGCGACGTTTATGGTGATCGACCGGCCTGAGTTTTTGTGTTAACTGAACTATAAAATCCTAGAGATCTAAGTATTTATGCAAAGTACGGTCGTTTGTGGAATGTCTAATTCCAAAGATCGACGAGGAATTGACAAACCTGAGTTTTCTTCAACATTCGGGCTACAACATTAATATCTTCAGTTCTTCTTGAGCGAAACTCACTGTTTCAATTCTTTACATCACTAACTGGTCCCAATAGCTCAGATTTTTCCACCAGTTTCACTATTGCCAGCCGATTAGGGGGTTCACGACGGCCAAAAAATGCCTTAGATTTGCGAACCGTGACAAAATTTTTACCATTTAAAAGTTGAAGCGTGTATCGTACCAATGGCTTAGTTTTTACTTGTCAAATATCAGAAGATGACACATCTCTCGTGAATGGCATGAAGGAATACAATATAAAGGTTTTCTAAGTAAATCGCAAGTAAGTCATTTTTCAAAAACTTTGCTCGAAAAGGACAACGATGCATTAAACCAAGCATATCGAGGTTGGGTTAAGAGTTTGGATTATGCTAAATATTAATAAAATTTATATAAAGAATTTTCGACGGATTAGTCTGAAGAGATCGCAGTATGACGGCGCTCTACCCTTTACAGCGTTTACAATTAACTCTAGCGCTAAAAATTAGTAATACCAATATTTTGATTGAAAGCAATCGATAAATTTAAACATGATAATGGGTAATAGTCCTTTTTGACTAGACAATTTCAATGGAATCAGTTAATAAGAGTTCTACTTAATAGTTAAGGCCTGACAATGCAATAAATATCCCATTTCTATTGTTGCAGACTATATATTTAGTTTGGATACGACCTTAGCAGTTCTCTTTAACAAGAAATGAAGTTTCCGTATAGGTACCTGTGGTTTCTCTGGTGCTATGAAGGAATAGTCTCGCAAGAACGCGACAGTGTTATTTCACGACAGTGTAGACACGTTTTCTTGTTGGTTTAAAACTTGAACAATTCAACGCTTGTTGAATTTTGCTTCACAACGATATGAATGCTAGGCCTCCGCAAAACAGGTTATTTTTTGGTTAATTTTCAAAAACCTCTTGCCAAAATGTATCGAATGGCTATGCTTTAGCAGTTTTTATGTGTCCTTTATGAAGTTATCTTAGGACACCGTTAATATTTAGGCGTTAATATTTTATCTAACTCATAGCTACATTTTTGCATACATAACCTTTATATCTTATGTTTTATATATACAATACAACATACCACGTCTTCTTAATGAAGTATTGAACCAGTATGGTAAAACTAACGTTCTCTTGCATTGGTGAACTAACCAAAGCTTGGCTCATAATGATTATAAAAAGAGATCAAAAAACGGCGTCTCTATGTATTGTCGGCACCTACAAGCCTGTTATCTCTGTGGTAACTTTTCTGGCACCCTTTTGCCACAACCTCTTTAATACCAAAACGATTGAGAGACCATCACTATGTGTACTGAATATCGGAGTCAAGCCAGCATATATACCCTTTCGCTTAAGCCAGCATCGTATAACCAAAATTGACGTATGAATACTTGGCCACCACATCCTTGTGGTTACTTTTCTGCTAAAACTTGTTAGTCTCCATGTACACTGAACTTGGAAATCAAGCCAGCATATATTGTATACTTTTGCTTAATCTGTTATTTTTTTTTTTTGTTTTTTTTTTTTTTTTTTTATTTATTTGTTTTAATAACAATAAAAGAATGGCTGATAGGCTAGTGGATTTTATGTCCTTTTAAAGCCTATTAGTCATTCTTAAAACATATAATATATACATTAATTGTTATAAATATAAAAAACAAGCATTAACAATAAAATATATAAAATGATACTTTCTTTTTTTTTATGAAATGATGGATTTTTGTTAGGTGTTATTGAATAAAGTCTGCAACTTTTGATGAATGATGAGTTTTCAACATTCTCTTAAATTTAAAAATATTGTTTGCTTCTCTGATTAATTCTGGAAGATTATTATATATATATATGGGCCAACAAATGATATCGCTTTTCTTCCAAATTCTGTTTTAATTTTGGGGCATTTGAACATGTTTGATTTTCTGGTTGAATATCCATGATTAACAAACTCAAAACTAATGTTAGATAATGACGATGAAATTTTCACGCATTTATACATGTATAGGATGAAACAAAAAGTTCAAACCATGCATTAATTGGAAGGATGTCTGGAGCTATAGGTCGATACAATTCGACAGTAGAAAACAGGTGCGGAAGTTTGTATAGAGCTTTACAACACTTATTTTGTAATTTTTGTAGTTTCCTTAGTTTAGTTTGAGTGGCTGTACCAAAAGTTGTAGTAGCATAGAAAAACCTTGTATGGATAAATGAAAAGTAAATCATTTTCAGAATATGCACTGGAACAAACATAGCAAGTTTCCTAATAAACCAAATAAATGGGTTGATTTTTAAGGTCAACCCGTTAATATGATCTTCCCAAGTCATATGCTTATCAAATATAATCCCAAGGTACTTAATGTTTTCAACTCTCTCAATGGTACAGTTTGACACTTGCAATAATGGTAGGTCCCAATGTGGTAAGAATGGAGAATGAAACGTTATGAATTTAGTTTTACTTAAATTAACAGATATATGGTTTATGCTCACAAAATCCAGAATTATTTCAATATCATTCCTCATATTTATCATAGCAAGTGAACAGTCTTTTGTCTCATAAAAAATCGCAGTATCATCTGCAAACAAATGAATATGACCAATTAGCGGCAAATGGGCTATATCATTTATAAATATTAAAAATAACAATGGCCCAAGAACACTACCTTGTGGTACACCGTGATGAATGTCTGTAGTGTTACTCTTTACACGATTCATTATGACAAACTGCTTGCGATTATGAAGATAGCTTTCAAGTAGATTATTAGCTAGGCCTCGGAATCCAATGCAAAATAACTTATAAAGAAGCAATTCATGATTAATACAATCAAACGCTTTCCTAAGATCTAAAAATATCCCACACATATATTTTTGATTATCAAAAGCTCGGTATATCAAATGAGTAATTTCAGTTAACATCTGTACCTAATCCTTCTCGAAACCCGTATTGATAGCAATAAAAGAAATTTGATTTGTGCAGAAATTCAAGCATTCGATTTGCAATTAAATTTTCCAAGATCTTGTCAAACACGGACAATACAGATATTGGTCGATAATTATTGACGGACTTAACGTTTCCTGATTTAAAAATAGGTGACACTTTAGCTAACTTTAGGCAGTTAGGATATATTCCGCTATGAAGCACAGTGTTATATAAATCCGATAAAAAATTAGAAAAAAATATAAAATTGTTCAAGAAATTCTAGAAATTGAACAGTATCTGAGACTGGAGGTCTATAAATTCTACAGATCTTAGTCATATTAAATCCCATGAGCTGAACACAAATGTACTGAAACGACAAAGTGCTATCATCCACATCCAAAATAGTGTAACTTATATCATTCCTGAGGTACATTGCAACACCACCACCTCTACGATCATCTCTTTACGAGATAACACGCTCGCATAATTTCCAATACTATATGCATATTTATTTGAACTTTGTATAAAAGTTTCTGTTACTAATAATAAATGGATATCAGTTTGGAGACTATCAAAAAAAAGTAGCAGATTATCAAACTTTACTAAATCATTCATTCTAAATTATTCCTCTCCGTACTGAGCTTAGTGGAAACGAGCTAAAATCTATTCATTAAGTGATTGTCTAACTGACTTTTCTGGCTAAATGATACTGAATATTTGCTCTGAGAAACAACAAAAGGATATAGATATAGATAGCAGCTCTCCTCAAAAATGTATCAACAGGTAAAAAAGTGGATAATCTGAACTTAATGTCCGTAATATTACAAGTGCTATAATGTGAATTTATCAACACCTGAAAATCAAAAAATCTACTGGCTACGATCTAATATAAGGACAAATAGTTTAAGGAATTTCCACAAAAAGCCTTAAAAAAATCCTTCATGTAATAAAAGCGATATTTAGACCAAAATACGTTCTATGCTAGTAGAAAGTCACAGGAGTGATAAGGGTTCCAAAACGAAATAAACCACTCAAAAAACTTTTATTTATAAAACTACTGCTCAAAAGGCTAAGAATTAAGATCCGAACCACAAAAGAACTCATTCTTCCACTCCAATTTGTATTTATATTGGAAACCCTCTACTATAAACCAAATGCACAGATATTCATATTCGCCACAAAATTAAAGGAAGTATTTTCAAGCATCCTCTAAAATGTAATCAACCACTAGATAAATATATGGCACCGACGATCAGATTATCAACAATTACCTAGTTCTAATATTCTACCTAATTGACTGATATGTTCGTGCTAGATGCTAAATAATTCCATAACCTTTGGTTATAGCCTTCAATTGATTGTTCTTTACTTCTTTCAATAATGGATTCAACTATACAAGCGAAATACCGTAAAATGGGGAATTGATAAGACGGGGTGACATTGATTAATTTGTTACCAAATTTTATAATATAAATTTAATATAAATTTTATAATTTAATACGTAT
The DNA here is from genome assembly GCA_963932295.1 of Tipula lateralis. NCBI lineage: Eukaryota > Metazoa > Arthropoda > Insecta > Diptera > Tipulidae > Tipula > Tipula lateralis. The sequence goes on along the minus strand of OZ010738.1, from coordinate 21,419,252 downwards.
AATATCTAAAGTGGTGAAGAACTGAGGCGAATAAAAACCGTAAGTATAATAAGAAATGTCGTAACGTGTGCAGAATGAGGATTTCCTTTAAACATACTCGATTTAAGAATGTCCACCAAAATATATTTGGATTCTGCTGGACGCAATATTACCAAATTTAAGAATAATTTGCCTGGGCAAGAATGGGCATATTCATTATTAAAGCGTCACAATTTCTAATCGGGCAGCAAATTGCAACCAATATTTCTAGAACCAGAGCGGAATTATCGCCACAGGCCATTACAAATTTCTTTTGTAATTTAGAAAACACAATTAAAGGTAATCTTAAATCTTTATTCATAACTTTATGTTAATATATAAAATATATCATTAGATGTTCCCCCTTCACACATTTTCAATTACGATGAGACGAACGTAGCAGACGACCCAGGTAAGAAATTATATAGGAGAGAAATTAAATTTCCAGAAAAAATAATGAACCACAGTAAATCGGCCACAACATTTATGATATGTGGTTCAGCATCTGGTGTGTTGCTCCCACCATATGTAATATATAGAAGCGAGAATATGAGGGATGCCTGGACCAAGAATGGCCTAAAGGGTTTTCCATGTTGTATAGAGCGGTGTTGTGCTCAAGGAATGCGTTATAACAGGACTTCACATGGTTGGATGGAAGCTTCCTGCTTCACTGATTGGTCTCGAAAGTCAGTTTTTACCACACGCAAAAATGCTGGAAGGTAGAAAAGTACTCATCGGAGACAATCTTGCATCCCATTTCACAAGTCGAGTTCTTCAACTCTGTCAAGAGCACAACATTGCGTTTGTATGTCTACCACCGTTAGATGTAGCTTTCTTTAGACCCTTTAAAAATGCGTGGCGAACAGTATTAACTGAATGGAAATTAAGCAATGGAAGATCGTCAACACTCCAAAAAAATGTTTTACCTTCTCTTTTGAGTAAGACATTAAAGAAAATGGATAATAAAGTGCTACCGGAGTTTATCCTTTTAATGCTCAAAAAGTAGTGGATAGAATCCCAAGTGGTTCATCAGTAAATCCTGACGCTATTCTAGAAACATCGTTGGTTTCATTTCTTAAAACACAACGTTTTGCATCAAATCCCCGCACCGCAACAACCAGAAAAAAGAAAATTAGAGTTATTCCAGGCAAAAGCGTCACCTATTTAACCAGTGAGTCAGAAAGCAGCGATAATCAGGATCAACAGGTTTCTGTCCCAGATACCGACGTTTCAGAAGAAATAGAAATGGAACCAGAATATATTGAAGCGGTACCTGAAAATATAATGATTGGTACTTTTATTTTGGCCAAATTTATGTCAGGAAGACGAAAATCAGTTCAGTACAAATATATTTGTGTAGTTAAGGATGTTATTGATAGTAAGCACTTGGACTTAAATCGTTCAATAGAAACAAAACAATGTTTAAAACAGTGGAATCTGATATATTTAAACAGTCGAACTTGATGAAATTATTGCAGTTCTACCAATTCCAGAAATAATACAAAAGGATGAGCAACTCTTATATCAATTCAAATTTGCTGTTGGGGTTAAGGAGATATAGATAGACATATTGTTTATTTCTACTTTAATTTTTACTTGAAGTCTTCATATTTTTTTTAAAATGTTGTACATGAAGTAGTACAATTTTGAATTTAATAAATTTTATGTTTCGTATAAAAAGATTGTTTTTAATTCTTTATTCCTTGCTATTTTTATTATGGGCGATCAAAGATACCCCCAATAAAAGAAAATGGGATATCTCACAAGTTTGTTGACCGATTTCAAAATTGGTCCGACATTGATATAGCTTATAATGCGAGGACCAGTTACATGATAAAACATTGAGGTGATCAAAGATGCCCCAAATATTTGTTTGAATTTGATCACCATCTAAACAACCGTTATTAAGTTGCCAGTTGCTTTTTCCTGATTACCCAAAAGTTAAAATCAATCTTTTACATAGCATAGACAGTTTTAATTGATAAAAGTAGAATTATTTTAACATGTTCGAAAATTAAGCGCATTTTATCTTTATTTTCTATCAATTTCACCCCATTTTACGGTACTAATATTGCAGTAATTTTGAAAGCAGCACTCTTTGCACAAGATGAAATTGCAGATCGTCGTTTATGTATCCTTTCTGACAGCGAGGCTGCTCTAACGGCGATTGATTCCAATACTGTTTCATCGAAACTTGTTTTGAAGACTATATTTGGCACTTTTGTGGAACCTGAAACTCGCATTAGGAGTGACGTCGTTACTTCATCCTCTCTTCATCCTCTTCATATAGACTGCACTGCTTTAGACCACAACTCATATTTGAGGATTAACTGACGGCCTTGAGAATACCAGAGATCTTGGACTTCATTAGAAGAACAAACAGATTTCAGGACTGATAGTATACGTCTGGGAAGAAATGTCACAATGGGCCACGAAAGAGCCGAAAGCTTTCATGCTATAAATGTTAAATTCATATATCAAAGGATCGTCGGAGTAAATGAGACTTCCGATCGAACGGTTTCGTGTGACTAATGCATTTAGGAATGATTTCGGTTCGGGTATGTTCAACCAACTAATGATCTTCATAAATTCACTCAACACTTGTTAAACCAAATATATGTATATACGCGCACACACAAAAAAAACTGAATGTGACATAAAAGCTAATAAGAAATTCTTAACAACATCTTAAAATATAATAAATTATATTATTTTATACAATATAATATATATATAATAAAGACATAAAAATAAAATTCTTTCAAAAATATTTTATGATCAAACATATAAAAAACCATTAGAATTGTCCGTCATTAGTAGCGCGCAACAACAATCGAAACCAAAAAAAAAAAAAAATTAATTCCTTATTTTCATCATCTTATTATCATTTTCAATCATCTTACGAAAGATCTTAAATCGCTGGGTCCAACAACAATTATAAAGGGAGACGAAATTTGAACGTCGCTTTGATTTATTACATTTTTCTGAGATGAATCAAAAAGAGTTAAAGATGTAACCGAATTTCTTGTTACAGATAATACATAAGACACAGTATTTTTTAATCCTTTTTTACTTAATAAATTAAATTAAAATTAAAATGTTTTGTTGTTGTTGCTGTTCGATAATGGGGAAAAAAAAGGATTAACATTTTCAATTTAATTTGTCGCGATTGAATTATTTTGGTTTGTTTTGTGTGTGTGTTCCCGACATTTGGCGTCGCTTCGATTCCTTTGTGTGTTCTTCGACATTTGGGTAATTCAAAGTGAAAAGGGATAACTTGAGCGTAATGGTAAGATTACCTGTATCTGAAATCGCTTATCTAAATTCCTACCGCGT